>OU862918.1:26904411-27427487 GCA_917880885.1 Limnephilus marmoratus | reverse complement strand
TTATATTTTTCTTTTCTGTACTTTCACTATCGCTGCTTGACGAATACATCTTCTGTAATCGAAGTACTGTACTCAAATAACACCGATAAGAAAGAAATACCGTAAATAAACAAACGAGATGTATAGCCCACGCTTCCCCATTTTAACTAAAATGTATTTACTGAGACAAGTTTTGCATCGACTTCAGATCGGAATTTGTCCCAATTAAACAGAATGGTGTCTGTCCTATATAAACAAAGTAAATTAGTGGTAGTTTCTTCTTTTTTTTATGGGTTTTGACCCAAATAGCCGTCCTGATAAAAAAAAGTGTACTGATTAATCGACTGTACACGTACTGTACTGTACAGTGGCGGACTAAGGGGGGGGCGGCCCGCCCCGGGCCCCCGCTTCTGGGGGGCCCCCAAACTCCTCCATGTTCCCTTGATCAAATCCTAAACATGCCTTTAAGGCACCAGGACCCTGACAAAATTTTTTTTTTCATTTTCTGAAAGATGCACTTGTTAAGAATGCTCTCACCAATTTTTTTAAAGAAATTCGGTAAATTGATAGAGATACACCATTTTATGTAAAACCGTTTAAAACAGTTTTGAATTATCCTTCAGCAAAACTTTGAATGCCTATTTCTCGAAATTTTTCAACCTGGTTGATAACATATTTAACAAATTACACATCCATATTACATATTCATATTAAAATATTTTTCAGGATTAAATAACATGTGTTCACAATAATGTCCTCTGCATGCGAACTCTATCTAAATTTCTTTTAATGGACAATATACAGTGTTAATTTCAAGCGACCTCTCAGGTAAGTATGGTCCTGTTTTCATTAAATTTTAGGCAGCATCGCGTTCATTGGTCAAAATATTGTACATATATTTTCGTATCGGTGATCAATGAACCGGTGTATGCAATTTTTAGCCATAAGTTGTTTTTAATTGTTTGTCTAGCTTGTAGTTTTTTAGATTTTAGAAATGTATTATAAGTTTGTACAGCGCCCTTGAGGTGATTTTTCCCAAAACGGCGCTATATAAATCATCCAAATATTATTATTATTATTATTATCCGATTTGTATTCAATGTAAGGGAATTTCGATATCTAAAATAAAAGATAAAAATGGCGGCCGGCGAATTTTATTTTCTATTTTTTATAGTAAATTTTCATCGTTCACAAAAATAAAAATAAATTGGAAGGGGGCCCTTTATAAAACAATCCCTACGTGGTGTCATAGTCAGGGCCGGATTAAACATGTTGGGGCCCCTAGGCATTGCACGTCTCGGGGCCCCTTTACCATAGGGGCCCCTAGAACTAGTGGCCTATACTGCTGTGTGGACAATACGGTCCTGCCAGGGCCGGCTTAAACATTTCACGGCCCCTAGGCAATTCACGTCTTGGGGCCTCTTTGATCTAGGGCCCCCTACCCGATGCGGGGCCCCAAGGCAGTTGTCTACACTTCTTATGGATAATACGACCCTGGCTATAGTTACTGGATTTTCAAAAGCAGTGCCCTATACGGCCTTATGGACAATTAGGCCCTGCTGGGACTAGCTTAAACATGTTGGGACCCCTTTACCCTAAGGGCCCTTATCCGATGCGGGGCACCTAGGCAGTTGACTACACGTCTTATGGATAATACGGCCCTGGCTACAGTGACTGGATTTTCAAAGGCAGTGGCCTACACTGCCTGGCAGGGCCGACTTAAATATGTCGGGGCCCCTAGGCAATGCACGTCTCAGGGCCCCTTTACCATAGGGGCCCCTAGACGATGCGTGGCCCCTAGGCAGTGGCTTACACTGCTTTGTGCACAATATGGCCCTGCCAGGGCGGGCTAAACTTGTCGTGGCCCCTAAGAAATACACGTCTCAGGGCCCCTTTACCCTAGGGGCCCCTACTCGATGCGGGGACCCTAAGCAGTGGCCTACACTGCCTTATGGACAATCGGGCCCTGCCAGGACCGGCCTTAACATGTCGGGGCCCCTAGACAATGCTCGTCTTGGGGCCCCTTTACCCTAGGGGACCCTACCCAATAATAATAATTCTAGTATGTTGTCAACCAAGTTGAAAAACAAAAGACACAAAAACCAAGATAATACAACACACAAACTGCTTAAAACGGTTTCATATAAGATGCTGTATCTCCGTCAATTTTACGAATTTCCTTCAGTATATGGTGAAAGATTATTAACAAATGCATCTTTCAGAAAATGAATTTAAAAAAGCGACATTTTTTTTGTGTCGTGGCGCCTTTAAAATGTGCTTAGTACCCCTATCTAAGGGGGCCTTTAAAAAAATCCCTATGTGGTGCCATAGTGACTGGATTAGAAGATAAGACTTGGTGCATGCAAATCGGATGTATAGTTTTTCTAATATGTTATCTAATCATTATTTCTAATATGTTATCAGTTTTTCTAATATGTAAAAACGTAGTTTTGAGATAAACGGTTAACGAGATAACAATGTTTAAAACGGTGTATCTCCGTGAATTTTTAGAATTTTTGTGAAAACATTTTATGATAGCATTATTAACAAATGCATCTTAAGGAAATAAATTTTACAGAGCCCTGGTACCTCAAAGCCTTGTTTAGGTTTTAATAAAGGGAACACGGAGGTGCTTGGAGGCCCCCAGGACCAGGGGCCCGTGTGATCTGAATAATAATCTTGTAAAATTAAATCAACTTTTACTATGGGGGGGGGCCTCATTCAGCTTTGCCGCCCCGGGCCTCTGACAGGCTTAGTCCGCCACTGGTAAGTACTGTATTTAAAGAATTTTAAAGGTGGGTTTAAACCAAATGAGCGAATGCTCGTTCTTACCACATTCTGGCGAAATTTTGATGTAAATGCTTTTTGTCACGCAAGGGACCATTCTTCTAGGTTCGATGGATATTCGCTGCATTTCTTCCTACTGTAACCAGAATGTTATAATGCTCGTTAGTTTGGTCTAAACGCCCGGTACGGCAAGAGCTCAGATGCTCAGAGCATTCTTCAGATTCAATCATAAATATACCAAACCACCCACGATTCAATCGAAAACCAATGCTATGAAATTCAAATTTATATAAAAAATTTGTATAACTGGATGGGGATCTGCCTTGAGCACTCACACAGAGCGACTCAATATAGCCCAAAAAGGAGTACTAAAGACAATACTGAAAGTTCCGCTTAGAACTCCGACGGAAGAAATATTTAACAACTTTCAAGTCTTCAATGTACAGAAACTTTATTCAAAAAATATTTTATTTAAACTGAAAAAAAAACATACATGAATACTCCACTACCCAACATAAATACTCAACCAGGGCAGTAAGCAATAACATCCTGGTTACTCCCAGTTTGAACACATCTTTTGGACAGAGAAATAATAAATTCCATGCTATGAAATTATACAATGCTCTACC
Source organism: Limnephilus marmoratus (assembly GCA_917880885.1). Taxonomy (NCBI): domain Eukaryota; kingdom Metazoa; phylum Arthropoda; class Insecta; order Trichoptera; family Limnephilidae; genus Limnephilus; species Limnephilus marmoratus. Next base: position 27,424,092 of record OU862918.1, on the reverse strand, counting down.
AGATCAAATCAAAAATATAAAGGAAATTAACATATTTAAAACAAAAGTAAAAACATGGCTGAGAGATCAAAGTGATAATAAAATTACAAACATCATGAATCCGATATAAAGTCAATCCATAACCAAATACAAATATTTTAAAAAACTACAGGCCACCTCAGAACAGGAAATCCTAGTGAGGAGGTCTGTGAAAAAAAAAATGGATCTATACTTATACTATACATTATACATACATGTAAAAACCTTGCTATTGAAATTAATAATAATAAATAAATAAATCAAAAGTGTAACTGTACCAACCAGATAAATATTTTTTTAATGAACGATTTGCGCTTGAGGTAAATAGGTAATTGTAGGTAATCAAAAGGTGATAATTAAAAGCACCTACCTACTTTCTAAATATTTTCATGTACAATTATATATGTCGGAATATTTTCATTTAAGGAATAAGGTATAATTTGACATTTACCGCCAAATTCATAGTGTCTTTTGAAAGATTTATTTGATAGTTAAAGCTGAAAATATCTTTAAAAATCAAGCATAGTTTTTACAGTGGTTTTTGCTTTTTAATCTTGTCGATTTCGTTATATATATCAGATCAAGTTCACGACTTATTTTTCATTTGCAGTGCTGACAAACTGATCAATATTTTTGTATTGTTAGCAGCCTTGCAAATGCAAGTACCACTAGGGATGGTATGTTGAAAAGGTTTTTTAAAATACGATATTTTTGAAGATACAAATAAAATTTCTTGTTATGTGTTCATCGTTAAAAATATAATGATGAACACACGTTTAAAATGTCGTGGAGCTTTTGAAGTTTTTCAAGATTTCACTTCAAAGTTTGATTTACTTTTCTTCCCCAGATGTAAAATACGTCCTTATGACTCCGTAGTAAGCGTTAAAAAAGAAGAAGAAAATGGTTTTAAAGGGAGATATGTAAATATGGATGTTAGAGGGAGCGCGTTAATATTAAAAAAAAAAAAAAAATTTTTTTTGAAAATATTTATTTTCGGAGCATACTTTGTGATTTTTTTCTATTGAGGGAATTTCATATAATTACCATTTCGGCTCAGCAAATGTATAGATATTATCTTAAAATAGCGTATTATTTTTAAGACAAAAAAACAAAGTTATTAAGGAAAATATGTTATCAATCAAAAGAAATGATTTTTTTACAAAAGTTTAATACTAATAGTAAAATGCGTATACTTTGAATTGTACCTTTATGCTCCTCGAGAACTTCTGGACATGTTTCCAAGTGAAGAACATGAAAAAGTGGATTGCACCTAAAAAATACATAAATATAAACCATTCAAAAAATTTCGTATTTGCCGTAAACATTTTATTTTATCGGACTACGTGATATCTCTGGAATCTCTTATAAGTAAAGTCTAATTTGAAAATAGCTAAATAATGTATCTATTCAAAAGGAACCAATGAGTTCTTTTTTACAAAAGTTAAATCGTCATACTTTCATATAAAATCGTATAAATGCTAAAGGAGCCAAGTGCTTATTTTACTCATACCGCATCTGTGGATACGTCTGCCTGTATAAAAATTTTCCATTATGTGTATTAAAAAAATGCCAACTTATTATTCATTAAATGCATAAAAAAAGTAGTTCTACATACATCCAAATTGCAACAACTGTTAAGTATGTATAGTACTGTCAATCTGATTGTGCTCCCTCTCTAAACACGAGAATTTATTATTACCACTAATATAATATACACGGTGTCCGGAAACTCGTAGTATAAGCGGGAAACTGGTAAATCTACATCACATTCGGAGTCGATTTGTGATATAACTTTTTTGATTTGAGCTTTCGTTTTCGAGTAAATCGGGGCCGAAGTTGGATTTTTTTTGGTTAAATTTGAAAAAAAATTTCACTAGGGGGTTGATTTTAGCTGTGTAATGTCTTATAAAATGCATCGAAGGGTAAACCGGGCTCAACATTTTTTTTAACCTTTTAGTTGCCGAAAAAATGGAAAAATAGAAAAAAAATAATATTAAAATCGAAATGCTCAGATCGAAATAAATAAGTTTTTTGGGTTCTCTACGTGATGTAGATTCACCAGTTTCCCGCTTGTACTACGAGTTTCCGGACACGTTGTATATTGGTCAATTATGTATAAGTTAATAAATAAAAATAATAAAAAAATGTACATACACTATCTTAGAAAACCTAAACTTTGATTTCAATTTTCTCAATACATATTAGCAAAATGTTACTCGCACCCATTGCGTTATTAACATTGCATTTTGCAGTAATATAAGCAGTGAAATTCTTATCAATGTACAAATATGAAACTAAGGTAATTAATTATTTTCATAACTGAAAATGTCATAAACAATCGATTGAAATCTGTTATTTTAAATGGTCTCAATCAAGATTGCAAGAATAATAAAGGCTCAAAATAAATCAAATAAAGAGAATGAAAAGTTATAAATGTTTTGTCGAAAATATTGTTTTAGAATCGATTATAAAATGTACATCCCTATTCCCCAAAGCAAAGCAAACAGTGGTGCATTTCCGGGACGAATACCAAAATAAAATACGCAGTTCGCTGCTTTCGGTTGTCATTTGTTCCGCTCGCTCGTCGCAGACCGAAGACCAAAAGATTGCAGCGAAACCAATTTGGATCTCCCTTTTGGACTAGCAGGTGGCAGTGCGCTTCTTCAGAGCTGTTAAGTGTGGATTGCTGATATCAATCAAAATTATCGAGTAAAGGTAATATCCCAAGCTTTTTCCCTTCCAACGATTTCGCTTTATTATTGTTTTGATTTGCGCGGCCTAGTAACAACAAATAGCAGATTCAATATTGTATTTTTTGTGCAGACGCCATCTTGTCATTGCCTTCTGTCATATTTATAACAAAAAATACTTTGTCCTATAATTATTGACACACATAATGTAAGATTCGTGTAAGATTTGATACGACGAATTAATATTAGAGTTTTATGCTAGGTAGGTAGGTATCGGTACTGATTATTGTGATTTCCTTTGTGAGCCTTCGACGCCATCTTGTTATTGTTGAGTAAAACTGATAAACAACGGAGGTATCGATTTTTCATTATACGAATCTTGAACAAAGTTTATAATATTACATTCGTTTTGTTCACAGATCAATCATGCAGATTTTCGTGAAAACTTTGACCGGGAAGACGATCACATTGGAGGTTGAGCCCTCTGATACGATCGAAAATGTAAAGGCGAAAATTCAGGACAAAGAAGGAATCCCTCCGGATCAACAACGTCTTATCTTCGCTGGAAAACAATTAGAAGATGGTCGCACGCTTTCCGATTACAATATCCAGAAGGAGTCGACCCTCCATTTGGTGCTCCGTCTCCGAGGAGGCATGCAGATCTTCGTCAAGACATTAACCGGCAAGACGATTACCCTGGAGGTTGAACCCTCAGATACTATTGAAAACGTCAAGGCCAAAATTCAAGATAAGGAAGGCATCCCCCCAGATCAGCAGAGGTTGATCTTTGCTGGCAAACAGCTGGAAGATGGGCGTACCCTCTCTGACTACAACATCCAGAAAGAATCTACCCTTCATCTTGTATTGCGTCTCCGAGGAGGTATGCAGATCTTCGTTAAGACTCTGACCGGCAAGACTATCACACTAGAAGTCGAGCCCTCAGACACCATTGAGAATGTCAAGGCTAAGATCCAAGATAAGGAAGGTATCCCACCAGATCAGCAGAGGTTGATCTTCGCTGGCAAGCAGCTTGAGGATGGTCGCACTCTATCTGACTACAACATCCAGAAGGAATCCACCCTTCATCTTGTACTGCGTCTCCGAGGAGGTATGCAGATCTTCGTTAAGACCCTGACCGGCAAGACTATCACACTAGAAGTAGAGCCCTCAGACACCATTGAGAATGTCAAGGCTAAGATCCAAGATAAGGAAGGTATCCCACCAGATCAGCAGAGGTTGATCTTCGCTGGCAAGCAGCTTGAGGATGGTCGCACTCTATCTGACTACAACATCCAGAAGGAATCCACCCTTCATCTTGTATTACGTCTCCGAGGAGGTATGCAGATCTTCGTTAAGACCCTGACCGGCAAGACAATCACATTAGAAGTAGAGCCCTCGGACACCATCGAGAATGTCAAGGCTAAGATCCAAGATAAGGAAGGTATCCCACCAGATCAGCAGAGGTTGATCTTCGCTGGCAAGCAGCTTGAGGATGGTCGCACTCTATCTGACTACAACATCCAGAAGGAATCCACCCTTCATCTTGTACTGCGTCTCCGAGGAGGCATGCAAATCTTCGTCAAGACTCTGACCGGCAAGACTATCACACTAGAAGTAGAGCCCTCAGACACCATTGAGAATGTCAAGGCTAAGATCCAAGATAAGGAAGGTATCCCACCAGATCAGCAGAGGTTGATCTTCGCTGGCAAGCAGCTTGAGGATGGTCGCACTCTATCTGACTACAACATCCAGAAGGAATCCACCCTTCATCTTGTACTGCGTCTCCGAGGAGGTATGCAGATCTTCGTTAAGACCCTGACCGGCAAGACAATCACATTAGAAGTAGAGCCGTCGGACACCATTGAGAATGTCAAGGCTAAGATCCAAGATAAGGAAGGTATCCCTCCAGATCAGCAGAGGTTGATCTTTGCTGGCAAACAGCTGGAAGATGGGCGTACCCTCTCCGACTACAACATCCAGAAAGAATCTACCCTTCATCTTGTACTGCGTCTCCGAGGAGGCATGCAAATCTTCGTCAAGACTCTGACCGGCAAGACCATCACTCTCGAAGTGGAGCCCTCCGACACCATTGAGAATGTCAAGGCTAAGATCCAGGATAAGGAAGGTATCCCACCAGATCAGCAGAGGTTGATCTTCGCTGGCAAGCAGCTTGAGGATGGTCGCACTCTATCTGACTACAACATCCAGAAGGAATCCACACTTCATTTGGTGCTGCGTCTTCGTGGTGGCAACTAAGTTTTCATCATTTAAATCTAGTATGCTTTTATTGCAACTATTTGACTTTTAGAACATTTTCGACATAATTAATACTTCACTTTTATTTTAAATTTTAGTCTTATATTTTGCAGGCCTCAATTTAACTTTTTATTTTGCAACAATAAATAAACTTTCAGATTAAGTTTGTCTTATTTTATATACCTTCACATTTATCCACACCTGTTTGAGGACAGATTGAAAGGCATTTTTGTAAGTATATTGACTCACATGTAACAAGTCGTAGCTTACGGTTGCTCTGCATGATGAGCCACAGCGTTGGGCCATTTGGAGGGTCTACCGAAAGATAGAGAGTAGGCCCCCAATATCTGTCTGAACATGGTTAGGAATTTGATGAACTAGTTTGTTTTGAAATTATTAACATTCTTATTTACAAGTAATTACTTTTATTATCATGCACATTAGGATGGTGTTAGTACATGCTGAATATGTAGATATATTTCAACAGCGGTGATCGCTCCCATGTCCATCTTGAAGTACGATGAAAGCAGAACTGAACGCTGCCATTGTGTAGATGCGTTGCAACCATTGCTGGACTATCCCACCGATCATCTGATTGGCCATCGTTTAGACGAGTTATCATTATATTGCATAAGAGAGGTGCGAGCACACATTTTCTTTCTCTCGTAGCCAGTTACGTTTCGTATATCTAGGCATTTCGTATATCTATTTTCGCAGGCCTATTGTCTGTATCACACTGTAGGAGCAAGAGGGGGTGTGTGTGCATGTGCAAGCAGTGCATGTGCAAATTTTCTTTTTCTCTTCCAAAGCACACTCGTTTTGTTTGTTTTTCAAATATTATTTTGAGTAAACTTAAACTAAACTGCTGGTTCGTAGATAAATAATAAAATAAAAAATTCATATCCAATTTAATATAGATCCAAATGTAATGGAATCTTTCAGTTCAATTTTCATCCACTTCTCAAACTATGAAATAATATGAATAATTTTCACACACGTGATAAAAATTATTACAATAACAAAAATTAACCAATATTGAAGTTTACTTTGCTTTATTAGTACATGATTAGCGTCTTTTTTTTCTTTTTTAGACCATATTTTTTACCTGCCCACGTCATCTCAACGCCCCCTAATTTTCTCTGGGTCTTCTACTGCCCCCCCTGAAAGTCTCGGAACGCCCACAAGGGGGCGTTATCGCCCGCGTTGAGAACCTATGGTCTAGATCAACGATACTCAACCTGCGGCCCGCCAAGCTTTTGTGTGCGGCCCTAACCACTTTACCAGATTTAAAAAAAAACTATTCTAAATTTCGAATATTCGATTCGATTTATAATCTTGAGATTCGTTTCGACTTTGATGCACAGATAGTGACACCCGAAAAGGATTGTCATTATGGTCCACATGATCTGGTACAAGAGTAAGATACGTTGTTTAGATTTTCACGGCCAAAAGGTTTTTTTTTGTTATTTATTTTTGGGTGTTATGCCGTGTTGTGCTACCTCCCTCTTTAGCCAACGTTTCGGACAGCGTTACAGTGTCCATCATCAGGGCAGATGTGTAAGAGTGTTGCTTTTTACACACGCTAGATTTATTCCCAAAAAACAAATATTTGGCACACAAGTACGCGCGCAAATCTGTTGCTAAGCGCATAACTTCCTAACGACTGCACCAAATTGGATAATTCTTTTTTTTGTGTTTGTTATTTTCAGGACAAGGTATATATAAAACCACTGGTGAGCTCTGGCATTATGAAATTTGTATAAAAAAATGAATAGGTGGCACACGAGCTATTTGAATGTACCGGGACTGAATGTATGAAGTGCGGGAGGGTTGGAGGGAAACCAGGTAAAGGGGAGGGGAACCTGGGAGGGGAAGGTGAACTTGGGAGGGGAGGGGAGGCGGAGTGGAAACGCGAGCGGGGAAGGGGACGCGGGAGAGAAACGGGAGGCGGAAGCGGAAAGAGACGAATGGTAAAGGACACGCAGTGAAAAACCATTTCCTTAAACGGCATAGTAACGCATGCCAGGTGCCAGCTAGTAATTTATAAATAAAAGTGCCACTTCTATAAACAACCCCATCAATGAAAGCAGAACTGAATAAAAATACATAAAAATAAAAATACATAAATACATAAAAACTGGTTAATGTCAATGGTTAATCAGGTACCTACTAATTTTAACAGCATTTATTGCTGTCGTATAAAATACTATTTTATTATTTTATAAATACGCATAATTAGTTAATTTTTCACAAAAAATGCGCTCTACAAATTATCCAATTATCATTATTATTAATGGCGGAGTGTCTTCAAAATGCAATCGAAAAAAAATGTCCGACGAAAAGAGAGTGCTTTGAGACAATGGGAAGAAGAATATTTCTTTGTTAGGGGAGGGGGGGGGGGTTTGATGATTTTTTTTTCTTCATACCAGTATAGTGTTGCGGCCCGCGTAACTTTACAAATACATATATGTGGCCCGAAGAGAAAAAAGGTTGAGTATCGTTGGTCTAGATTGTTTTCTTTGGATGCTGTAAACCGGGTTTTTAATGCTGAAACAATATTATAAAAATGTGTTTTGAACATTGACAATGATTTTTTTAATAACGTCAACTAGAACACTGAATTCTACAAGGAATTAAAACAACTTTGCTGAATTAACCTTACAATTTTTATAATTATGTTTTTCAAGGTATAATCCTCTTTTTATGAAATCAAGAAAATTTTATTTGCTAGAATTTAATGAACTTACATTATATTCCATCTGTCAACGACTTTTTCAACAGATCTTTTTGTTCATAATTATTACAACACTCTATTTTGTACATTGTAGGTAATTTTATTTTACTGTTCAATAAATTTATTAGAAATTGTTTTGGGAAATCTTCTTACCACAACTTAGTTCACATCAAATTCATAAGAGATGGTGCCAATAAAATTGTTGTATTTTCCTGGAACGTGTAATCTACGAGTATTATTCTTTTTTTCCCTACGCCAATACCGAAGGTTTGAAGCTCTTAAACCCCCCTTGCATACCGCCCTTCTCCCGGAGCTATAAGGGGCAGGACCATATGGAGATGGTTGTTATATGGGTTCAAGATGAATCAAACAAAAAATTATTCACACTTTTTATTAAACAATGATTAAGTTTTGTACTCACAAAGCGCTCTTTTTAGGGTGAATTGCCTATTTAAAAAAAGTTTTATATATACCTGCATATTTAGTAGGAGCATAAAATGCCACTGAAATGCTAATTTCCATTTCTTTCCTGTTCTCACCCTAATAAGTAGTAGGCGGCTGGCGGAGGAAAAACGAAAATTCCAGAGCTGCTCATTATCAAAGGCAAGACAATTAAATTATAGTTATTTAACCGGGCAAATTTATTTTATGGGGCCAACAGACTTAGCTATAAAAGATCATTTGATTTTGGCCTATTTCAGCATATCACTTGCCATACATTCCCAATGTTTTTGCCTCCGCCAGCCGCCTACTAATAAGAAACTCCAGTGAAAAATATTATTCATGTAGGTCAACAAACGCCGATTCTGAATATATACACGTCATTTCTTCTTCAAACTGTGGAAGTACACTTTGTGGCATCATTTTTAATTAAATGAAAACAAATAACTTTGTAAAAACACCACTATATAATCAATATTATCAACATGTTTCCAAAACTAAGTTTTCTTCATCTGGATAATATTAATATAAAAAATAACAAAAGACAAATTACAGACAAAATATTAAAGGGAGAGGTGATTAATTACTTTAAAATATCATAAAAAACAATGATATAAAATGTTATAAAAAAAATATTTTAGAAAGTGTAAAAATTGCATTTATATATAGTCTAAATAACAAAATAAATTATTATAAATATAAGTATTAATATGAAAATAAATTTAAGGGATGGCTATTTAAAATAAATTTGGTTATTAATAATATTTAATTGACTATTAAGAGGGCATTACCAGAGAAAGCCGGAAATACGTCATTTTCAAAAAAGTTTTTAGACGTATTGACTCTTTTCCACAAAAAATTATAAATGGATTTCGAAAGATTGTTCTTTTATCTAGCATAGTTATGTAATAAATTTTTAGATTTTTTTTAAATTTTTAATATAATAAGGTTATTCCATAGGTCGTTGGCAGATTTGTTAAATTTTCAAAAAAGTTTTTGTATTATACCACACCCATTTCAAATAATGTAATCATGCAGTAAAATAAATCAATACATTATCTAGCAAAGTTATGTATTAGAATTTTAATTTTAGTTTCAATAAAATCATTAAAAAATATGTACATACATGTGTTTCTTGGCGAAAATTGGTCCATTTGTGTATTTATTTGCGCACTGACAAACTAATATTTTTCAGATTTTTTTAACATTCTTATTAAATTTAGACATTATTGAAAAATGATAACTACTTATAATCAAAAAATAACTACAAAAAGTACACTATTTTAATAGTTTTATCATCACGCCTTTCAGCATTTTTGGATGAAGGTATAAATTAAAGCTAATTTGGATTGAAATAAATTCGATATTGAGTTATAATTTAAAAAAGCTGCTAAATAATCAATCTTTCTCATTGTAACCGCCCTGCACGATCGGATGAACAACTTTCGACGAAATGTGGATTTTCGTCCGCTGGCTGGTTAAACGCTCTTAATACTTTTCTATTTTCTAAATTATTTAATTGTAAACCCGTTGTTTATATTTATTTATTTATATCAAAAGAATGATTTGTTTCTAAAATGTGGTTGGCAAATTCAGAATAATAATTATTATTTAAACATATTATATAAGTTTCATTATTCATATACTTTAGTATTCATGGCCCAACGCTTGCCGTTAATATAAATATAATTTTGTTTTAAAGTATAAAATAACTATAAAAGTACAAAAACTATTAATTGATGTACAGGTGTTGGAATGGGTTCCATGCCAACTCAGAATGAAACCAACTTTGAAACACCTCAGAAATGTCATTAACCCTTTCCCTGCGGGAAGCGCACCACTGCGCCGCCCCGTACATGCCCTGTACGCGGGCGGCACAGTGGTGCGCCGCGAAGTTTCTCCGGCGTTATGTATATGAAACATACTTGAATATGGTAAAATTTATACTCCTAAAAATTCTCAAATCTTTACCCTACTGACATCTTGCGATATTCTTCCGTAATACGTATCCTAATCAGAGTTACAGAGATTTGAAGGGACCTCCCAACTCAGAGCGAAAAATGAATCAGTTTGAATTCTCCCGCGTCTTTTCACATGCTATTGCGCAGGCGCCTCTCATAAGCATTCGCAAGATTCTCAAGCGAAGACGCTCGCAGAGAAATACATTATTATATCGAATTAATGTTTCGTTTTTTGTCGATGTGAACTATTGTATAAGTGATTAAGAGTGTTTTTAGTGGACAATCAAGTGTAGTGATTTTATAACTCTTTACGAAAAGTTGAAGACGTTTGAATTTTTATCAATAATTGAAATTATTTTTATTACCAACATGCAAAATGTCGGGTCGTAGTCTTAAAGACGACGAAATAATTAGGCAACTTTAGAAATAGATTATGATTTCGAACTTAGTGAAAGTGACGAATATAACAATTACGAAGCTGCAGTTGTTTTTTATTATATGGCCCTTTTTGAAGTGTGTGTCAATATTTCATTCATCTAGCCAATCGAGACATCGCACCACAGTTGAAGAGCTCTACTCCGGTATGTTGATATGCTTATTGTGTTGACCTTAAAATATTAATATGGCGGCCCGACAAACGTATTCATTACACTACTGAGATAAGCGTCGAAGATTTATAGAGTCCCATTGAGAAACGGAATGTTTATTTACACTCGAAAAAATACTTCAAGGCATAAGTGATTTATTTTTTAAAACAAATACTAAAATCCACGCGTGATTATTGTTTAAAGCCATAAATTAGATTAGTGATAAATAGCCCCGCGTGTGAACGAAGTGACACATATTTTTGACGCAGAGAAAAGGTTAAAAGCTACCAAAAAATAATTTTAAAAAAGCCGGTAACCCTAATTTAACCTATTTAATAATTTTTTTAACATATTTTTATCATCACTCTTAATGACCTTTCTGAGGTGCTTCTGAGTTGGTTTCATTCTGAGTTGGCCCGTCACCGTTGGGATGTTTTTGACTTACTTTAAGCAGTGATTCCTGACATTATTCTCTACCTCCACATGGCATCCCCAAAGATGACATAGGCCCTGAGGGAAATTATTTTCCCCTGCAACTGGCCTATACTGATATAATAACAGAACTTGAATAGAACTTACACAGAATGTGAAAATTAACTTTAAAAATTTGATGAAATGTTCAAATTTTTTTAAACAACCCCTCCTTAATGTGTAAGAAAGAGCTGCAGCATTATTGTGATAAAGAATGTACTTTTATTGCCTTTTCTGTGCCGCCACCGTTCTGTAAATGTGGGAATATTGAAAACGCCTAATGTCAATACAGTGAACCCTCTTAAGAAGTTTCGTGGCTTAAGAAGTTTGGTTTTGTCGGTACCTCAGCCCAAAATAGGACCAATTTTTCCCACATATAAAGTTTTCCCGCTTAAGAAGTAGTTTTTTCCGGTCACTTGGAAAACTTCTTAACCACTCACCAACTTAAGCAGATATATGCATTAGAAATACTACAGCAGTCAAGTACAATAAGCGTGTTTATACGTCAACGCGTGTGCATCCATAGAAATCGCTCTAACTCTGTTATTCTTTTAATGACATCCCTAAAACAAAAAGTAAAAGGTCGATAGTGGAACAAGCTGTACATCCCTATTCAATTTGTCCATAGAAATACATAACAATAATATTCTGTCATTCGCGCAATCTGACACATAATTTTTCCCGCCAAATTTCGGACCGGCGGCTCGATTCCACTCGACATTGTTAATTTTTATTAAATATTTTTATATGAAATGATAAAAAAATGAGGTGACAAAAGTGTTTATTATACATTTATACAATAGAATACAATACAAAATAATTGTTGTTTACATAATCTGTGATTTTATTACCGTTTTCACATAAAAACATCACGTGAGTCATTTTTACATTTTTTTAATGTTTGCATTCTAAATTTTAATATTTACAAATGTTAATATTTATTTGTAATATATTAATTCGAAAGCTTATTTTGTGAACTTTCTAAAACAGTTTTTACTATTCGGCTACATTCAGAAATGTTTCATTTATAGAGCTTTAATTGTGAAGCGGTAATAACACAAAGTTTTCGTAAAATGTCATTTCGTTTGAGACATCTCAAGCGAATATTCGCGAAAATTCGGAGGGGTTAAGAGGGTTTCACTGTATTGATAAAAAAATGGACTGGATTTCCTTATTCAATAAATCTTATTTGTTTCACCGGGGATATTCTTTACTCAGATATTGTTTATTTTGTGGCCTTTCATTAACAACTAGTCTACAATAAATACCTACATAAACTTAACTATGCCAATAAAAGTACTAAGTACGTTATAAGTGGAAGAGTAAGGTTATCAACTTGGTCTGTTTTTGCCTCAATTGTGGAATTTGTTATGACTGCAGCTACGCACACAACAGTCACCCGCAAGCTGGATTCAATAAAACCTGAAAACAAGCAACTTGGTGAGTAATGGATTTGATAAGATGCAATTGAGGAGCTCAGTGTCGAAGTAGGACATAAGCCATTTGGATTATTTTTCAGTAGAGCGAGTTTTTTGTTTTGAATATGCCGGTATGAAATATCTGATATTTTTTTCTACCTGCATAATCCTTGCGCGTAAAGAAACACAAGCCATACATAAAATTCTATAATTTAATACTCTTAACTATTTTATTTTTAAATTTTAAAACGATTATGTTCGCTTTTGATACTAAAACAAGAGAAGTGATTTCTTTTGACTTTTCTTTTGCTCGTTTCCAATTTTTGGAGTTCGTTACGCACTTGCGAGCATTAGTAATCTCCATTTTATCCTATTTTGGTCAATATTATGCTGGAAAACTTCGATAAAATAACAGCCGCCATGATACCAAGTGTCTGCTTTTGAAACAAAGTGCAAACTTTAACATGCGATCTCGTATTAATTGTCTGTTTCGATAGATTTTCTCAGTTATTCAGTAAGAGAATCAGACATACCACCATACTCAATCAAAATATCTGTACTCGAGAAGCATACGGATGCAAGTCCTAAAAGGTTAATTTTCAGGAGAGCCAAAAAACTATTTTTTCTGTATTATGAAAGGATCAATGTTTGAAAATTGTTTACTTCCATAGAAAGCGTAGTAATGTTAGAGACAGGATTTGAGTCGTAATACTCAAAATGCAACTAAATTATAAAGATGCAAGTCCATGTACATCTTTTTGCTTCTAAGATGGTTGTTGCATCAAAGGTAGTTGCATCCGTATACATTTTTGAAAATCCTATTTTTCTTCATGGTAGGACCTGTATCTTTCTGTCACTGATGATAATTTACTTCAAGTCTGTATCAAAAACTTATTTTTTCAAATTTTGGACTTGCATCCGTGTGCTTCTCGGGTACAAATATGCATTGCTCCTCAATTTATGACACGTTTAATAATTTTCGTCTGGAATTAAAGTGTAAACACCATTCAAGATTCAAAGCTCTTGGCGGGCCAAGGTCTATCATCTATCTGGTAACAAATACTCTTCTAAAAACTCACCGAAATAACTTAGACAATAAAGCGTGATGAATTGGGCAGCGATATTTGCCACAGTTCCTTCTACCGATTTGCATGATCCTAGAAACAAGAAAATACAATGTAGTGTAGAAAACCAAATGCACCAAAATGTATTAGTTTAGCAAACATCAAAGTTTAAACAAAAAAACTAGTCAACATTCATCCAGACACAAGTTATTTATAATTTTGAAAAGAAATTTGATGTATTTTTTTTCACGACTTTCATTTATGTTTCTAATTTTAAATATTCTAGGTCTTTTTTGTAGTCAAATAGCGAGTTCCCGGCATGCGTTGCTGTGCCACATAAAGAAATTGTTTCTCCATGCGTGTCCTTTCCCATTCGTCTCATTCCCCTTCCTCTCCCCTGTCCCCTTTCCCTCACGCGTCCCCACTCCGCCTTCCCCCTCCCCACTCCCATGTCCTCTTCTCCTCACATGTCCCCACTCCGCCTTCCCCCTCCCCACTCCCGTTTCCCCCGTTCCGTGAACCCCATCCCGAGTTCGCCTCCCCACTCTTGCATTCCATACATTCAGTTTTCAAACAGCTCACGTGCCACCTACTGCAATATTTTTATACAAATTTCATAATGCCAGAGTTCACCAGTATATATAGAAACCATTGCGGGCATGCTCAAAAGAACTAATCAAAGTTTCATTGCAATCGGATGAACGGTTTAGCAACGCTTAATTTCATGACACCAGAGCTCACTATTGTATATAGAAACCATAGCGAGCATGCGCACATCAAATCCCCAAAGTTTCATCGCAATCGGATGAATGGTTTAGCAATGCATAGACATCTCATACACTCACATATACCCAAGCAAACATATATTGATTTTTATATATATATAGAAGAAGATACATAATATCTGTCAAAATAAGTAAAGCTGTCAAAAGGGCAAAATCAAGCGCATGAAATGAATTGGGACTATAATAATGCATTTGGGCTGTTCCGTTCAACTATTGCTTGATACTTGTTGGCACTATTGTCCAGTTGATTCATTTTGCCTCTGGAAGTCATGACAAGACCAATGTCTATAAACGTACAGTTAACTATAATTTTGAAAGTATTTGAGTGTGTTCATTTTACCTGCCCACATTGTCTTTCCATAATGACTGCCATAGTAACTAGCGCACGTGTCTCCAATCCCAACAGACAGAATTCCACTAACGGCAGTTAGCAGCGAGGCAGAGGAGCAGGAATTAGGTCTCAGAGCCAGAGGACAGGCCATCCCTATGAGCAGGTACATGGGAGTCAGAGAAAGGCCTCCTGCATCCTAAAATACATGGTTCAATCTTATATAGGGGTAGGGTTTGAAAGGGGACTGAACATGACTTTTTTTAGTATGTAGAATGATTTTTAAGCTGAAGGTAGACTCCGTCCAGCAGCGAGATTATGTGAATAATATATTGTTTACAATAAATAAAGGAGGCCTCTAATGGACAAAATATGAAACAATATTAATAACTGAATATTTTAAATATCCATACGTAGATCTAAAGGACATTTCGATAAGTCGGTGGGAAAGATTCGATAACTCATTATTTAGAGCTTTTTTGTATTTCCTGAAGGTTGTTTATACTATTTACATTTATAGTAAGTACTTATTGAAGATTTGAGATATTTTATACTGTACCTTTTCATCTGCGAATAACTCAAATCCTTCATTTAGGAATACGGAAACACTTCCTATTCTCAGTTTCCTCAATGTCTGAAACAGAAATTAACATAAACAAAGTTACGATTTTAGATTTTCACGGCCAAAAATTATTTTGTTATTAGTTTTTGGGGTATTATGCCGTGTTACGCTACCTCCTTCTTTAGCCAACGTTTCGGACAGCGTTGCAGTGTCCATCATCAGGGCAGATGTGTAATATCTACTTAGTACTTATCTACTTAGGAGCGATACCGTGTCGCCAGCTCCACAATATACTTCAAGATGTTTTTTTGCATTTAGCCTTGATGGATGGATGGATGGATGGAATATCTCGGGAACTTTTTGATTCACATATGCATCTGAGTGCAACTCTTGTGGAAAAAGATTGGAACAAAATTGATAACATGACTTACCAACAAGCTCAAAGATGTAAGCAATCAACAGAGGCGAGACAAAAACAAAAGTTTGAGAGGCTCAACCAAGACGAAAAAGGCGTTCGAAAACAACTGGATCAGAATAAAGTTGTTATTAACATTTCGACCCTAGTGTTGAGCCCAGATGCAACTTCAGTGCTTGCTAAGGGGATGAACTACGCAGTTGCCCCCAAAAAGATACCTGTGGAATCTATCGTATGTGGTGTAGAAACAGCACTACATACAATGATGAAAGTCCACAAAATGTCAGAGTCACAAGCAGAGAACATACGACAAGAGACTTGCCATATTTTGAAAAGGGCTGAAATACCCCGCCCAAATATAACAAAGGGAGAGTTTGCGGCCCTAAAAGAATTGCGTGCCAATGAGGATATCTTGGTTCTGCCAGCCGACAAAGGAAACGCCACTGTCGTGATTAATATGGTGGACTATATTAAAAAGATGGAAGACCTCTTGTGCGATGCCGGCACCTATAAGAAAATCAAAAACAATCCCACTAACAAAATTGACCTGAAGACAAGGGAGTTAGTAAAAACTTCCAGTATCAGGAAAGAGGATCGATCTGGGCTTTTTGTAAAAGCCTCCAGAACTCCTGCCCTGTATGGTCTTCCAAAAATCCACAAAAAGGATATCCCAATGAGACCAATCGTCAGTGCTATTGGTGCACCGACGTACAAACTTTCTCAATACCTCTCAAGATTACTGCAGATGCAAACTAGGAAAACTGAATCTTGGATTAAGGATTCCACAGATCTGATCAGTAAACTTAAGAAGGTTAAGACTGAGAAAGGAGATATTTTGGTCAGTTTTGACGTTGTGTCTCTTTTCACGAATGTGCCTCTGGAAGACTCCATGACAATGCTCAGAGAGATCTACGAGGAAGACATTTGTAAACTTTTTGAACACTGCCTTAAAACGGGATATTTTGCATTCCAGGGTGAACTTTTTGAACAATTGGAAGGAGTTGCGATGGGTAGTCCGTTGTCGCCAGTACTTGCCAACTTCTTTATGGAGAAGTTTGAGGAAGTGGCACTCGACACAGCTTCGGCTGTTCCCAAAGTATGGTGGTGGTATGTCGATGATGTCTTCGCCATTTGGCCTCATGGAACAGAGAAACTGAACGAATTTCTGGACCATCTCAACTCACTCCACGTTAAAATTAAGTTCACAATGGAGCTGGAAAATGACTCTAAGATCCTACCTTTTCTAGATGTGGAGGTGATGCGAAAAGAAGATGGTAGTCTAGGACACACAGTGTATAGAAAACCAACTCATACAAATCGGTATCTACATGCCGATTCCCATCACCACCCAGCACAGAAGAGAGGACTTATCCATACATTGGTGACCCGAGCGACCAGAATATGGGAAAAAACAAAAATCGGAGCAGAGCTTACAAAACTGACCGATGCACTGGAGCGTAACGGTTACCCAGCAAGGCAGACAAGGCAAATCATAAGAGCCAAATCTGCACCAAACGAAGACAGAATTGAACAAGAGTCAAAGGGCTGCGCTTTCCTGCCTTACGTTCACAATGTGACAGACAGAATTGCCAGGCTATTGAAAAAAGAAAGCATCAAGACTGTCTTCGGAACCACGACAAAAATACGAGACTTTTTGAGGCCTGCAAAGACCAAGTTTCCTCTGGAAACAGATGGAGTGTACAAACTCAGCTTTTCTGGATGTGACAAGGTTTATTTAGGCCAAACAGGGCGGACGATCTCCAAAAGGATATCAGAACACTTCCGTGCCTGTAAACTTGGCCACCCTGACAAATCGGCAATCGCCGAGCACTTAATCGAAACCGGCCATTACTTTGGATTTGTCCCTGAGGTCCTGGGAAGACCCAAAACTCATAGAGCGCGCCTGATTACGGAGGCAATTGAAATTTACAAAAATCCTATAAATATTAATAGAGACGATGGAGCTAAGCTCAACAGTTCTTGGTATCCGGTAATTGACGGTTACATCAAGGCTAAACGCAAAAAAGCAAGTTGAAGTATATTGTGGAGCTGGCGACACGGTATCGCTCCTAAGTAGATAAGTATAAACGTCACCCCTAACTATTACACATCTGCCCTGATGATGGACACTGCAACGCTGTCCGAAACGTTGGCTAAAGAAGGAGGTAGCGTAATACGGCATAATACCCCAAAAACTAATAACAAAATAAACAAAGTTAATTTTTTAATAGATACCTAATAGATTTTTGGTACAACCTAAATTTTAGTGACCGACCGAAAGCTCGGTTTTGGTTTCAGCAAAAAAATCTAGTTTCGGCATCAGTTTCGGTTTCGATAGAAAATCTGCCGAACCTTCGGCCGCACCGAAACTCTGTATTCGTAAATTATCACACTTCTTTCGAGTGGGTTCGTTGCTCGTGTGTCATGTTTGTGTTGTTTGTTGTATAGTAGTAATATCAAAATAATAATTTTTTCGGATACTTCAATTCTAGTTTTTTTATTTCATTTAACGCGTGTAAGGGGGAGGGGGTATAATGAGATATCACGTGTATTTATTTTTCGTGATAATATTCTGAAAATTTCAAAAGGGGGGGGGGGGGGGGTTAGTCTAAAACCTCACCATATATCACCAGGGGGGGGGGGGGGGGTTAAAAAATTGCTAAAAAAACATCACGTGATTAATGGACGACCCCTAATAAGAATTTTGTGATTGTAAACGCAATTAAATCAAAAATACTCAATTAATGAGGTTCTTCCTTCATAATAACACCTGCCATAACATAGGAGCATCCCTAGCATGGAAGGTGAAGTAATACTAAAAAATGTACCTTTTTTTTCGTGAAATAAACAAAAAAATTAAAAATAAAAATAATGTAAGCATCTTTTCGTGGTGGAATAATATCGATAATTCGTTGTGGAATTCCATTGTATTAGAATTTGAAATTAAAACACTTTTGTACTTTCTTCCACTAATTTATATTTCACCAGGACTGGTTTCATCCATTACAGTAATAGGATGAAACCGGTCCTGGTGAAATATAAATTAGTGGAAGAAAGTACAAAAGTGTTTTAATTTCAAATTCTAATGTAAGCATCGATTATTGAGAAATTTTTGTTCCAAGAAGTATATAACATATTTTGTTAATTTTTATAATTTTTGTTTGTTTTATAGCAGTAATATAATTATTTTTTTTCACATACTACTTCAATTATTATTGTTTTTTTATTTCATTTAACACGTGTTAACTGCAAAGATATTCAAATACAAAAGAGACATGCTATGATGTCCGCGCAACTGTCGGCGAACTACGACCTAATTAGAGTATGTAGTTTGCATACGAAAAGAATTGTTCATTTTGTTGATTTTTTGAAGGTGTGCATTAGTATTGGTTAACAATATAGTTTGAATACGGAAATAATTCGTTCATTTAGTTTAATGTTCGTTTGGTTTATTCGTTAACTAACTAACTAACCATCACGCCGTTTCTCCGCAGGGGTAGGCAGAGAGGACGGACCGCCAAACAACTCGGTCTTGGCACACACTCTTTGCCTCATAGGCAAGTTTATTTGTTAATTGGTAAACAATATCGGCGACACCCGGAAGCGCAGTCCCACCTAGTGAAAACTGCAGATAGCACATCTATTATATTTCAATATCTTTGGTTAACTGTCTATAAGTGTAAAAAATTAAGCCAAATTCCAGCAAACAATAGATTTTTAACATGTCCAAAAGGTTACGGTCGAAACTGAGACAGATACCGAAGATTCGGTTTCGGTAGAAAGTCCTGTTTCGGTCGGACGCTAATAAATTTATTCATGGCTTTTTGCCTAAGACAGTGTAATTCATGCCCACATTTTTATTTTCTTCTAAAAAGAAAGACAATTATTCTGGGATTACAAAAAACCTGACAATATTTGATATTTTCCGGGCAAGCGCATAATGTTGCTTGTGCAATGATAAAGGCCTTAGCTAGCAGAGGAATTGAATTCACGACGCTGGCGTGAGAAACCAGACACATTTGTTAACTCAGCTATTACCCGGTCATTATCAGTTTGCTTTTGTATGACTTACAACATATAAAATGTTTATTTAGTTTGCAATGACTAACATACCTCCAAAGCAATAAGAACTGCTAATGCTAATCCAGACGCCAAGTAAATAAGATTGCATTCATAAATGTAGCCAGTTAAGTAGACTATTGTGGCCAGAATATGGAATGTTTTTCGGTGGGAAGTAGTTGCTCTGGACCCAGCAAATATTTGACCAGTTACGGCAATGCCTCCAAAGGCTGAAGCAATCGCCCAGTAAATTACCATCCATACCTGAAATACAAAATATTACAATTGAAAAAAGAAACTATAACTTTTAAAACAGTATCAATGAGCCTCAAGTGTTAGTAGTCTCACCAGAGGCGGCTCTAAAGCCTCGATGACACACGGCGAGTTACAAGCTACTATCTAAAAGCGGGTAAATCGGCGAGTGAGATTGTCATGATGACACACAAAACTGTCCACTCGCTCAGAAGCGTAGGAAACTGAGGCCGCTGCTAGCGCCAGTAACAAGAATAACGACGCCTGCGTGAACTAATTCTTCACATGTTTGACAGTCGAAATCAGCTATTTATCGGAAGCCGTGTTGGAAACATAAATAAACCAATCACGAGCAAGTGTGTAGGCGAGTAAAATTGACGACCTTTCAACTTTTTTTCGTAGATTGTCAACAATCTGCTAGTCGCTGCTAGTTAGCAAGTAACACGATGACACTGGGCGAGTTTACTAACAGATAGTGAATTTCCCAGATAGTAGCTTGTAAACTCGCCGTGTGTCATCGAGGCTTAAGGGTCCAGAAGTGGAAGTTCATTTAAATAAAATTATATTATGATACAATATCAAATTAAAAACGATAATATTCATTTGTAGGTACCTCACGAGTTTGAGAGTCAAATTACATTTAATGACTTTGTCTAGTGAGGCGGGTAAAAGAAAAGAAAACAATGTAAATAACCATGAAACTAAATAAACGCCCGGGTTGCCGGCACTGAAACTGAACTGAACTGAATGTAGTAAATTATTTCATGCGACAAGCGTACAATATGCAAAATCAATCTACGTTTATCACACCATCTCTTTCAGACACATAATATTCAATATGCTCTCTCCCTCACGGTAATGACCCAAACAGTCTTCAGAATCTGAAAGCATTTTAGTAGGTGACATGGCTGAAATAAATAACTTATTATTATTATAGCGCCATCTCATTTATTGTATGGCGCGTAAAGAAACAGAAGACATGATATTATCATCTTATAATTTTGGGAGGTTTTTGACCAATAGACCTGAGGGAAGAACCGCCACTGAGTCTCACAATGTCTATTGAAGAATGTGCAATACATATTTGTTATTTGGTAGTTTAAAAGGTGAGGATGCAATCTTCAGAGACTCCATTTGCCATAGAACAATAAATTATCTTCTTCAATAATCACAAATTCACCACCATTTAATCGACATGTTTCAAAACCAATGGTCTCTTCATCGTACTCATACTCTTTTACTATAATATTCTGTAGCGGTATGGCAAAACTTGATATGTCCGATTTTTTGGCAAAATCAGATTATGGGTTTGACATGTAATTTAGTAACATTTCTTCAAGTTGGCAGAAGTCGATATGTCTGTGGTGAAGGTATAACCGTTAAAAATGAAATGGAATTATATGATATGTCAGCTGCGGTACTTATTAGCGATGTGTCAGTTCAGCTGGAATGGGCTTGTGTGATCCGCTCCTTTGCGGGAAGCGGTTCCTACTCCCACTCCTTTTTCAAATCGACTACTCCCAGAGAACCCGGCCCAGTCCCAGTACTCGCATCCAAATAAATCCGGCGGTAATCCGGCGGTCCGAGCAACTCAACGCCGAAGCGCCGAAGCGCAACGGCGCCGCGGCCGGCTTTCCTAGCCACTCGAATACAAACAAGTCCCGGGTTCCTTTAAACCCAAGCGCCTTGTTCCAAGCTACGTGAATCGCGACACAATCCATTCATTCCGCCCCACTCCCGGACTCGCGAACCACGAGTCGCGGGTCTCGGTGAGTTCTCGGAACTGCGTGAACCGTTGAACTCTCCCCGCGACCCGCGGCCCGCCAACTATGACACTTCCCCTTGAGTCACGAGACGTGGGCTGGGCGTTCATTCGATCGCTGTCCGTTGATCGACACACACGTGCGTGACCGCTTCGGCTAGACACGGAGTAGTTTTTAATTAGAGCGTCTTATCTGGTATCGTTAATCAACGGGTTACGTGCATTATAAAATAATAGTTTATAGTAAAGCATTACAGCTTATTAATTTACTTATTTAAATTCTCAATAAAAGACTGTGCAATGTAGGTACATTGAATGTACCTACATTGCACGGGTGACGGGTCCTTGTCCTCGTGCGGGTCTTGTCCGACTCCGGGGTTCTGAGTTCTCGTGTGGGTTCTACGAGTAGGTCCTGGTTCCGAGTTCTTTGAACCCGTGCGTCCCGTTTCGGTGCGCCGCAACAATACCCAGTGCCCAGTCCGCACCTAAGAACTCGGACCCGGGACCTGCTCCTAGAACTCGTGTACTTTTAAAAGGAAGCAAGTCTCGGAGGCTTCCGGAAAAATGCAGAACTTACCCACCTCTAGTACTTATTAGATACGGCAAAACTTGATATGTTACATATCAAGTTCGAGGATCTCTGACTATGGGTAGGCATTTGGTGATATGTCACAATTTTTTAATTTAATAAAAAATATTTTTTAATGTAATAAATATTTTTGAATGTAAAATAAATAAAACTTTGATTTCTTTTACTGTTTTATAAAAATAAACTAATTTCTTATTTTTATGCATTGCTTGATATGTCCATTTACTTTGTGTTTTTGGGTTAGCAAAACATGATATGTCTACTGTTTTGAAGACGATCATTAAAAAAAGGTATTCACTAAACAATTAGCTAATACCGGTTACACAATATTAATAAATTTCATTGCACATGTAATTTAGTAAGTTGAAAAAAACATTGACTTAGAAAAACACACTTAGAAAATTTCAAGAATTTAGGGGGCCTTTCAAACTTTCAAAATCCTATACTGAAAAATTAGACAAGATTGACATATCAAGTTTTGCCATACCGCTACAGAATTACATCTATTTTCATAATATATACGTCACGACCTAGTTGCGTCATCTTTTCGGCCGGCTGGTAGCAAATTTCAGAGAAATGCATGTGTGAGCGAGTTGTGTGTGTGTACGAGTGCCACCAAAAGTCTATAGAATGCATCGACAACGAATCTAACTGCCAAGTTTCAGCTTGATTGGTTGTCGGAAAGTGGTTAAATTTCTACTTCATTCATTCATTCAATCAAGAAAACAAAAGTGAAATATAAATAGATGTATTTAAAAAGGGTCAGCGTTGTAAAGGCTTAATTTTTTCTAAATGTTATCAACATTCTAAATCCATATTTGCAAAGGCCTTACCTTGTTGGAGTCATCGAGGACAAAATTTAACATCCATACTATTGAGCTTTGTCTAAGCAGTATGTGAAGGATGCCCACCATTGCAGTTAAGTGACCACCCACTGTAAGGATGAACCTGCTTAGATCCATTATTACTTGCATCCTGAACAAGTTCATCACTATCAGCAGGGTGGTTAGGAGCCCCACCTGGAAATAAATGGAAATTTAAGGGAATGCATAATCTGTATTGACTTTAAAATTCAAGAGTAATAACTAGGAACCCCTCTCCCCACTCCCGCTTCCGCGTCCCGCCAACCCCCCTGCCGCGTTCCATATATTTTGTCCCAGTACATATAGTTTTCAAACAGCTCGCGTGCCACCTATTACAATTTTTGATTTTAATTTTCATTTTTCATATATTACAAAGTAAACAGGTACCTATTTAAAACACCTATAATTCTTACTTATTACTAGGGCCTGGATTATTAATATGTAAAAAATACATATTTTTAATTTACACGATTTTCGGTCTCGCATGTGTTCTCTGCCTAGATTATCATATATAGATTGTGAAAAACTAATTTTTATTTTCCATATTTCATGGTTAAGTCCATATTTTACAAACAAATATCATAATCATCCATATTTTCGATTTTTATATCATAAAACATGAGTTAGTTCACAAAAATTGATATAATTTTACGTTTTTGCATTCTCGCCACCACACGGCCGCGCGTGTTTCATTTCTCTCGCGTATTATGACGATTCTGCAAGTATTTTACCCTCAAAAGAACTTCTTGAAGATTCTTCTCTTTTTAATGATTTGGCCTATGTAAAAAGCAATTATTGCTTTTTATCTCACAAGATAAAAGCACTAGAAAATCCTTCAACATCGCTAAATGAAAACCTGAAGATTATTGAAGGAATAGAAAAAAAAATTCTGAAGCGGAAGGCCCTGTTGCTGAAATAGCTAAACAAAAAATAAAGTATATTTTAGACAAAAATAGGATTTGATACCCCAAAAACAATTAATAAAGTTCTGAGCGAAAGCTTTGAGGGTACTGCAGACGTTCCTTACACAATTTAGGCATCTTTAAGTACGCTCCATTACATCATGTGTCGTGGAAAGATCTTTCAGCGAATATAAGGCTATATTTAGACCAAATCGACAAAGTTTTAATTTCAATAATTTAAAAAAGCATGTGATTGTGTACTGCAATCAATTTAATAAGACAGATTTAGAGGAAGATGAATAAAACTTAATTTTTTTATTTGACTGAACATTTCGCTATCTGATATGATTTTAGATTTTCACGGCCAAAAATTTTATGGTTATTTCCTTTTGGGGTATTATGCCGTGTTGCGCTACCTCCTCCTTTAGCCAACGTTTCGGACAGCGTTACAGTGTCCATCATCAGGGCAGATGTGTAAATGTTAGAGATGAAATGTGTGCTTAAGTTCTTCGAAGCAATACCGTGTCGCCAGCACCAATCCACTGCGGGCTGGCATTACAGTATACTTCAAGATGGTTTTTTGCATTTACCTTTGGTGTAGCAGTCAATTACCGGATACCAAGAACTATTGAGCTTAGCTCCGTCGTCTCTATTAATGTTAATAGGATTTTTATGAATTTCAATTGCCTCTGTAATTAAGCGTGCTCTATAGGTTTTGGGTCTTCCCAGGACTTCAGGAACAAATCCGAAGTAATGGCCGGTTTCAATTAAATGCTCGGCGATTGCCGATTTGTCAGGGTGGCCAAGTTTACATGCTCGAAAGTGTTCCGATATCCTTTTGGAGATCGTCCGCTCTGTCTGGCCAACATAGACCTTATCACATCCGGAACAGCTGAGTTTATATACTCCATCTGAAACGTTGGCTAAAGGAGGAGGTAGCGCAACACGGCATAATACCCCAAAAGGAAATAACCATAAAATTTCGCTATCTTTTTAAAATTTATTTAATGTAACTGTTACTGCATAGTAATTTTTCGCAATAAACAATGTTTAATATGAAAAATATTCTTATTTTATACCCCATATTTTATCCATATTTTACATTTTTTAGTCCATATTATATGTACATATTTTGAATTTTTTAATACATATTTATCCGAACCCTACTTATTACTTCAAGTAAATTCATGAATTTAAAGAGTTTATTCGAAAATTGAATTTTGATTGAACAATCTATGGTTTGCAAAATGTCATTCTCAAATTGTGACATTTTTGACAGTTTCGTAAGAGTAATAGGCCACTTGCATCACATATAAAAAAAAAAATCCGGTTTAGGCAAATATTCTAAGACATTCTGTATTTTTTTCTTTTTATCGCATTTTTGAAACCCTGACGATTTTCGGAAAATTTCAATCCAAAAAATCAGACCATTTTTTATAAACCGGAAAGACGGGACATAATTTTATGGGTGCATAAAACCGTTAATTACATAGCTGAAAATCATTTAAAAAAAGAACGTTTTCCACAAGAAAGGGCGCACGAGTCATACCAAAAATATTACATCTCATAAATATTTTTTTTCCTTGATCCATCTTATTTAAAATTTGATTTTGTTAAAATCAGCACTACTACCATTAGGGAACGTACCCATACTACGTGACCTCTTCGGGGGGGGGGGGGGGGGGCTCTTTAAAATGTCACGCTTGGTACAAATGAGCGGCAGTTTGCTTAGGATTTTGGTCACCGGGGGGGGGGGGGGGGGTTAAAAATTGCAAAAAATTGGTCACGTAGTATGGGTACGTTCCCTTATACCTCCAAAACACTTACAGACAGTGACAAAAGTCAAACCAAATGATAAGTTCGCAGAGAACAATCAATAAATGTAGTGATCAAATTCAAAAATTCGCCTGAAATCAAAGTGTTGCCATATAAAAAAAAATAAATCAATGTGGAATTTTACAAAATTAATAGGAACATTTTCGGAGACGGGACATTTTCATGTAGTGACGTCACGGGCCCAAATAATGGATTTATTTATTTAAAAATAAAAATAAATGTACATTTCTAAACATTTTCATAATCTTTGTAAAAAAATCCATCCACATGATTTTTTCTAAGTCGTTGAAATGAAATTCATGCAAGTGGCCTATTAATTTCCTTTTGTAATAATGAAAAAACTTTTCAGATGTATTGTCATGTGGTTATTATAATCCAGAAACCTTTGCGAGGGTGGAAAGAAGGTATTTTTAAAGATTCAAACATTTCCTATCTTAATACAGCAATACATAAACAATTATAAATACATAAAAGCAAGCATATTTTGATTTTATTTTGGTTTTTGAAAGTTTGGAAGCGACCCAGAGGTAGATCATATCATCGATTATTGATGCAATTTTGGCAATAATTCTCGCCGACCAGTTCAATTAACATTGTCTACTGACTGCCCTCTTTGCCATCGGTTTTACGCCTATATTATTGAAGAAATTAAAAAGAAAAGGGGACGCCATCGATATTTGCTGCCCATGGTGCCAGATTTTGGGGATCGCCGGCACTGCTCTACAGCCCCAATCCATTTTATACTTTCTGATATAATTTGAATTTAAATTTTAACCCTAAAAAATGCCTTTTATTAAATGTTTTATTTTATTTTTTATATTTCAATAATATAATAGAATAGGCGAAAATTCAAATTACAAATAACTGATATACATATGTTAGAACACAATTTTTTTTTTTTTATGTTTTATTCTTTCATTATATTTTAAAGACAAAATTATTTTTTTTACAATTAACATTAACACACAAAAAATTGTCAAAGTTGCCTCCTAATTGTGAAAAAATTCTAATTTATAATCTTATGTATAAAAATGAATCACCGAATGTGTTGCTAAGCGCATAACTTTCGAACGACTGCACCAAATTGGATAATTCTTTTTTTTTGTGTTCATTATTGTCAGGACAAGGTTTTTATAAAACTTCCGGTGAGCTCTGGCATTATGAAATTTGTATAAAAAAATTGCTATTGATGGCAAGCGAGGTTTAAAAACTGAATGTATGGGGAGGGGAACCAGGGAGGGGGAGGGGAACCTGGGAGGGGGGAAGGGGACCTGGAAGGGGGAGAGGAACTCGGAAGGGGAACTAAGGAATGGGGGGTGGTGGAGTGGGGAGAGGGAAGGTGGAGGTGACGGAGTGGGAACGCGAGAGGGGAAGAGGACGCAGGAGAAGAAGGGGAGGCGGAAGGGGAACAGGACAAATGGGAAAGGACACTCAGGGAGAAACAATTTCTTTATTAAATGGCATAGCAACGCATGCCGGGACCAGCTAGTTTAAAATATAAATAAATAAAGTGGCACATTTCCGTACTAGATATTATGTGCTATACCTTTTGATTAACCTGTCGGCTAAATTGTTTGCTTTTCAGAATAACTCATATAGGTCTCATCAGTGCCGTAAATAGGGCGGTGCCACCGGTGCCCAGGCACAGGGCGTAGACTCTGGGGGGCGCAAGAATGGCGTATAATAGGCGAAGGGTCCACTTAAATAGGGCGCAGTTATAGAAGCTCGCACAGGGCGCAGAAAAGGCTATTTACGGCACTGGGTCTCATAGAAATCATTGTATCACTGTTTCTATCGTAGTGAGAAATATGATACAAACGGTATTAGAAAGAGAAAACACCACGCTTTATATAACCACAAAAAATAAAATGTATAATTGTTGAAATCAAAATTACGGATCACAATTTGAAAAAAATTTATGAAAATTGGGAAATTTTTTTATTAATATTTTTACATGGAATGACAAAAAAGTGAAGTGATTACAACGTTTACAATATATTTGTCTAATAAAATAAGTATGTGTTTTTATTTTTTTCATTATTAGTATTTTAGTTGGAAAAATGTAAGGCGAGGCGTTTTTAAAACTTTATGTTTGCATTCAATATAAAAAACTATATGTTTATTTCGAATTATAAAATTTGAAAACGTATTTCCTCACCTTTCAAAAGCAGTTATTGGTTTTCAGATACATTCAGAAATATTCCATTTATTTGGATTTTGTAGCAAAGCAGAAATATTTTGATGTTCCAACAAAACAGCCTTACTAAAAAAAACCACGGCGCGACCGATTAACTGTGTTATTGCAATAACATAAATAAACCCTGTATACACTAAAACACGTTTTATTACCAATAACGTTTCTTACGTGGTCACGCTGTTAAAATGCATTTAAGATCTGACAATGTTGTATATGGTTTTAATTTCCTAGGAAACAATGTTGTTTTAATTCTTCTCCGCTAGGGGCATTATTGGCGCGCCTGTGCATATCGGCCCGCGATGACAAAACAGTTCGGTGTGTTTATGGCGGGATATGGAAAATTTTGTTAGTGCCTAAATGTTGTGATTTTACTAAATAATTTCTATTGTAGTGAAAATTTACTCTTCTGTTCACATAATTGATTTATTTACCATATTATTTGTGTGGTTTACATCAGTTTAATCAAGTTATTGTACAAACGCCATACTTTCAAAGTTGAACTGTCAGAATATTGTTTTACAGGTTACTTAAAAGATAAAATTTACATTTTAAAATCTTTATTTTAAGAGAATTTCTTAAAAGTGATAATTTTTTATAATATTAATATCTAATACATGTGTTCGTAAATGTATCAAAGAAATTAACGTCTTTAGAGATGCAAGAAATCTTTTTTAAATGTCGGTATTTTTCGAAGTTATTTTTTTGGCAATAAAAAAACTTTGAAATTTTTATTATTTTTTTATTGTATGCACGACGAAAAAGTAAGGTGATAGTTTCCTTCCAAATTTATTACATTAAAGGACTGTGTTTTTGAAGTTTTGATTTTTTTTAATTTCTCTACATTTTGGTCAAAAATGTTTTGGGAGGAAATTTTTTTCCATTTTTTCCGAATTTGAATCTTAAAATATGGCAGTTTTTGAAAACTAAAGTGTATTTCACATACACAAATCTAAAAGGTAATTTTATCTAGTTTTCATAAATGGTATTTGTTTTTACGACACCTTAATAAGAAATATATTGTTATGTGATCCCGGTCTGGGTCACATGTTACGCGAATACCTCGTGATACTAGTACAAAAAGAAGTTATCACATAAATATTGTATCACCAGTATAATAATATGTTAAAGGGTATGTTGTTAAAATAAAACATCTGCCAGCTTTATTTTTTTTAAAAAGGGGCGCCACTGGTTAATTAACCAGGCTAGCAGATAGTAAAGCAATGATCCTCTCTCAGGGCCTTTGATATGCTAACTTTACGATTAAATTAGAAGGATTATTTTAAAATAAAATAAAAAGTATTGTTAATAAATATGAAATTAAAGATTTTATTATCACATAATAAAATTAACTGAGACAGATAAACATATTAACAGAACATGGACTCACCTTCCTTGGAACGACCAAAAATATAGGTTTCTAACTATCTATCTAAATTACGATCTTGAATAAATTATTTCTTCGGGGTTCTGGTTTTGCCATTGAAGTGTAGAGTCTGTACAAATAAATTACCTGAAGTCGGCTGAAATCAGTATTGGGTCCCGTATAATTAATCTCCAGCTATGAAAATCTCGTATTTCCAAGCGAGAATAATTATTCCTTCGTTAATTGTCAGATTAAAATCTGTGAGATTCCTTCCATGTGTTAACATAAAATGCTTGTTACTTGGCAATTAAATTCAAAATTGTCCATCGGTTATTTTCGGTGAAAATTACGAAGATAGAATTGTGTATTTATAACACTTATTGGCACTACGAATACGTTAGTCGCGGCCTAGTTAATTATGTTCCAGTTCGGATAAAAATAATATTCATATTTCTTTATATAATTATTACGAAATAATATGAATTGAAATCACGACCGACTTGTCAGTAAAACCCTCTACCACCTTAGAAAGATTACTCAGAAGTGGGCTCTAAACAAAATATCCGATTTTTATACCCTATTCAAAAAGAAAAAATGAATGATGTTTCTTCCAAAATTTAAAAAGTAAATGTGTATTGAAGTTTATTATTTTTTAAATAATATTTAATCACTTCTTGAAAATAGGTACCTGCTTGCCTAAATCTATGATAAAATAAACTGCGAGAAATATTAACAAATATTTTATCATAACAATATAGAACATTCAAAAATACTTTGGAAAAATTCCAAACAACGTTCTGTCATCATTAATAAAACAGAGATAAACTACCCTCTCAGGCCGTGTAAACCAAGTGTATTTTTTTCCATGAAAATTTTTTAATTAGTAATGTTTACACATCCGCGGCCGTTTGTCAATTGAATAAAATTTTCACTGGGTTTTTTAGTAAGGCTGTTAGTGTGGATACAAAGAATATAAATTATAAATATTTTACCTGTAAAATTAAAGTAATGACATCATATTTATCGGTGGGTGTGAGTTTCCATGATGTATGGATATTGAGTAGCGCACTGTACACGAATAAGACGATAGATTGCACCACCAGAAGGGCCTCCCCGATGGTGAAACTGAGTGAGCAATTCCTCAACACGAAAGAGAGGGTGTGTTTGAAGCCAAGTGAAATGGTGACTCCAGTTAACATCGAAAATAACAGACCTGAAAATAATTTCATGAACTTGATTAACTTTTCAAATAAGAACTTTAATGGGTTATTTGACAAAATATTACAGAATAAAATATATTATGTATTTGATTTTCATCCTGGAATGCCATTTGATAGCTGCAATAAACATCCATCTGAATAATTTGTTCAATTTAAGAGAATTGTCCTACAACAAATTGTCGGTTTCACCTGGCATCTCAAATGCCACAAATTTTGTAGCCAAATACCTTATTCACATTGTTCAAGAGTCAAAGAATCCTCCATTATCACATTGGTGAGAGTCCACCATTCAGAAAAGATGTTAAAAATGGCTTTGAATATGTTTAGTGACCTGATCTGCATAGACAGGTACAACCTTATTTTTTTTAACTCTCCTTCCTCCAGAGCTGGTCTAGTGCAGGCGCAATTGGAGCAGTCCACTGTGGGCGCCGACATGCCAAGGCGCTAATAATAACCTAACACCTAACCCAATGCCCTGGAGCAGCGTTTCCTAATCTTTTTCAGCCACGGATCACTAGGAAATTAAGCACAATTTTCAAGGACCCCCTTAATAAAAAAAACAAGAAAAAATTACGGACCATTCATTTTAGGGGAGAAATGCAGATCCTGCCAATGTTTGTTTTCTGCCAAAAACCATGTTTTTACCGCGTTTTAAGTTGGGCACTTTAATTTGGAAGGTGAAAAAAAGTGCAGAAAGCAATAGAAAAAATTTTGGTAAATATTCGGAACAAACGTCAACGATTATGTAACGGGATTGTGTATGTTATCTTTACTTTAAAAAACAGCCTACGTTTTTTAATGGTTTGTTTGGCTATGCAGGGTTTGTGTAGCGGGCTTGTGTATATTGCTTAATTTTAAAAGTTTTATCAAAAAAAAGTGCGTATTAACCGTTGACGTTTGTTCCGAACTGCAAACAGTGATTTGACAGTGTGAAAGCAAGTTTTCAATTTACGTAAATAAAATTAAAAATGTAACATTTTCAACCTCCCCCAATGCAAATAGTTGTCTTTTATGGTAATTAAGAAGAATCTAAAAGTTTTATCAAAAAAAAGTGCGTATTAATCGTTGACGTTTGTTCCGAACAATTACCAAAATTTTTTAATAATTTTAATTTTCAATTGTGAAATTTCACTTCGCGAACCGATACTACGACAGCCCGCCTGCTGCCGCCCGCCATTTTGTCACTGTTATGTTGGTATCCCTGACCTGATACAAACAAGAGCCAATTGTAGCCGACTTCGTGGGATACATGGCGCGTAATTATGAAATTTGTCTAGCAGGCTTGTGTATGTTATCTTTACTTTAAAAAACAGCCTACGTTTTTAAATGGTTTGTCTAACGGGATTGTGTATGTTATCTTTACTTTAAAAAACAGCCTACATTTTTGAATGGTTTGTTTGGCTACGCAGGGTTTGTGTAGCGGGCTTGTGTATGTTATCTTTACTTTAAAAAACAGCCTACGTTTTTTAATGGTTTGTTTCGCTATGCAGGGTTTGTGTAGTGGGCTTGTGTATATTATCTTTATTTTAAAAAACATCCCAGGATTTGAATGGTTTGTCTCCATTCCAGTGCCTGATTAGAGGTTCGTTTACATTATATTATTAATTCTGTTTTTCATAATTACGCGCCTTATCATTTATCCCACAAAGTCGACTACAATCGTATCTAGCTCTTGTTTGTATCAGGTCTGGGATACCAACATAACAGTGACAAAATGGCGTAGTATCGGTTCGCGAAGTGAAATTGTATTTATACTTTGAACGGCTGTATCTCCCTCAATTTTGCCGAGCGCGCCTTAATTTTTTTTTATTCAGCTTCTGCACACTTTTCTCAACTAGAAAGTGTCTTTTTATTAAATTTCCACTCTTTGGCAGGATCTGCATTTCACCCCATTTTAGTACTACAAAACAGAAAAAAAGTGTTAACAATTAACGTACAGCAGCAACATTCACATTTAATTAACGGTTAATTAATGTGAAGGTTGGTGTTGCTTTTTTCGTTGGTGTGTATTCGTGTTGATGGTGTTACTAAGTTGTAATCTCAAATCAGATTCTATGTGCAATCTGTTTCTGTATTTGTTTTTAGTATAAACAAGAACAGAAAATGCCTTTTCAGAGGTTTGTGGTTGAGAAAAGCAGTAAATGTGTAACGAATTAGGCTCGTATTTTATATAACCTGGCGGCAGAGCAGAGATCCAAACTCGGGATAGTGGGCCAAGTAATTCTCTATCATGTAGGTAGGGATTCAATTAAATCAAAGAATATTAACTTTTCAAAAAAATATGTATTGAACACAAAAGCAACACGGAAGTGTGCAAACTTCCCATCAGGTTATCAAAAGAAATACAGAAAATTAACATACCAGATGGACTCGCTAAACTATCTATACTGAAATACCCCCGGAAGACGAACGCGATCTTGCTTCGCAGAGAGAGAACACGGGACGGGACGGCATCTCCAGCCTTCCCATCCGGGGACGGCGCGGAATCCAGAGCACCAAGGTCGTCCTTCTAATTGAGCAGGAGGCGGCTATACCCCCAAGGAGCGCATTCAGCCTCGGGCCACCTCAACGATCTCCAATCCAAAGGCACGTGGCCCCCAACAGTATCCAAGTCTGGCGTATTACGGTAGTACTGGTAGCAGTCCGTGATTACGCGACGCGGGGTCGTGATGGCATATTCTAGTAGCCAACACCGGGACCAATTCACTTCACGATTTCTTTTCCATAAATACTGCCACATAAATATTGGCCAACCAACCACATCGAGAAAAAATGGGACTTTTACGTCATCCACTATAAAAACACCGTACACGAACCTCTCGTGTCACGTAAAAACCACCCCGCGTCTTTTAAGTTTTTAAATCAACTTAGATTCTCATGATTAACAGTGATTAAAACACCTTGATGGTGAGTGACCAATTCCAGAACAACCTAGTCCATGGCTGCTCGGGAGGAAGTGCCCATTAACAAAAACTGCTCTCCTTTCTTTTCCAAAAATTACCAGTGTCCAAAAAAAACACCATAGACAAAATAAACACCTAAGCAAGAACTGCATTAGTTACATAA
Organism: Limnephilus marmoratus; assembly: GCA_917880885.1. Taxonomy (NCBI): domain Eukaryota; kingdom Metazoa; phylum Arthropoda; class Insecta; order Trichoptera; family Limnephilidae; genus Limnephilus; species Limnephilus marmoratus. The sequence continues at coordinate 27,390,253 of OU862918.1, read as the reverse complement.
TTATTTATGTGACAATTCCCCCCTTCCCACGAAAATGTTTGCCCTCAAACATGAAAAATTAAGTTCATAAACTAACTAAACTATGAGTCCATCAGGTATCTAGAAAAATGATAACAAAACATTGATTAGTAATTAAAGTAGCAACTTAGAACTAAATTTCTTAAAAGTAAGTCTCTTAAAAATAAATTTCTTAATAATAAAGAACAAATAAGAAAAGAAAGGCACGAAAACAAGGAGTCAACCAACATCTACTAAATTAAACAAAGTTTTGAATTTACTTTTTAAAAAAAAGGAGACCTGTTGTTTTCGTGTCAACTTAACAAAATTTATAAATATAACATACTCAAAATTATTTATTTAAAAAAACACAACCCAATATTTTGCCGAAAAGAAAAAAAATCACTTTTCCTTGCATAGGAAATAAAGGCCGATTTGGCTTCACTTTAGGGTCAAACAGCCCTCACTTACACTGAATTTACGCTATATTTAAATAGCAAAATGAGTAACCTATCTAACTAAGTCCATCCGGTTTAACATTCTTATGACAAAACTTAAAATTAAACAAATACTTAAAATTAAAGAAGCCTAAATTATGAAAATATCTTTATAGATATACATTTTTCAAAACTAGGACACAAGAAAATACTTTTCTGTGTCAAGTAATATCGAATCAGTTTACAAACTGTCTATCATTTGTGGACAGAGTAGGGATCTTACATTGGATCATCTAACTGTCATCATTGAACCAGGATTTACAATTCCGAAGAAATACCTATTTGTAAGAAGGGTCGTCAAACTAGAATAATATTTAAATTATCCATTTTTCACAAAAAACAAATCAGGTCAGGTTCTATAAAACAATAAATACCTGCCAATCAAGGTGGTCAGACTAGGATTTATATAACACAATACCTGTCTATCAGATCATGACAAAAGTCAATTGGTACTCAACAGCAAAACAGAAAGTTAAGCTCGCAGCTTAGGATATCCAAAAATCCATAAAACAACCTGCAGCAAACACTCAACAGAGTGACATTGTTTGTAAAAAAAATGAGACCAAGGCAATACCCAAGCTGGCATTCCTTAAAAAAAACACTCCACGTGTGGACAAAAGTCAGCATTTCTTGTACAAACAAAACAAAATGTGTGATCAACTATGGCTTTCAGTGAGTTGACACTATTCGAGGGGTGATCAATTCAAAATTTTAATGAATGACACTAGTAATACTTAATTTATAGTTTAATAATAATACTAACAGTAAGACACTAATGTTTATATTATTTAGACTAAAAAACTATACAGAACACACTTTCCTGTATTAGAGGCAAAGCGATAATTCCAAAGGAATTAATCATTAGTTAAGCATGCCAAAGCAGTATTTTCTTTGTTAGAGACAGAAACAACTTTCTTATGAACTAAGGTTTATATAAAGAACTTTTTAGGAAAGCTATACTATACTTGAACTTATGAAATACAAACTATCAATAATAGAACTAATAGAACTTTTGTGCATCAGAAAGTAGCTCAAGTCTCTGAGACACAAAATTCCAAGATATTTCTTCTCAAGTTCCCTGGAGGTTCTGTGGACTATGGGCAATAAAAGAGCCTCCAGTGGACCGAAGAAAGAAAGGCATAAACTTAAAAATAATAGCATTACAACTTAATCCGTTCAACAGACGGAACAAGGTATGAAATCAGTGTGTGTGTACTTATGTGAATAGGTATATTATTACCAAAATAATCATACGTTTAATAATACAAAAAAAACTCGAAACTAGAGAATGTTATTATTAACAGAAAAGGTAAAGTAACGAAGGAAAGAAAGACTTAACTAACAAAATTTTGGGCGCCAGTGACCACAAGGATCACATTCCAGTTTACCGAGGGTAAATAAACGTTTTATCGTCAATGAACTAGAATAAAGTGTTCGCACTGAGCACAAGATTTGGAGGTACCAAACTCCAAAGCATGAGACCAGAACAATCACAAAAGAAACAAATGTAATAATGTGAAGGGTTGGTAGGCCTACACACTACAACATAGGTCTCCTTAAAGAAAAAAAAACAAAAACTAATCTATCCGAACAATATCTTTGACGTGAAAATTACCAACAATTCTACCTTGCATATCTGCCAATGTGTACACCAAATCCGAGACTCTATTTTTTATCACATTACGAACGAATCTAGGTGCCAACTTATGGGAAAAGTAATCCGGACCACTGGATTGAGCAAAATTCCTCCTCCAAATGACATCACCTACATTATAAACCACGGATTTACGGCGCAAATTATAATGTTGGGCATTCTTTTTAAAGGCTTGTATTAATGCATTTGAAACTTGTTCGTAAATAGGAACTAAGTCTTCCAATTTTTTTGCAAATTCGGCTCTAGACTGATCCAAAGGTATGTCCACGACACTAGAAGAAACATTAATTTTGTGTAAATTGCCATCAATAATTTGTTCCCTGCCGTGCATAAGGAAAAAAGGCGTGAAACCTGTTGCAAAATTAACAGTATTATTCAAGGCTGACTGAATCTGAGGCAGAAATCTGGACCAATTACGATGGTCAGACTCGGTCAAGATAGACAAGGCAGTCCCGATAGTTTGGTTATACCGCTCCACTACATTATTTTGCGGGGTGTAATAGGCGTTATAAAAAGGCATAGGAACGTTATAATCGGCCAACAATTGTTTAAACTCTTTTGAAACAAATTGTTTACCATTATCACACACAAGGGTTTGCGGAACACCGTGGACTAGAAAAATAAATTGTTCAACATTTTTTACAATGCTTTTCGCAGTAGCATTTCTGAGCGGCAAAAACCATGTATATTTGGAAAAAACGTCAACAACCGATAAAATGTACATAAAACCCGCGTAACTACGTGGAAGAGGTCCTACAAGGTCGATAGACAACATTTGCATCGGTCTGTTGACTATTTTTGGATTCGTAGAAATACCCGCCGGCGCAGATGTATTTATTTTATGTGCTTTGCACGTTTTACATTTACTGACAAACTTTTTGACGTCATTATACATACCCGGCCAAAAGTAACAGAGTTGAACTTTCTTATACGTTCTGAAAACACCGGGGTGGCAAGAGTTAATAGATTCGTGTTCTTTACTTAAAATAGCGTTGCGGTCCTCAAAAGGCACAACCAGCTTCCAGGCTGTATCCTCTTGCAAAGCGAAACGAGATTTAGAATGTCGAAATAAACAATTATCTTTAATTTGGAAGTTATTGAAACGTTGGGGATTATTCATACAATTGGAAAACAAATTACTATACCAACTATCCGAAGTTGTAGGCAAAGAATCTATGGCAGCAACAGTAAAATCGTCTTTACGAGAAAGAACATCTGGAACAGTATTTAATTTACCCTTTCTGTGCACCACATCAAAAGAATATTGGGAAAGACGCGTAGACCAACGCGCAAGTCTACCAGTTGGATTGGACAACGAAACCAACCACTGCAAACTGGAGTGATCCGTCACCACTGTGAAATGAACACCTTCTACGTAAGGCCTGAAATGATTGACTGATTCTAACACCGCAAGGAGTTCGCGCTCCGTAACGCCGTAGTTTCGTTCGTGAACATTTAAGCACCTAGAGAAAAAAGAGACAGGATGTTCTTCACCGTCAAACACCTGAGTAAGCACGCCGCCGATTCCAACGTTGCTCGCGTCGCAATGTATAGTAAAGGGCAAAGAAAAATCTGGACAACTAATAACGGGAGCAGAAGTTAGAGCTTTTTTTAATTTTTTAAACGTGTCTTCCGCTTCTGAAGTCCAAGAAAAATTACTTATTCCCATTCTAGAACCAGTGAGTTTTGTCAACGGGGCCGCAATAGTAGAGAAATCTTTGATAAAACGCCTATAATAACCGCAAAGACCTATAAAAGCTTTAATTTGCTTCGAATTCTTAGGGGTAGGGTAAGTACGAATGCATTCTAATTTAACGGGGTCTGTACGAAGACCTTTCGCGTCTACGATATAACCTAGATATTTTAACTCTTCCTTACAAAACTCGCATTTTTTGAGGTTAACTGTTAAACCCGCATCTCTTAATCGTTCATAAATTTTATTCAAAATCTTCAAATGTGACTCAAAATCTTCCGAAATAACAATTAAATCATCGAGATAACAAAAGACGTTCTCGTCAAACTCAGGACCAAAAAGAGCATCCACCAGACGCTGCAATTCGCTGGGAGCATTCTTAAGACCGAACGGCATCCTCACAAATTCAAATAAACCATGGCCTGGTACAACTAAAGCCGTTTTAGGACATGATTCCTTATCCAAGGGAATCTGCCAAAATGATTTGCTCAAATCTATAGATGAAATAAAACGAGCACCCCTTAGTTTATCTAAAATACGCGAAATGTAAGGGAAGGGGTAGGAATCTGCCAATGTGACGCTGTTCAAACGCCTCGAGTCCAAACAAAACCTGACAGAACCATCCTTCTTAGGAACAATCAAAACTGGGTTTGACCAAGCCGAACGAGAACGACGGACAACACCTAAATCTAACATTTCTTTTAATTGTTCTTCTAATTGTTTCTGGCGAGTTTGAGATAAAGGATAGTAACGCTGCTTAATAGGATCCCCTGTTGTATTTATTTTATGACGTACTAAATGGGTTTTACCTAAACCACGTTCTTCGAAAGAAATTGATTTAAACTTAACTATAACAGAATTTAATTTGAGATTGTCTTGGGGGGACAGCAAGGAAGCTGATGTTAATTTGCGAACCTCACCGACAACCTTCCCAAAATTAACATTGCTGTCGACTTTTGGAAACAACTGAGGGGCCACGTCGAATTGCTTCCAAAAATCTACTCCCAAAACAATTGAAGAGGACAGAGACGGTATAACGAAAAACTTAATATATTTCTTAATATTATTATACAATACTAGTACTCGCATAGTACCAATTATATCCTGACGTTTGCCATCCGCGGTGGTAACGTAGGAATCTAACTTATTTAACTTATATCCTAAACTTATGAAAAAATTATACACAGAACCCCCGAAACAACTGACAGTAGCTCCACTGTCCAAAAGCCCTGAAAAAACCAAATTCTTAATTTTAATATTAACATGTGGTCTAACATCACATCCACAATCAGCTAACGGCACACATGCGTCCATGTTGTGCGTGGTAAACTTAGATACATTACTAGAAACTGACGACGACCTCCTGTCATCCTTGTGCACAGAACGCAAAAGATCGTCGGCTAGTTTTTTGAATTAAACTTATTTGTTTCATTATGCTTAAGAGAATCCCTTTTCCATTTTTGACAAAATTGTTTCGTATGCCCCTGTTCCTTACAATAGAAACAATTAAAAGTTTTCTTACTATTAAAAGCAGAACTAGGAGAAGACGCGCGTGGAGAAAAGGAAGCTTGTTTATAAGTAGCGCGGGGAGAGTACGAGCCTTGAGCTTGTGGCGGGTGCGACGGTTGAGAATATGGAACCCGATGAGAATACGACGTTTTATGAAAAGGAACTCGCGGAGAAGAATTAAATTGAGGTACAGGTTTGTCTACGGAAAGCTTTTCGAATTTACGGCATACACTTACTAAAGCTGAAAGATTCTTTTCCGAGAAATAGGCAATGGCCAAGGCATACTTCGGTTGTAGACTGTCACAGACTAAGTCCACCAATTGTTCCTCAGAAAGCGGAACATCCAGCCTTAAGTTTGCTAACTGAACATCTTCGACATATTCCACTATAGCCTGGTTAAATTTTTGCTTCATAGCGAACAAGGCTTTTAAAGCTTCCGTTTGATTGGTACAAACGTCAAAACGAGAAATGAGGAGCTTTTCCAAAGTTGACCAAGACAAAGAATCATCAAAAATAGTTCTAAACCAGGAAAGTGCCCTTCCCTCCAGGAGGTCAGAGAAAGAGGTAACAACCGCGGACAACTCCACCTTCCGGCATCTGGATAATTCTTCTATGCGTAAAATGAAATCTCTGACATCCGAAGACCCAGAAAATTTTAAACCCCAAGAATGAACGGACGAAGAAGAAGTTGGAGGAATAGGCGACTGGTAATAATTATTAATTACGGTTGTAGTCTTTTCTAAACTAACTGTATTATCATTACCTATATTCATATTGGAACCACTCCCTGTATTATCATCACCTATATTCATATTGGAAGTACCTCCTTCTTTCAAACTTCTATTAAAAGTACGAGCCTGTTCGCGCATACTGGCTAATGTTGCTTCCGGAACTATCTCACGATCCGTTAATAATTTTGTCATTTCCTCCTTTGACAGTCCATTAATATCGGAAATCGCCATTGTTGAAAACAAAAAAATTTCAAAATAATAAAAAAATTATTTAAATTTAAATAATTTAATTTATAATTAAATTATTGTTCATAAATAATTATATTTAATTAAACGTAATAATATAATTAACCACCCTGAAATTAATAATAATATAATCGTAACACTTTAATTACCAAACACCCTGTACTTATAAATTCAATAAAAAAATTATTGTTTATTAATAACGATTATGCAACCTAAAACTTATGTAAATGTATTTCCTTCAATGCAGTAAAAGTATTCCATTAATATAAGCATAAATAAAACCTCGTTTTATCCAAAATCGCCTAACAATAATGTCAGCCCTTACAAGACATCATGAACATTTCCACACACTCACGATGATGGTAAAGTCAAGCAAATATTGCCTCACAATAATGTACAAATGGTTTCTTCAGATTTGAGAATGTAAGTTGCTCATTTTAAATTATAATTAATTCAAAAGGAATTCAATGTATTCAAGTATTTATACGCATTGCTTACGTACCAGGAACTGTATTTATAGACAACATTTATTTACGCACTCTATAAAAACGCACAGTAAGATTACATTCAGTTAGACCAATGTATTCTCTCAATAAGTCAGTGACGCAAACTCAACAACGCCAACAGCTGACTGCGTATCAACAACATTTGACAGATGACAGGTAATGCAAAAATTGCCAGTAAAAGAAAAAAAAATTCCGTACCGTAAAATAAAAGTACCGGTTCAAACTTCAAGGTAATATTATTTATTACTTTCCTTGTTTAATCTGAGTGGCAACACTTAACGTTAGTGTCAATATAATTGTACGATGTAAACAAACGAGAATAAACCTCATAATGATCACAAGACAAAGAGTTCTATTTTCATAATGACACACAGAATCCCTGCAGACCGGTTAATGTCAGAAATATAACCAAATAAATGCACACACACCGACTCATCTCTGAGTTCTGTAAAGTTATCAGCAAAAGTTCCCAAAATCTATCCCACATGACAGAGAAGTACCTATGTTTCGGGCACCGAAAATAACTGATTTTACACGTTGAAGCGCCACTGTAACGAATTAGGCTCGTATTTTATATAACCTGGCGGCAGAGCAGAGATCCAAACTCGGGATAGTGGGCCAAGTAATTCTCTATCATGTAGGTAGGGATTCAATTAAATCAAAGAATATTAACTTTTCAAAAAAATATGTATTGAACACAAAAGCAACACGGAAGTGTGCAAACTTCCCATCAGGTTATCAAAAGAAATACAGAAAATTAACATACCAGATGGACTCGCTAAACTATCTATACTGAAATACCCCCGGAAGACGAACGCGATCTTGCTTCGCAGAGAGAGAACACGGGACGGGACGGCATCTCCAGCCTTCCCATCCGGGGACGGCGCGGAATCCAGAGCACCAAGGTCGTCCTTCTAATTGAGCAGGAGGCGGCTATACCCCCAAGGAGCGCATTCAGCCTCGGGCCACCTCAACGATCTCCAATCCAAAGGCACGTGGCCCCCAACAGTATCCAAGTCTGGCGTATTACGGTAGTACTGGTAGCAGTCCGTGATTACGCGACGCGGGGTCGTGATGGCATATTCTAGTAGCCAACACCGGGACCAATTCACTTCACGATTTCTTTTCCATAAATACTGCCACATAAATATTGGCCAACCAACCACATCGAGAAAAAATGGGACTTTTACGTCATCCACTATAAAAACACCGTACACGAACCTCTCGTGTCACGTAAAAACCACCCCGCGTCTTTTAAGTTTCTAAATCAACTTAGATTCTCATGATTAACAGTGATTAAAACACCTTGATGGTGAGTGACCAATTCCAGAACAACCTAGTCCATGGCTGCTCGGGAGGAAGTGCCCATTAACAAAAACTGCTCTCCTTTCTTTTCCAAAAATTACCAGTGTCCAAAAAAAACACCATAGACAAAATAAACACCTAAGCAAGAACTGCATTAGTTACATAATTATTTATGTGACAAATGTTTCAGTGCTTCTTCTGATATTTCCTAATAATCTTCTTTACATTCACCCAAAAAACTTGATAAAGAGAATGCTCTGAAATTACGTTTTTAAAGTCCCGCAGTCACACGTTTGCCGTGCTAAGTAAGCGTAGTGAATACGAGACTTTTGGTGGCATATATTTATTATTGTTAAATTTTCCAGAGATGAGACTGCGGACCCCCATACATATATTCACTGCCCTTGAGGATTTTATTATTGCTAGACGCCGTTTGGCTCCAAGCCGGTCCTGCCTTCCTCATCCCCACTTTTATCACAGACAGTTGGAACTTTTGTACAGCATCACATATGGTTTAAAAATGCTACTAACCTCTTTGTAATAGACTCCAATGTAACAGAAACGTGAGTATTGCTGGTATAAGCCAGCCATGCCAATTCTTTAAGTGTCCTTTAGCTATGTTATTTGGAAACACTAAAACTAGTAAGGAAGCCAAACACAGTCCTAAAGAACAGGCAGCCGTTAAAATAAACGTTTCGGAAGTTGGTAATCTAAGAACCGTCGCACAAAGACATGCTGGTAATAGTAGACAGACCCATAATCCACTGCTTGCATTTGGTCTGAAAATAGACAAATCGATTTAATCAAAGAGAAACACATTAAAAAGGAAAGGTTAAATTAGTGTAATATGTTTTATTTCCAACAATAGATTATTAATCTTTGGGTAGACAAAAATAATTGGTAAATATCGGTTCGGACTGGCCACGCTTATTACGAATAATTTTTAGAAAAAAACTTTAGATTCGCCTTAATTACTATAAAAGGAAACTTTTTGGCTTTGGGGCGGCGGAAAATAATGCATTTTAATTTTCAATTGCATAAAACCAAAATTCACTTCGTGAACCGACCCAGCGAAAATCCGCAGCCGTAACTGTCACTGTTATGTTGGTATCCTTGATAAATTAACAAGAGCTAATACGACTGTAGCCGACTTCGTGGGATAAGGCGCTTAATTATGAAATTTGTCTAGCGGGCTTGTTTGTGTAACATGGTTTGTGATACAAAAGAATGTGCCCCTTTATAACGCCTACTCGCGTCAACGCAAGAAAAACATCCCAGTTTTCAAGTGGTTTAGCAGCTACGCTAGGTTTGTGTAACATGGTTTGTGATTCGCGGTATTTCATGTAGGTATCCCACGAAGTCGGCTACAGTCCATAACAGTGACAGCTACGGCCGCGGATTTTCGCTGCGTCGGTTCGCGAAGTGAATTTTGGTTTTATGCAATTGAAAATTAAAATGCATTATTTTCCGCCGCCCCAAAGCCAAAAAGTTTCCTTTTATAGTAATTAAGGCGAATCTAAAGTTTTTTTCTAAAAATTATTCGTAATAAGCGTGGCCAGTCCGAACCGATAATTACCAAATAATTAAACGAGTGAGTTTATTGGTAGAGTCAAATATTTATACCATTTAACTTACCTTGTTTTTATATCTAATGTTTCTAAATGTGATTTTAAGTCACTATTTATCCAATTGTAGATCGAAAGCAGGGCCATTTTATAACTTATAATTATTATAGGAATGTAATGAGTAACTCAGTTAATCTAGAGTGCTGATTAGAGATTTCTCTTTGAACTTTGGCTTCGACATTCGATCTGTGTTCAGAAACAAGTGTAAATAAACATAAAATCAACAATATATTTGACAGTAATGACAGATTTCATTTTTCTGTGGAGTTTCCAGCTGTCAAATCAATTTTTTCTATGGTTTTCAGTTGGTCAATAATAAATAGTTTTGCTGTCTCAGTACCTACTTATCTACCTACGGAAGTATCTTCAGTTATGTTATAATACAAAAACAGATTTAAAAAAAAATGACCGACACTATAATTTTGCGACATTGTTTTGTCAGGGTTCTATCTTCACTTTACCTTGTTCTAAGTTATCAAAGTTTGCAAAGACGATTTCTCACTATTATTAAGTCAGTGTCCTTGGACTGTGAGTAGCTGGTTTACCAGGGAAATCGTATTTAAATTTGGGTACTGACCCCAGCAATGCAGAAGAGAAAAACTGGATATATAGGTACCTATAAAATTGAAATACAATGTTAACCCTTCTGGCTTTTAAAAATATTATTTCCGCAGACTTGTTTGATAAAGTTTTTATGTCTTTCATTTATTTCACAAGGTTTTAACATCACTTTGACCTTTTGCATTTGTTTAAGCTCAAGTCCCAAGGATGTGAAATTTCTCATAGTATTTTGGAATGCTTCCGAGCTATTTGAAATGAGCTAATTATTTTTTTTTAGATTAGCTCCAAAAATCGCTCAAGGCATGTGTCATCTTAGGGGATGCTGTATGCGGGTCTTTTTAAGGAAGGGAAGGATAGGAAGTTCAGGGAAGGAAAAAGGTATGAGGGGTGGGTGGGAATCTTGAGAGTTAGTGTGTATAGGAGTGACGGACGAATGAATCCATCTCTCCAACTGCGGTGTAAGGCGATGGGTCGAGAGAGTCTGGCTGAAAAGGTCAAAAGGCCTCCTTCACCCCAGTGGCGGATACAGAAAAAACTCAAGGGGGGGGGGCGCTAAACATATAAGAAAACTAAAAAGTAGACAACAGTGGGGAGAACACGAAGCACCGCACAAAGAGGAGATACTATCTCATTCTCTCGCAGGCTAAAACAAATAGATGTATGTGTTTGTCAAATCACAACGGTGCTTAAGAAGTTTTCACTTCAATAAATTAAAAAAAGGTTGGCGGATTGCACATTTAAAACTTGACTGGCCATAGGGAGCTGTAGGGCTGCATTATACGATCAAGGGAATCAAAAACTTGAATCGGGACATGTTAAGAATACCTTTACATTAAACTAAGTATGAATGTGAACGAAGCAAATGCAGGTAACTCCGCATTTATGGAGGACTAAACGCCGTTGGCGCTAACAAAAAACTGTCATAAGAAGCGAAGGTAGCAGTCCACAATGGAGTGCTGGTACCAACCCTGATGTATGGCAGTGAAGCATGAAACTGGCAGAGGAAGGACTAAATGCTATAGAATTTAAATCCCTGTGGCGTATGTGTGGTAAAGCCATGTATGATAGTGTGAGAAAATTGTGAAAAGAATGCAAGGCTGATGCAAGCGTAATAAGTAAGATTAAGAAAGGGAATCTTAGATGGTTTAGACATGTAGAGCGAATGATTGAAGAAAGATTTTATTATATTTAGGGGCTGCCAAGGGGGGCCGCGCGCCCCCCATATGTATCCGCCACTGCTTCACCCAGTCTCTCTCGATCCGGTCTGCCATGCAGCAGATGGGCAGACGCATCCGCCGCCAAGACTTGGACAAACCTCACCCCTTGAACCCGGGCACCCCTGCTAAGTTACCAAACGTAGCGAACCACTTGGGGTGACCCATGGCAGAGGTGATGGTTATCCATTAAATGGTTCCCGGGGCGGCGGTACCCACACCCGCCTCCAAAATTGAAAATGAAGACAATGTTGTGAAACTCAATTGAAAATCTGAAAACAGAAAAGATACAAACAGGACCTTCGCCTTGCCGGGGCACAACTGCAACTGAGCTAATGTGTCCCTATCTGATTCGGTCTTATTTAACTACATATATCGTACTTCGACTAAGAACTACCAACATTTTCTTTATTTTCTTAATGCATATTTTTATTGGCTGCTATCTTTACGTATGTTTATTTTATTTTTTTTAATGAATACCGCGCAAGAGTCTCAACTGCTCCCGTCTGGAGTCAGTGAGACTATGGCATCCCCAATTGGGGTACATTGTGAGGCTGAAGGTAGTGGGGAGGGAAGGAGATAGGGAAGAGGAAGGTGGGGAAGTACCTGGCTATTCAGATCTGGTCACCAAACACGGCGAAAGCCACTTCAGGCAACGTTTCAATTCTGAATGATGGTCTTACACCAGGGCGATACTGAGAGTATCTTCCACTCTGGAACGTGCCGCAAATATACTATATATTATTTTAAATTAATAAATTGTGAAATACACAAATTAATCAAATAAAATGTATTTGCCACGCCGGGATTCGATCCCGCGACCTTCGGAATGCCTTACCGCTGCACTACGCCGGTCGTTTGCAAGATTCAAATCTGAAAAATGCTATCTTGGATAAATTTTTATTCATTTTTAATTTTTAATATAGGATTAGACCTAGGATTTTAGAATTTTTAACTTAATGAGTAAAATCTCAATTTGTAATATTTTAATTAAATGAAGACAATATTAGCGAAGGAGAATATACGACGCAAATGAGAATGGTAGAAGAAGTCGGGGACACCCGAGGAAGACATGGCACGACCAAGTGAATCAGATACTTGAGTCGGGCCATGTGAAGAGTCGGGATAATAGAAGAGCATGTACGAGGCGAGGTATGAATGTGAACGAGGCAAGGAGTGTGAGCCGAGATCGAGTTGTTTGGCGGTCCGTCCTCTCTGCCTACTCCTGCGGAAACGGCGTGATGGTTAGTTAGTTAGTTTTAAATTAGCAAAACTCAATCGAAAACAGATAAATCAGAAAAAGACACTATCACCTTTTTAATTTTTCTGTTTTCAGATTTTCGATTGAGTTTCGCTATAAATATTACAATTATACAAATAAACAATTTTTTATTTTTGAAGTTGCCTTAAAAAAAAACATTTTAGAAACTAGATAAAATTAACTCTAAGATATTCGTATTTAAAAAAAAAAACACTGGTATTCCTAAATAATAAAATTTCAATATCAAAAATGGAAATGTCAAAAAAAAATTAACGAAACATTTTGACTCGAATCGTCATAATTTTATGAAAAAAATCTGATATTCAGAAAACACATTCCAAACAGAGAATTAGTAAGATATCTGTCATTTCACTTTTTATGCAAAAAAAATAAATAAAAAAATTTTAACTTTCAATCGGTGAAAAAATCCCCCCAATTTGTAAACGTACACAATTTTTAGGATTTTATCCACAGAATCATATAATAAAGATAATTAGATGTGCCTTCAATACAAATTTTAATGGAAACAAAAAATTCATTTAGCCCAATAGCCCAGCGCTCTGTCTCACTTCCTATCGCCTGACATTGTAGATCTTCACCCCCCTTCGAATTTCGTAAACATAATTTTTGGTTGGAAATTTAAGCCTCGTTTGGGAAAATATTTGGATCACGAAAGACGCTTACAAGCCATTTCAATTTGTTCTTTCTTATTCTATGCAGAAATGAAGTATAAATATTTGGACAAACTGAGAAGAATAATTATTTCTTTTTCGAACTACGGACGAATCACAATCTTCGCTAGAAAAAAATATAAAAATACTTTTATAATTTATAGATAGATGTGTCCTTCAAAGGCTCTAATGGAATTTATGGGATTTGACATATGTGGTGGATCAGTTTGTTTATCTGGGTAGTATGTTTACGAGAGATGGGAAGGCTGATAGAGAAATTGAAAGAAGGGTAAATGCCGGTAACTCCATTAATGGAGGACTGAATGCCGTTGGCGCTAATAAAAAACTGTCAAAAAAAGCGAGGAGTCCTGGTACCTACCCTGATGTATGGCAGTGAGGCATGGAACTGGCAGAGGAAGGATGAAAGTAAACTGAATGCTGTTGAAATGAGATCCCTGAGATGTATGTGTAGTAAAACCATGTATGATCGTGTTAGAAATGTGGATATCCGCAAAGAATGTAAGGCTGATGTAAGTATAATGAGCAAAATTAAGAAAGGGACCCTCAGATGGTTTGGGCACATAGAGCGAATGAACGAAGAAAGTAGTGTGAAAAGAATATACCTATGATGCAAATGTGAATGGTAGAAGAAGTCGGGGACGCCCGAGGAAGACATGGCACGATCAAGTGAATCAGATACTTGAGACGAGCCATGTCAAAAGTCAGAATAATAGAAGAATATGTATGAGACGATGTATGAATGTGAGTGAGGCAAATAGTGTGTGCCAAGACCGAGTTGTTTGGCGGTCGGTCCTCTCTGCCTACCCCTGCGGAGAAACGGCGTGATGGTTAGTTAGTTAGACATATGTGGTTAGTAATGTCCTGAAGAAGTTAAAAGTATTAAAAAAAAGTTTCTGACTTTATTTATTTGTTTAAGGTTAGATATATTGATAGAAGATGTGATGTTGGCGTGTCCTTATGCCAAAGTAGAGCAAATAAAATCCAATTTAATAAAACTTTAAAAAAAAAATAATAATGTCTTTATTGAACAGGAATAACCTATTTCTTTGGCGTTTCTGAGGCATTCATGTAAATTAGCAGCATCAAATCGGCGTACTTCTGTAGAATATCTTCTGTCAATTGAAAAAATGTAAATTTATTTGAATTAATAATAAAAAATGTGAATTGTTTAAATAATCTCATGCAAGAATGGGGAAAAAATAAATACACAGGTGATCAAAATTAGCTTAAAAACATTTATTGTTCCTCTCAGTTAATTTCCAGGGTCATAAATAGATTGCTGTTGCTTTGAGTGTTGTTCCTCTCAACTGGTGTCCAGGGTGGTAGTTGGATGTGGCTGTGTGGCTCCCCTCAAACGATGTCCAGGGTCATAGATAGAATGTGGTTGGTTTGAGAATGTTGCTCTCCTCAAATAACGTCCAGGGTCATAAACAGAAAGTGGCTGCCTTGAGAGTGTTGCTCCGCTCAAGTGATGTCCAGGGTGGTAGTCGAATATAGCTGCCTTGAGAGTGTTGATCCGTCAAGTGATGTCCAGGGTCATAAACAGAAAGTGGATGCCTTGAGAGTGTACTCCGCTACTTTATGTGTGATGTCAAGGGTGGTAGTACTCAAGTGATGTCCTGGAACAGATTTACATAATATTACGATGTGTTAAAAAAAAAATTATCATGAAAATTTTACAATTGATTTCAGTATTTGTAAGAGAACAACACATTATTAAAAATATTGTGATGGTTAGGGAACGTACCCATACTACGTGACCCATTTAGGGGTAGGGGGGGGGATCTTCAAAATACCACGCTTGGTCACAATTGGGGGGGGGCTTAGGTTTTTGTCACATAGTCAATCTAGAAATCTTTTCATATATTTCCACTAACTTTTTAATATTTTTTCTACTTGTAATTATGGGTATGCATGCACTCTTGCCGTCACGCAGCAAGCGCCGTATTAATAAAGACAAATATAAGCCAAATATGTATTTTTTTAAACTTTTTGTTAGCAAGAAATGATTCAAAACCATATTTATGATTTACTATGTGAAAACTGTAGGGGGGGTCTTGGAATATACTGCACATGGTCACCGGGGGGGAGTTAAAAATTGCGAAAAGTGCGTCACGTAGTATGGGTACGCTCCCTTACTTCTCAAGTAAAAAAAAAAGGTTTACCTGTGGACGTCAGTACAGCACGAGTTCCTGGAGCTTGTGTTAATTTGTTCAGTGTTCAGTCAGCAGAGAGCAGGCGTTGTATCTGCCTTGGCCTGTCTCTTGCTTGGATTGCGTAGAGCGTAGACTGCCCAGGGTAGCCATTTTTGTACTCTTTAACTTATCATTACTACAGACTGATTGACTTTAGTGCATGCTTCATGGGGCCATTCTGTTTCAGGTGTTTTATACAACATCCACTTTTGTAGTTATTTGAAGGAAAAAGAGTACACTTGAATTGATTATCGATACTTGTGAACAAGAAAATAATAGGTACATAGTTTTTATATGTTCGGCTATTAGAGAGCAGCGAACTACGGGAGTAATTCCACCGAATTACCTAATTGCGTAGCATACATTATTTTACGAGTATTTAATGGTTAGCAATGAAGTTTATGTATTTACAATGCTATTTATTGTTTGTGTCCATTTATGTTTTTCACAGTTGGGAATGTATTAGAGGGCTGGAGCACTGCCCTTAAAGACTGTTGTCATGATATGGTGGTGGAGTCTTCTAGGAAAGTAGACTCACTTCGTCGGGTTGGCTTCCTGGTGGCTGCGAAAAAGATCAACCACCTCTCCATGTCTCTTTTCTTCCGCCCAGGAGAGAGCCGTCTTCCCATCCTTGCCCTGATGGGAGAAATCGCAATTGTGCAGTAAAAGGATCTCCACAACATTCGTGTGCTGCCCATGAAAAGCAGTGTCACCATCTTCATCCCGGGAGTTAAAATCAGCTCCATTAGACAGTAAGAGATCGACCACCTCTAGATGTCCATTATTTGCAGCTGCGTTTAATGCAGTCCAGCCGGAATTAATCATTGCGTGGATGTCTGCTCCTTTCTTCAAGAGTTTGTGAATTGTGGCATGGTGACCATTTAGAGCCGCAATAAGAAGAACAGAGTAACCATCTTTTCCCTGAGAGTTCAAATCAGCTCCATTCAATGGAAGGAGATCGACTACCTCTAGATGGCCATTACGTGCACTGCCATAACACAGTCCCGCCGTAATTATCCCTTGTGTGAATGTCTGCTCCTTTCTCTAACAGTTTGCATACTGCGGCATGGTGATCATTTAGAGCCACAATGAGAAGAGTAGTGTAACCATCTTCTTTCCGGAGGTTCAAATCAGCTCCATTCAATAGCAAGAGATCAACGATATTTTGCTGACCATTTGTGCTGCATGGAAAAAAGCGATATCACCATCTTCACCCTGGAAGTTAAAATCAGCAACAATTTTCTACATTTTCCTTCATTTGCTTTATAATATCGATATTTCCATTCTCAAATACCATGTTCAGGGCGGTCCTGCCATCGTTGTCTCTTGCTACTACGAAATCGACCTAGGCTTTCTCAGTAGACCTGTGGCTCGAGCCACTGAGGAAGGCAACAAATGTGCGCACATTTTGTTCCTCAGCTGCTGTTTGCAATGGAGTTTTGACACAATCACGGAAGAATAACTGACTATGTTCGGACCAGTGTTGGTAGGTACAATATTGGATTATTTTCTAGTACACCGCTCGGTATTGGTGGTGACGCCATATCAAGCTGAGTCTCTATGAAAATTCTGATAACATAGTAGTCAAGTAATAATTCATGGATTCTCAGTACCAAAATACCTGGGATGAGCTTCGACATGCACGCCAGGCTGGTGGTCTTTCCCATACCAGGATCATTAGCAATGAAAGTCAGCTTCTTCTTGGTGTTACTGAAGGCACTTTCCTAGATGGGGTCGCTGCATGATGGTGATGTGGTGGTGAAGGGGCGCAGGCCACCCAGAGAGCCATAGGAGAATTCCATCAGACATGGGCTGCCTTTCCAGTTTTTAAAGTAATGTGATTGAACGATTCCTCTTTTTATATTTCCAATATTCAATTCAGGAGAATGAATTTCAATCCTAAAGGTATCATTCGAGACAAATAATTCCTCAGCCATCTCAGACACTTTGAAGGAGCTTAAAACGTGTTAATTTGTCTTCCACATCGTTGAATATAAACATATCCTTATTTCTGCTGTAGTGAACGAATTCATCCATAGATTTAACAAAACGAGTGTGGAACAGACGGAATGGTAGTCCTGGCTGAGCTGCTCTGGATCACAGCTCGGTTAGTCTTGCTTTGTCCACTCTCTTGGTCCCTTTAGAATTAGTATCTATTTCACAAAGCTTCAGGAGCTTGTTCGGGATTTTAAGTGTGTACTGGTGATTCGTCACGAGATTCTTCAAAATGGGCGAATACAAATGGTTGATTTTGTTTTGAATCTGTTCATCGTTGAATTTACAGTCATCTCCCAGTAATGCGTTGAAGCTCTGCATTTCTTCCCCTAATGCTATTGCATCACTTGCTAGTATTTCTCTGGATGAAAGAGTTAGGTCAGGTAATTCAAATCCTTTATAAGGAATGGTTACGTCAGTCACATAATAATCCGCAAACAAATGTAAATCAATTGGTTGCGGTATCGTTGCGATCACGAGCTTCTTACTTCTTATGGCTGCACATATTCGTCATATTCCTACCTTTTTCCCTTTCGATCGAACTGGCCTTGAACTGGCCACGTAGTACGAATATTTTTTAGAAAAAACCTTTAGATTTACTATAAAAGACAACTTTTTGCAATTGAAGCGATGGAAAATAATGCATTTAAAATTCCAATTGCGTAAAATGGAAACTTGATTCTGACACTTTGGTGAACTTTGGCATAAATGCCATAAATTTACATAAATTGAATAAACCGGAATAAACCGATCCCTTCTGTGTGCTTCTGTTGGTGCTTCTCAGGGTTGCCAATGCTTATGTTCTAAAATACCCGTAATAAATTTAAAAAATTCCCCAAATTGGGAGAAATAAATACAATTCCCCGCAATTTCTCCACAAGTTCCTTTATAATTCTATCTCCTAAAAAATAGCATTTTTAAAGATTTATAATATTATATTATTTTATTTGGAACTTTAACAGAATTAAAACATATTATTACAAACACAAAGAAATAGGCTACAACCCAATAACCAATGTACGCATGATTAAAAAATAATGACATATATAATCCAAATTCAATGGGGTGTGCCAATAAATTGTATAGTTAGTAGAACACAAAGGAAATATAATCACACATACAGTATGCCATGGACGGCTAGGAAAAAAAATACTGAAAAACACAAGTAATTTAAATGAGACATAAAAAACTAGCTGAAGAAAAGAAGATAAAATTGTATTTTAGTGTTAAAACGTAATTTTAACCAATTTAAATAAATAAATTGTTTCGATAATTGATATTGAGATCAATAATTTATACCAGCTATGTTTAGTTAGCAATTTACATTATCAAAAGACTTTATTAACATATGAAAAGCCAATTTTTTTTGGTTATCATTTTGTTTGAAGATTACTTCAAATTTCCTTCTCCTTTCTTGATTCCTTCTAGAGTAGCCTTCAATGCTACCACAGTAGCTTCAATAAGGTGATTTCTGTTTTAAATTTATTAATCACACTGAATTTACTTTCAACGGAAGCGTTGGAATATGGTATCACGAGCAATAACTGTTTAGTTGCGGATTCCAATACGTCATTTAGTTCCTATCCCGAACTTCAGGAATCCTCCCACCATTATTGGAAATAAATGCTACATTGCTGCCATAAAATAAACCACGAAATCTTCCACCGAATGTATATACTTTCAATGTGGTTGGATAATCAAGAAATGCCCAGAATTTTGAAAAAATTTCCCCGCAAAAAAATTCTTCAAAAATCTTAAAGATTCCCCGCAATTCCCCGCAATTTGGGAAATTCCCCGCAAATTGGCAATCCTGGTGCTTCTGATACTGACCAATACCGCAGGATTGATATGTCAAAAAATATTTCCCTAGATCTCGGAGGGTTACACCTTGGCATGTAAAAAAAACCGCGGTCGGTGGTGGGGGTTGGAGGGGCGGCGTTATTCTTACAAAATCGAGAGCGGAAGATACTCTCAGTATCGCCCTGGTATACGGTCGCCATTATTGAAAATTCAATTGAAATTTGCTTGAAGTGGCTTCGGCCGTGTTTGGTGACTAGATCTGAATAGCCAGGTACTTCCCCACCTTCCTCTTCCCCATCCCTTCCCTTCCCCACTTTCCTTTGGTATTAACATTAAATAAATAAAACATGAAAAAATAGGTTGTTAAGTTCTTAGTTTTGTAAACTAAGTAATTTACAATTCACGCATATTTTGATTGAAACCAAACTCATATCTACATACAAAAATATACATTAAATAAGGGCGCCAAAGGAATCGTTTTTTGTGGGAAATTTAGAACTTTGATTAAATGTTTTGGAGTTTTAATGCTTCTTTTATCATCTATCCAAACGTAATTACTTTTTTTTTTGTAGTAATTAAGTTGAAATGTAGTACAATTTCCAAAATATGTGCCTAATTAAAGTGCGGCGGCTAGTAGAATATCTACTATTATTTTCAATGCTTTATTTGCCAATTTTAGTTATTTTTTCTCATAGTTCAAATTGAAACGAAATATTGTTTGTGATAATGATGCAAGTGGAGTAATAGACAATATTTAGGAAAAAAACATGTGTATGGAGTAAGCAGTTAAGGTCAAATACAAGCAATACATATCGTAACGATGCCTTTATCTGAAATTCTGTATTTTAACGGGAAGCAGAAGATTACAACTCCAATAATTTTTTTTAATTGACCTGAGTTCGCAATTTCCCCATATTTGTGCTGATTTCCCTTTTCACTTAAAAATATTTTTCCCCCCTAGATCTAGGGAAATTTCCCTAGACATTCCAACCCTGGGCGATTTGCTGGTATTTTGTGATGTTGGTATTCCCGATATAACGATGAGCTAGAAGTTACCTGCATATTAGGTAAGCACCGGTTTGGCTAAAATATGAAAATAAAATTAATAAAGGCTTTTAGGCAAGGTTTTTTGTAATTATTCTAATAACTTTCATCGAGGGACTCTTTAGATATACATCCCAGATTTTGAATGGTTTATATGGCACGCAGGGTTTTTCTATCTAATACCTAGAACGAAAATAAATAAAAGAACGTATCTTTTGTACGTTTTTTTTCTTCTTTTAACTCCTCACGCCTCGGGCATATTTTCGCTTTGCAATAAAATCCGAATAAGGGGGCGTTCAAGTATTGCGTAACCCCATGTAACGCGCCGTAACGTTTTTCCGTATCACCCCCTCCCCCCCCCCGCCTCCTAAACGTTACGTAACGCCCAAGTGACAATTTTTACCTGAAAGTCACAATTAAGTTGCGCAAAGTACTTGAAGTTCGCTTAAATACCTTTTTTCTTGTTTAAATCGCGTTTGCGGTCATAAGTAAAACAAGAGATATCGAGAACGAATAGGATTGACAACTTGGAAGATTTTAATTAGTTTAGTTTTTTATCTAAATAAAGAAAAACATGTTACGTAACCAATGTTCAACCATGTTTAACCATGTTCAACCCCCCACCCCCGTAACGCACAGTAACGTTTCACAAGACCTCCCCTCCCCCCCCAAGTGCGTTACGTAATACTTGAACGGCCCCTAAACAGAATATTTCTCAACATATCCGAAAACTAAAAAACTGTTTTTGAAATACGCTTTCTAATTTATATTTTGAAATAAACCTAAAGTTTTTGAAATATTCATTTTTTTGCAAACATACAAAAATACATTTTTAGATTTTCACGGCCAAAAGTATTTTCTTTATTTGTTTTTGCGGTGTTATGCCGTGTTGCGCTACCTTCTTCTTAAACGCTTAAAGCTTAAAGATTAGTTCATTTTATGGCTTAAAGCCAACGTTTCGGACAGCGTTGCCGGTTGCCGTGTCCATCAGATTCGCCAGATGTTCTGATGATGTACACTGCAACGCTGTCCGAAACGTTGGCTAAAGAAGGAGGTAGTGCAACACGGCATAACACCCCAAAAACAAATAACGAGAAAACGTACAAAAGTTTTAAAAATGGCTCACCTTACGTTTTTCTAACTAAAATGACTGAGAACGAAAAGAACACACACGTAATTTATTAGACAAATGTATATTGTATTATGAATATTATGTCATTTTACCTTTTCATATTTCTTACCACGACAGTAAGGGGAGGCGTCTACTAATATCTACAGGAATTCCAAAAACTGAAAAAATCGAATTAATATCTATGAGAATCAAAGTGTTGACGAATATCTACAGCTCAAATGTTGACTAATATCTATGAGAACCAAAGTGTTGACGAATATCTACAGTACTGGCAGAGGTTGGATTTGCAATTATGTAGGTATAGCATATTGGAATAACGTAATATTGCGTATGCAGTTTAAAAAACTTAATTTATGTAAGTATGTATGTAAAAATCCCTGATATCGGACTATTGGACACATTTAGCTGATTAGTCCAACCTACGCTCTGTAGATATTAGTTCAACCTACGCTCTGTAGATATTAGTCAACACTCTGAAGTTCGTAGATATTAGTTCAACATATGAGCTGTAGATATTCGTCAGACATACAGGCTGTAGATATTAGTAACTGGAGTCCAGTAAGGGAGACACAACGATTTCCATGAGACCAATATGAGTTATTCCATAAACCGAACAAATTAACCTGAGGGGTTATAAGGTATACCTACATCCCAAGTTTTGTACGGTGGCCTCTACATGTCCAGGAAGTTTCACACTAGTTTTATCATTAATCCATGGATGAATTCGTTCACTGTAGCGGAAATAAGGATATGTTTATATTCAACTAGCTTTTTTCCGCGGCTTCGCTCGCATGGTGTAAGGGGGGTTCCCACTCCGCCTCCTCCACCTCCCCCCCTCTCACAGCACTCCCTCCCCCTCCCCGTGTTGGTCGAAAAATCCTCAAATGATGTAACCATTCAAAGCAATAAATAAAATAAAAAATTAAAAAAAGTTATTGATTTTGAGGCGGTATGAAGCTCGTCGGGTCAGCTAGTATTTATATAAAGGAGATCGTCTGTGGCCTGTGGCGGCCAGGATTTTATTTTTGTATAAATCAAATCTACAGTTTTATTCCGAAATTGGTGAAATCTGGCCTTCAAAACAAGATAGAGGTCATTGTCTACTTAGAATGTCAAAAAACTTTACGAAAAGCATTGGTAACGCGCCGTGGACTTCAAAAGACTGAACATAATTATTATAAAGCGGTGTGTGTTTCTACTTTCTACAGCAGGGAAATACTGAAATAAAAATTTAATTTCTCCAACAATTTTAAAATTTAAGTTTACATACATACAAAGAGTCTCAATGTTATCAATATAATACTTAATGTAGGTACCTATTATATTACACACAAATTGGTGAATATTTCATCACTTATTTATAAGGTGGTAATTTAAATATATATTTCTTTATTAAAGATGGTTGTTACATTTAATATTAATTAATCAATTGAGAGAGATCTAAAGGATCCCTCATTTATAGGAGTCGTAGCTGATTTATTGCCGTTTGGTCGCAATGCTTCGTTCACTTTCCACTTTTCTTCATCGATAAAATATTCCCTGAAAAGAAAAAAAAAATATTAGAAGGATCTTGGTGAGAAAACATTTTTCGGTTATTTTAAAAATATTTTTTTGTTTTCATGACAACCTCATGTCTTCCATTTTCTTTTTCCAATCCTGTTTAATGTCATTTATCGGCCCCGCCTTGCCTCCGTATTCCTCTGGAAGCAAATCTTTTGGTATATATTTGTATAACGTCTCAGACCCTGGCACGTGAAAGTGAATCTGAAAAAAAAAACAAAAATTTAAGTACCTATGTTATTTTGTTGCTTGAAAGTCCGAGTAATTTTTTTTTTTAATTTCAATTGTATGCCAATCAGTAGATGATTTTTTATAAAGCACGAAGATCGAAGGACAAATTTATTGTGGAAAAACAGTAAAAATAAAATTTGAATAGGCCACTTGCATGGACTTCATAACGACTTGGAAAAAATCGTGTGGATAGAGTTTTTTACTAAGATTACGAAAATGTTAGTAAAAATTTTTAGAAATGTACAGTTTTTTTTATTTTTAAATAAATAAATCCATTATTTGGGCTCGTGACGTCACTACATGAAAATGTCCCGTCGCCGAAAATGTTCCTATTAATTTTATAAAATTCCACACTGATTTATTTTTTTATATGGCATCACTTTGATTTCCGGCGAATTTTTGAATTCGTTCACTAGATTTATTGTTTGTTCTCTGCGAACTTATCATTTGGTTTGATTTTTTGACAGATGTTCTGAAGAGAACCCCGTACAATTAATGGCTACGGGGTTCTCTTCAGAACGTGAAGAGGATGTCGGTACATGTTTTAGAGGTATAATGATTATGGTGCTGATTTTAACAAAATAAAATTTTATAATATTCTTATTATTATTACAATTTACAAGTTCAAGTATATTACATTGAATTTAGTAATATAGACGCTGTACATTATAATGATTTATGATCAATAAGATGGATCAAGGAAAAAAATATTTATGAGATGTAATATTTTTGGTATGCCTCGTTATTCTCCTGTGCCATTCGTGTGGAAAACGTTCTTTTTTTTTAAAATGATTTTCGGCTATGTAATTATCGTTTTTTCACACCTATAAAATTATGTCCCGTCTTTCCGGTTTATAAAAAATGGTCTGATTTTTCGTATTGAAATTTTCAAAAAATCCCCAGGGTTTCAAAAATACGATTAAAAAAAAAAAAAAAATACAGAATGTCTTAGAATATTTGCCTAAACCGGAAAAAAATTTAAAAAAATGTGATGCAAGTGGCCTATTCAGCACAATGAAAAAATAAGTTTCTAGTTCCTACCGATTTCGCCTCTCTACGGTTCCCAAATTATTAGTCAACAGCGTAGATGTATATTGTATATATAATATACATCTATGGTCAACAGGCTCTAAAGTAAAGGCCCCATCACACCATAAACCACCTCGACACAGGTCAGGATTCTGAATCAAGATGGCCGCATACAGGCCCGTACTTAAAGGCCCAAGGGCCTTAAGGGGCGGCATACATTAATTACGTGAGCACAAAGAGCGGGGGTCCAGCAAAATCTCACGTTACTTGAAAAGATTATACGAAGTGGCCCAAATTTATCTCATCAAGTATGTATGCATACAAAAAAACTCAATATTTTATTTAACCTTTTTACATCGCTGCTTTTTTTTTACCTCGACAACCGCTTATTTAGGACTAAATGTTTGGGGTCCGATGTGTCTCGGGAATGTGGAGCGGAATCGACTGCAGTTATATTGATTGATTGACACTTACGTATTTGACGACCTCTGGATTGATCATCGGCTTGACGATGGAGAAGAGTTTGTCCACTATCGGGAAGCAGTTGATGACGTGTACCTGTCTCAGTCGCACGGGGTGGGCTTCCTAAGTGGGCAACGAACAATATATATTAGGTATTAGGTACTACATATTCATATTAACACTTATCATTATCAGGTATAGGTACGAGTTGAGTATTGAGTATTATCACTGTCACTTCGCCCCTTGTTTCATAAACTTTGCACATTTATACAGGGTGTCCGGGGGTACAGTGCATTAACTTCGGGAGGTGATTCTACATGATAGTACAAGTAAAAAAGGTACATAACTTCTTTCGAAATTCCAACTTTTAAGGGTAGTTTTGAAGTAAAAAGATAAAATTAGTCCCGCGTGTGCGGCCTGATTTATTATTTTCCGCTGTTACGATACGGGCCAATCACAATCGAGTCGGGCGCCCGGCAGGCACTCAGCAAGTAAGATCGTACCTCGGATTTTTAGTAGGTACATCTTTTTGTATGGGAAAAATATGTTGGAATTTTGGAAAAAGTTGTTAATCTTTTTTATTCCTACCATCATGTAGAATCACCTCCCGAAGTTAATGCACTTTACCCTCGGACATCCTGTATGCTAGCGGAATTCTGAGCGGCAGGACCTTAAATGAACACATCGATCGTCCACTTGATTAGTCAGACATCTTAAATAAATTAAATAAGTTTTGAGATCACGAGGAAAGCAATATTCAAATGCTCACTATAAATAAAATATTATTTAAACAAAAAGTATTTTACGTATTAAGCTATAAAATAACACCAGGAGGCATTACACTCCGAAAAACTAGTATGACATTTTGAAATATCCTTCTAGTAACCAAAAAAACGTCAACATTTGTTTAATTCACTACAAGTTTTTATGCATATTATGGTAAACAAAGATATTTCCAATATCTTTGATGGTAACTGATATAGGTATAGGGATTGCAATCCCGCAAAGCGGGATCCCGCAATCCCGCGGGATCCCGCAGCTTTTATTAATCCCGCAATCCCGCACCTTCAAAGCGCGGATCCGCGGATCCCGCAAGTAAAAAATTTGGCGCTAAAACTTTCGCGTAAATCGAAAGTAGCACGAGCGCAGTGTTACCGTTTAGCACAAGATAGCCCCTCGAATTATTTTTAAAGTTTCCGCGATTTGTAAACATCGATATCCTAGTATCCTGTATCCTGTCGGCGCCTTTTTTTTTTTACATGAGCTCCACACAGGAGGCCCTGAGGAAAATAATTTCCCTCAGGGCCTATGTCATCTTTGGGAATGCTGTGTGGAGGGTTTTTTTAGAGAAAGGAAGGAGGGGAGAGTTCTGGGAAGGAAGAGGGTTTAAGGGGTGGGTAGGAATCTGGGGCTCAGTGTGTCCTAGTCATCCGCCTCCAAGACCTAGACAAAACCTCACCCCATGAACCCGGGCACCCCTGCTAAATCACCAAACGTAGCGAACCACTTGGGGTGACCTATGGCAGAGGTGTTGGTTATCCAATAAAGGTTCCCGGGGCGGCGGTACCCATTCCCGCCTCCCAAGTTGTTTTCGTATTCACCGACCGGCGTTTAATGTAAGTACCTAAATTTTAATGTTTTTGATTTAGTTTTGTTCTGTTTTATTTTAAAAGCAGATTGTGCCGTAAATAGCAATATAATGTCGTAATATAGCGTGAAACAGTATGACTTAAAGTGGTTTTTGTTAATAAAGTTTTTTTTGATATGGTTATTGATGATAGTAATCAATTTTAATGGTATAAAAACGAAGTAAATGAATATAAATCTATAGCAATATAATGTCGTTCGTGTGAAACATTATTATGACTTAAAGTGGTTTTTGTTAATAAAGTTTTTTGGATATGGTTATCGAAGATAGTAATCAATTTGAATGGTGTAAAAATGAAATAAATGAAACTAAATCTATAGCAATATAATGTCGTAATGTCGCGTGAAACATTATGAATTAAAGTGGTTTTTGTTAATAACGTTTTTTTGATATGGTTATCGAGATAGTAATCAATTTTTATTGGTATAAAAACGAAGTAAATGAATATAAATCTATAGCAATATAATGTCGTTCGTGTGAAACATTATTATGACTTAAAGTGGTTTTTGTTAATAAAGTTTTTTGGATATGGTTATCGATGATCGTAATCAATTTTAATGGTGTAAAAACTAAATAAATGTAGATAAATCTATAGCAATATAACGTCGTTCGTGTGAAACATTATTATGACTTAAAAGTGGTTTTTGTGAAAAATGTTTTTTGGATATGGTTATCGATTATAATAATCAATTTTAATGGTATTAAAGTTAAACTTATAACATTATTTCAAAGATGCGGGATCCCGCGGGATCCGCGCGGGATTGAGCAATCCCGCATATCAATCCCGCGGGATTGAATTAGCTGCGGGATTGCAATCCCTATATAGGTAACTGCATAGGTAACTGATTTGGCGGTGTTTAGGGGCCGTCTATAAATTACGTCACATAAATGTCATGATTTTTTTAAATCCCTGTCACACATCGTCATATTTGTGAGACCCCCTCCCCTTAGGGTGACGTCACATATTTTACAATTTTACATGTAAAAATAATAGTTGGTAATATTTTAAAGTTTTTCGTCAACATTTAATATCGTCACGGTCATACGACGGAAGGGATGTAATGGGATACCACAATGGAGGGGGCGTAATGGTATAGGGAAAATATTTTTGTAGCAGTCGCATGTGTCGCAGTCGTTTTGTGTGTGTGACGTCACAAAGCTGATGACCCCTTCATACCCCCCTTGTCACACAAGGTCACACTTTTCTCATCACCGCCCACCCTTAAGGTGTGACGTAATTTAAGATAATTATAATTACGAATAATCTGAGTATTGTATCAGAGTATTGTATAGACAGAGGGTACAATTTTAAATATAACTGCAAACTCAGCTCAAATTTTTACGGACATGTCAGATTTTAATCAATTGGACGTTCGGCGTATTAATAAAGCAGGAAAACATGTGGTTTATTTAGGTAATGTATTTTCATGAAAAAAGGGGTTGGTAGTTCCTACGGTAATAACCACGAACATCTAAAATAAGAAACTTCTTTTATTCTTTTTATTTTGGTGCCTCATAATTCTGCTATTTTCCCAGATAAAATCAAAACATTGTAAAATAACCTCATCTATTACCTACATAAATCCAGCAATAATAAATTAATACAAAATACTGGTAATGCTAATGAGAACGTGCAATGTTTTGAAACGTCAATGTTTTCCGCACGTGTTGGCTTGAATCATAAATAAACCAAATCACTCCCGCTCGAATGCTAATAGTGTAATAATGTGACGGAAATTATATATTTACCTACTTCCATCGTGGAAAAATACATTTTATCGGTGTCCGGCCAACAAGGTGGCACTCGAGGGCGGATTTAGGAGGGGGGGGGGGGGGGGGGCACGGGGGCACGTGCCCCCCCCAGACGGTACTTTTGTGTACTGTGGAGAGTCCATCACAGTACATACTTAGAAGTAAAAACTGTCTTTATTAAACATTTAATTTTTCTATTGTTGTGACACTTTCATAAACCTTCCTATATACACTTGAACTTGTAGAAATAAATAACTTGTAAAAATAGTAAAAGTGTAAAACTTGTAAAAATTGCAAAACTTGTAAAAATATGATACTTCAAGTTTATTTCTAATGGTAATTGTTGAATTTTTAACCCGTCCGCACCTTGTGCACCCCCCAGAAAAAAATCCTAACAGTAATTGTTGATTTTTTTTGCCCGTCCGCCCATTGTGCCCCCCCCCCCCCCCCCCCCCCAGAAAAAAATCCTGGATCCCCCTTGGTGGCATTTCATCACTTCTTTCAAGTCATTAAAAATTATGAAAAAAGTAGGTTACGCTACGTCCAAACTGAAGCCAACCTTTTAACTCCGAATTCCGAACTCCAAAATGGCGGACGTCCAACAGCTGATTCGGCGCCGTATCTTATCAGTTGCCTACAATTTATTGTGCTGGCGGTGCTTCGGTTTCCATAATATTGATTTCGATTCTTAAAGCTAAAAAAAATTTCAAACAATTTTTATACAACTCTCTTGTAATAATATTGCGCAGACTGACGTGTTGGGCCAATTCGCCCGAACCAGCCATAGCCGATCGCCTCGAATGCGATCCAGGGCCAACTCGAACTCCAACCTTCCAACTCGAACTTTCAACGCACGAACTACTCCTCCACACAATTGTTCAAACGTTTGAAGTTGGAAGTTGGCCGCAGTGTGGCCCTACCATTAGGTTATGGGCTTTAATCATCACTTTTATTGATTTTTTAAAGGAGTGTTGAATCAATGTCACGTTGTGGATGAAATTGTACAGGAAATAATTTCATAACGCCAGAGCTCACCATTATATAAAAAAAACCTTAGCAGGCAAACCATACGGGACAAACAAATAAAAAAACATTAATTTTTATATACAGGGTGTCCGGGGGTAAAGTGCATTAACTTCGGGAGGTGTGATTGGCCCGTACTGTAACATCGGAAAATAATAAAGCTGGCCGCGCACGCCGGACTAATTTTATATTTTTACCACAAAACTACCCCTAAAAGTTGGAATTTCGAAAAAAGTTGTTTATCTTTTTTACTTACACTATCACGTAGAATCACCTCCCGAAGTTAATGCACTTTACCCCCCGGACATCCTGTATAAAGAAGAAGATTGAGGTCTTTTCAACCAAGTCAAAAATCTACCTGAATGTAAGCCATGTATTTTCTCATGGTTGACAGGACCATTTTAGTGATGTGTCTCAGGGTGGTCCCGGCCACATCGAAAATCGGCACCTCCCCCTCGGTCAGGGGGAACTCGGAGATGATCCTAGTGTCTGCCAGCATGAAGAACGTCTTCACGTTGTTGTTGAAGTAGTAGTTGTCAGCGTCCGAGTCGATCAGGCGATAGATGAAGACCTTGTAGTTCTCCTCGGTGGTTTTAGGCAGAGGAATCATATCACTAAATAAAACAAAACCTATTAATTTATTGTACAATTTTGACAAACTTTTTTTCGTACAGCGGAGGTCAAAGTGGAATGCTGATTTATGCACCTACATATAACACCTGTTATTTGTTTTTGGGGTGTTATGCCGTGTTGCGCTACCTCCTCCTTTAGCCAAGTTTCGGACAGAGTTACGGTATCCATCATCAGGGCATCTGCCCTAAGGATGGACACTGTAACGCTGTCCGAAACGTTGGCTAAAGGAGGATGTAGCGCAACACGGCATAAAACCCCAAAAACAAATAACAAAAATACTTTTGGCCGTGAAAATCTAAAATCATATCTATAAGTAAGTTGTTCAGGAGTGTGATAATTAAAGACCGGATTATATGCAAATGCGTATTTGCATATGAATTTGCATATTTAGACCCTTTTCAGCGGTAGTTGCATATTTTAGCAAAATATTGAGATCTCGCATATTTACGCTCTATCTCGTTCATCGTTGATGCCTCACATTCTCACATAGTGACACTATAAACGTCAGATAGCTAAGAGCGCGGCAAGCTGCGAGGTTTTACCATGAACATTTTGAGGCCATCAATGGTGTTATCAATGACTTCTATAGTGCAGAGGCTTTGCCAGTTTTCCAGTGCAAAGAAGCGTTTGACGATGCTAGTGTTTAAAAAAACCTAGCTATGATTAGCATTCATTTCGCCTACATACCTGCAAGTAAAAAGCGCTCGAAACTCACGGATTGGCGTTGAATGAATCTATTCAGGTTATGGAGAAAATTCGCCTTATGAATTCCTCGTTGCCAAAACTATTCCCGAGTAAACTCAAAGAAAAGTTTGAAAACTTACTGAACAATAACCCAGGGTTTGAACCCTTGTGCCAAATTGATAGCTTCATCAACGGGGCAGGTGAAATTTTGCCCGGCACAATACCAAGTTCAAAAATCGCAACCAAATTTAAATTCTGTCCAGTCACAGTAGACGTAGAACGTAGAACGCTCCTTTTCCGCTTGCAAAAATATGCGATCGTAGACACAATTTGTCTACAGAACATTTAGAACAGTACTTTATACCTAAGTTTTTAAAGGTAAATTGTAAATTTCATTCTTAAATACATTTTGCAATTGATTTTTTTATCCTTGATAACTAATAGCTTACTAAAATAAAATTAATAATACAACTTCCTATATTATTTCATGTTGCATATTTTGGCCCTTTTTATGAATTTTTATGGTTCCCGGCATGCGTTGCTATGCCATTTAATGAAGAAATTGTTTCTCCCCGCGTGTCCTTTCCCATTCGTCCCGTTCCCCTTCTCTCCCGCGTCCCCTTCCCCTCTAGCGTTCCCACTTCGATTCCTCAGCCTTCCCTCTCCCCACTCCACTTCCCCCTCCCGTGAACCCCCTACCCGAGTTCCCCTCCCCCCTCCCGCATTACATACATTCAGTCCCGAGTCATTCAGTTTTCAAACAGCTCGCGTGCGCCTACTGCAATTTTTTTACACAAATCTCATTATGCCTGAGCTCACCATTAGTTTTATACAAACCTTGTCCTGACAATAACGAACCCAACAAGAAAAGAATGATCAAATTTGATGCAGTCATCCGAAAGTTATGCGCGTACATACATTTCGGCGATTCATTTTTATTTATATAGATGGAAGATAGATATAGATTTGCATGCGTATTTTGTGCTGTTTCTATTGCATATAATCTGGTCTTTAGACTGATAATAAATGATTACCTATTACATAACATTCTTAATAAACATAATTTTTTAAAGATATAAGATAATTACAACTTAGGTGCCTACAACACAAGTTTACATAATGATTAAAGGTATGCAGTTTAATCATTAGGTATGTAAAGTTATACAAAGGAGTTCAATAATGACTTTTCATATTATGAGTACAAAAGAAATCCTTAAGGTTAACTATGTAAGTAGTTACAGAGCAAAGTGTAGTAAAGTGTTGATTGAACACGAATAGTTGGTTGTAAAACAAGTTTGTCATTAGCAAATATTTATTACGCCCGATTGGATGTTTCACTGGGCTTGAGTAATCGGGAAGTCTGTAGCTGTGCGAATTTTCGAATTTTCTTATAAAGTTTGTCTTCGGAATTTTATTTCAGTACCTACCTACATATAATCAGGAACGTTGCGAGTCGGATTGGGTTGGGAATTGAAGAACCTAGTTATCTCAAATGCGCTAACTGAATTACCTGCCATTAGAGCAGTAGAAAAAAGTGTTAAGAACTAATTGGCTAGAAGAAAATCATGAATTTATTATTAATTTATCACTTACGTTACAGTAAAAACTTGTTGTATTTCAGGAGACAGGGGATCTCTATTGCTGAATATCTCAGGGGCTTTAAATCTCAGCGTGAAATATTTGTCGATCACAGTTTTGGTTACACGCAGGCTGTGCTCGCAGCAAAACAGGAACCTTCGTATCAGCATATCATCTGGAAACAAAATTAAAATTAGAGAAGACGTGATGCGTACGCCCTTAGGATTATGCGTACTGATGTACAAATGAACAAATTTATTATCAAATGAAAACATTTATAAAAATTGTTACTTTGAAAAATAAACATTAAAACAAACCAAACGTGTATTCATTTTTTCCTTTAAAGAATAAATATTAAACAGGGGGGAGGGGGTCGCCTATTCTTATTTTTTCTTATAATAGGGGGGGGGGGGGGGGGGTCGAAAACTAGCAAAATTCGCCTTACGTAATAAATGAATGGTCCCTATCTCGGTCAATGATTCAGGCGCAACCAAACAGTATTGGACACCTGAAAGATAACTTAAGAGCCATTAAACCGGCGGCCGAGAATTCAAAGTTCTTCTAATACCCTTGCAACTGTACAGGCCGGTTCCGATGAGAAAGATTATTTATTCTCCATATCAGAATTTCAACATAATAACTCAAAATCGATTTTATTTCATTCAATTTGATAAATACCTACATAAAAAAATTATGTAAGTATTTTTGTAATTATTTTTTGATCATGAGTATTTATAATTTTTCCGTAAGGCAAAATATAATAATTTTTTAAAAAATAATTCGTTAGTTTGTAATACCGTAAATAAATAAACAAACTGAAGTATTTTCGTCAAAAAACAAGGGCGCGGATCTCTTTTTTATGATTTTATTTAAACTAAAATTAAAATTCTGAAAAGTAGCTTTTCTAAATAATTTATTGATTTATTTTACTTCATGTTGAAATGTACGTTATATAATACAAAATTTTGTTTGAAAATTTAATAATTCTGCAAAGGACCTATGGTAAAACCTTATTGTACTAATATATTTTCTCGAAATTTAAAACAAAGGTTTACTAAATAAAAAACAGTCTTTCGAAATCAATTATTTATAATTTTTTGCGGAAAAGAGTCAATATCTACAATTTGGCAAGAAAGTGTAGAAAATAAATGATGGCGCTGCGATCGTTTTCCAGTTTTAAATGGCAACACCAAGATGGCTCATAAGACAAAGAACGTATGTTTTAAAAAAACACTTCTGGCAAAATGCATATTTCATAGCGTATTTGTATTTTCAAAAAAATTGCACAAAAAACTGTAATTTAATAGAAGCAAAATAAAACAAAACAAGTTTTAAGTGGGTGTTTATTTCGATATTAAAACGTAGGTACTTAAAAATTTAAGTCTATTAATTCAACACCCGACATATAATTATTGTCTTTGTCCTCGTGTGATTCTTCTTCTTCCGTATATTCATCTTCATCTAAACGCAGTTCATCGATATCATCATATTATATAGTACTGCCTCGTGCATAATATTCTGCCTCAATTTTCATCACGTGTTTGCAACAATTTTTCCAATCATCAGCACTTATGCTATTACATATTATTATTATGCCCATTTTCCGTTTTCCCGGTGTTTCAAATTTTCCATCTTCCTTTCCCCTTCCTTGACGATTCGTCTTACCGTTGTTTCAGATTTACCTGTGTGTGAAAAACATCATTAAAATTATTATTATAGAAGGTAGTTTTAAAAACACACTCTAGATAATATTCACTTAGAAAGAAAAAAAGAGAAAACGAGAAAAAAGTAACTTTTCTACGAGTTTAAAGAAGTTGCATATTATTATTTTTTTATTGAGTTATTCCCTTTTTCCTGTGGCCGCATATTAACTGTCAAATTGAAATGTCAAATTCGAATTTTTTAACATAACCTCAAATCAGATTGTAATGGTTATTATCGCTCGAAAATTGGCATAAATCTTGTAATACTAATAAAATTTATTAAACAAACTATACTACGTACCATTCATTTCTGCAGTTCATTTGTAAACATCTTCTAAATCGGACAGAAGCCTCTTCGCGTGACACTCGGCTAGGCAGCGTTGAAAAACGCAGAATATAACCCCTCTTGTATCACTATGTAATAATTTATTCATTTTAATTAAATTCAGGCAAACAATGAATAAAAATATTATCAAATCAGCGATATTCTACTCAGATTTTAGACAATAAATCAACCGTAACACGCGTTAACATGACAGCCATAGGAAACGTCATATAATTCGGTGTTGCCAGAGTAATGAACGCGTTTAGTTCCAATTGATCAATTGATTTAATTTCTACACTTATTTGCCAAACTATACATCTAAAATTTGATTTATTAATGACATGTAAAGGAAATATATTCCCTTTAAATTTGAATCCTATAATGTCAATTAGAATGCAATCATCGATTGTCATTTGTTTTGTTATTCTATTATTTGATTGTTAGAAAAAAAACCATTCAGTTCAAAGTGATATAAATAAACATAAATGTCGTTTCTTAGTTAAAAAAAACTTTGCAACACAAGTGTTTTATTTAGAAATTAATAAAAAGGAATTATTATCAACTTATTACAGACATATTTCCGATTGTGTCTGGCTATTCTCTCTCAACTTTACGCGCATTCACAGGCAAATGGGTTACGTCCAAGGTAGGCATGTGTGATTGATTTGAAGACAATACTTTTACCTATTTTTGGGGCCATAATTTACCTTGGCCGTCCTTATGTGTGGCGCGGCACATGGGATGCATAATTAGGTTCTACACTAGTAAATTCAGTTCAGTATTGCATCGCATCGGGGCGGATGTCACACCCCCGGGCGTAGTGTCACCCCCCCTCTATTAAAGTTAACGAGAAATTCAAACAGCTAATTTCGACTTCATAAAATTGGTCCATCCTGGGGGGGGGGAGGAAGAGAACACACTACGGGGAACCATAGAGTTACGAAAATATAAATAACAGACCGTGTTCATGTGTATGCAATATCTTAGTGACCGTGTATGCATAACTTGGTCGAGTGGCACCCCCCTTCGGGTGGCACCCGGGGCGGTCCGCCCCCCCATCGCTACGCCACTGCATCGCTGTAATGCAGTTTATATGATTGCAGTGTCACGCGGCCCTGATATCAACCCAGATCAGATAATGAATTTGCAGTCTCGTTTTCGCTTTCACCGGAGTTCAACGAGATTCCGTAGTCACAGAGGAATATTAAAGTAATAATAACTGAAAACAACATGCAGTTTGTAATTAAAACTCTGCGCCATTTTAAATGCCATCGTTGGGGATGCTGTGTGGATGGTCTTTTGAAGTGAAACTTCTGTAGCACGGCTGTGATTTGGATTTCGGAAGAAACGGAAATGACGATTACTGCACCTGTGACGCATCAACTGCGCTCATCGGCCGCTTTGATAATGATGTCACTTTTAAAGGCTCCTATTGGTTGGGATATGAAATGGAAATTACGCTAGGTCTGCGCTTTGATTATGACCTCACTTTTAGTATTGGTCGAGATTGTTTTGGTAAACGCTTCTACCGCGTGTAAACTGCACTCGATTTTTTTTAGGGAAAAGGAGGAGAGAAAGTTCTGGGAAAGAAAAGGGTATGAGGGGTGGGTAGGGATCTGGGGGTCATTGTGTCTAGGAGTGACGGACATATTAATTCATCCCTCCAACTGCCGTGCAAGGCGATGGGTCGAGAGACCCGCTGGAGACGTCTAGATTAGGTCTTCCTCAACCAATCACGCCCGACACGCAGTAGGTGGGCAAACGCATTGGCCGCAAAGACCTAGACAAACCTCACCCCGTGAACCCGGGCCCCCCATGCTACGTAAATCACCAAACGTAGCGATCCACTTGGGGTGACCTCTGGCAGGGGTGTTGGTTATCCAAGAAATGTCTCCCGGGGCGGCGGTACCCATATCCGCCTACCAAATTAATGTGTAATTAAGTAAACATAAACTTGTAGGTATGTACCTAAGGGCTGGTATTTCAGTCAACTTGAGAGATATTAACGTTCAAGATACTTTGTGACAATATGAGGTATTTAGGTAGGTTTCTGAGTAAACCGAAATACCGACCCTAAACATTTTTCCGCCTCGTAGAACTTGAAATGTTTTATTCCTATTGAAAAATTTTATTCTTTTTTGAGAAATTGATATTTCAATAAACATTTTAATGGATTTGACGTTGCCAGCTGATCGTGGTTGCGTTTTTTCCTTGGAATTAATTTTAGACAGAAAAAGCTGTGCAATTTTCATGTCGCCAGAGATCACTATGTTCGCTGCTTCTCAGATTTAAAACATAGAATGATGGTCTTACAGCAGAGAGTTGTGAGAGGTCATTCCCCTCACGGGCTATGTCATCTTGGGGATGCCGTGAGGAGAGTATATTATTTGGGAAAGGAAAAAGAGGAAATTCTGGGAAGGAAAAAGGTATAATAAAAAAGGGTAGGAATCCGGGGTCCATTGCGGTGCAAAGCGCCGGGTAGAGGGGGTCCTTCTGTAGAATCATGAGTGTGCGGCCCGCGGTGATACCTCATACTGTCCTCTGTGGCCCTCGACCAGAAAAGTTTGACGACCGCTGACCTAGGTCCTAGGCACCTCTGCTAAGTCTCTAAACTTAGCGAACCACCTGTATTGGGTGATGGCAGATGGCAGAGTAGTTTTTTTCCACCACTTTTCTCCAATGTTTGATTTTGCCGTAGAACCGTTTATGAGATGATAGAGGCAGAGGTTACAGCGGAACAACTTTACATAGGGCCGGTATATCAGTTATTTTAAGTAATAGCTCTTCTAAAGTCGGGTCCAAAGCGCCAGACTTTTGCTTTGACAGTCCCATAAACGCCTGACTTTTGCTTTGACAGTCAAGGTCAAAACATTCTTTTTTATATTTATACTAGCAGACCCGGCAACACGTTGTTGTGGCTAACGAAACACAACGCCATTACCCAATCTTTATAAAATCCACACCACCCGCTTGCCAGCTGCCCGCTGCCTGAATTGAATATTTGAATTTATCGGCTTTCCTCTACTATAATAAGCATGTATTATACATATAAACTAATTAACTCGCCTCTAATCATACAATGCTTGCAACACTGGATATTTGAAAAGGGAAAATCAAATACCTACTTACTCTAAGACATCTATTTTCCAATTTCTTCCGTAGAACGAATTTCAAAAGTGACGGCCCGCCAGCCGTTTTAAATCGCACAAAAATATGTTTTCTTTGAATTTCTCGGCTTTTCTCTAATATAATTTAAGTACATGTATTAAACATATTCCTTTCAATCACTTTTTTCACAACATTCCTTTTCAATCACTCTATCTATTGGTGAAAACCGTATGAAAATCCGTTGCGTAGTTTAAAAGATTAACGCGCACATACATTTTGAGCGACTTCATTTTATACTATGTAATGATGGCAGTTTTTAAAAACTAAAGTGTATTTCAATTCCACAAATCTAAAAGGTAATTTTTTCTAGTTTTCATAAATGGTATTTGTTTTTACGACACCTTCAAAAATAAGAAATATATAGAACATTCAAAATACTTTGGAAAAATTCCAAATTTCGTTCAGACATCATTACTAAAACAGAGATAAACTACCCTCTCAGGCCGTGTAAACCAAGTGTATTTTTTTCCATGAACAATTGAATAAAATTTTCACTGGGTTTTTTAGTAAGGCTGCAATGTTTAAGAGAGATTTGTGAGAAATCGTTAGAAATTCGGGTAGCGGCGGCTTAAATAGTTTTAATAATAAAAATTGAACAACATGATGTTGTAGCACATAAAAAGTATTTTTTTTGCGTTTTCACCAAAATTGTCTGTCAGCGGTAAGTAAAACCCGCTTCGCTGCCAGCTGACCAATCACAATCGACAGCTCTCTCTCGCACTGACACCAAGTGACGAATGTGGACGCTCGCGGTAGATTTGAATCCCATTATCCTATACCGTACCTACTTACAACGGTCTTGGTTATGGCCGAGAATCTCGGCTATTTTTCGCCGAGAACCGAGACAGAGATCTCGGTAGAATTTGTAGCCGAGAATGCCGAGACCGAGACCAAGATCTCGGTGACCCTTATTTCCCATCGCTTCGCTGGAATAGAATGAAAATAAAATTATTAATTACTTCATAAAAAATATAAGCGTAAATGTACATGCACGCATGTTATAAGAAATAACTTAAAAAATACTATTTAATGTCTAAGATTATCTGTGACCGTCTCCCTTGATTAACTTTTTTCTTTATTATGTGAAATTAGTCACAAAATAAATATCCACTTTTTCGCTAAAATCAACCGTTTCTACACTCCTTTTGCCAAGCGATTATTATGCTTGTTACACTTATTCATGGTGATATAAGGAACTCAGGAATATTGTTTTTAGTTAGTTATTTTTTTTATTTAACCTTTTTTGTTTTTCATATATTTTTTTTTCTTAACTTTAGTTTTGTAAATACGGAATTATTTGTTCTATAAATATGTTAAAACATAATTATGTTTCAATTTACTAATTTAAAGTTTAATTTGCCATGTTGTATCTTAATAACTGCATTAAAAAAAACTTAAGTATACTTACGAACTGGCGATGCCTATGTGGGATTTTTGTTGTTATTATACATATATGTATACTATTGTAATACATTTTTTTTGTTAAATTGTATTAATGTTTATCTTTAAGCTACATATTTAATTTTATAGTTCCTTTTTTTTTACTTCTTATCAAAAGAAATGTTTTTTGTAATATTTTTATGTATGTAACAAAAAAAAATATTAATAAATTTTTTTTTTTAAAAAAGTATTGTATTTTATTATATTATTATAATGGAATTTCACAACGAATTGTAAGCATCATAATTAGTAGTGACCGACCGAAGGTTCGGTTTCGGTTTCGGTAAGTTTCGGCAAAAAATCTAGTTTCGGCGTCAGTTTCGGTTTCGGCAGAAAATCTGCTGAAACCGAAACCGGAACTTTTTTAGAAATGTTAAAATTAGATTGTTTACTGTTATTTGGCTTATTTTTACATTTATTCAGACAGTTAACACGTATTAAATTAAATAAATTAAAAAAAAAAAACAATACCTAGTTGAAGTATATGAAAAAAATATACTTTTTATATTATTTTTATGAACTACTTCTTGGAACTTCTCGTTTGACTGACTTCGGGTGAGTTCGTGGTCCTTCCAGTATATAGTTGTTCCGAGATGTAGTTAACATGTTTGTTAATTTTGATTTGTTTTATAGCATACGTAATACCAAAAAAAAAATATTTTTACATACTTCAATTATTGTTTTTTATTTCATTTAACACTTATAAAAAGAATTTTGTGATTGTAAATGCAATAAAAATTAAAATACTCAATAAAAGAGGTCCTTCCTTTATAATGTAAGTGTTGATTATTGACGAATTTGGGTTGCAAGAAGTAGTTAACATGTTTTGTTATTTTTTATATATATATTTTTTTGTTTTATAAAAGTAATATAATTTTTTTTCACATACCTCAATTATTGTTTTTTATTTGTTTAATTTAACACGTGTTAACTGTCTGAATAAGTGTAAAAAATAAGCCAAATAACAGTAAACAATCGATTTTTAACACTTCTAAAAAAGTTTCGGTTTCGGTTTCGGCTGAAACTGAAACAGACACCGAAGATTCGGTTTCGGTGGAAAGTCCTGTTTCGGTCGGACACTAATAATTAGAAATATCTAAGAAAAAATACAAGTGTGCAGTTCACACGCGGTAGAAGTGAAACCTTCGGAAAATTAAACTAGACAAGAGTGGGGAGGCTACGAAGCACCACACAAAGA
Organism: Limnephilus marmoratus; assembly: GCA_917880885.1. Lineage (NCBI taxonomy): Eukaryota > Metazoa > Arthropoda > Insecta > Trichoptera > Limnephilidae > Limnephilus > Limnephilus marmoratus. The sequence goes on along the minus strand of OU862918.1, from coordinate 27,350,162 downwards.
GGAGACCGATTGTACTACCTCATTCTCTCGCAGGCTAAATCCTATAGATGTATCCATGTGTTTGTCTCTTTTTGTCACTATTTTTCGTTTCATCGAGTTTCAAATCACAACGGTGCTAAAGATGTTTTCACTTCAAAAATACAAGCTTTCACTACAAAAATGCAGTTCACATGTTATAGAAGTGAAACCTTAAAAAAACTAAAGTACCTAGACAAGAGTTGGGAGGCTACGAAGCACCGCACAAAGAGGAGACTGATTATTCAATCTCATCCCCTCGCAGGCCAAATCTTATACATGTGTGTTTGTCTCTTTTTTGTGTTGCTTTTTCGTTTCATCGAGTTAATAGATCACAACGATGCTAAAGATTTTTTTTTGGTTTCCACTTCAATATACACATTTTTTCTTAAATATAAATATAGTCAGTACATTATTATGTGTGTACAGAAAGTATGTAAAATAATGTACTCGTAGTTATTATTTAAACCTCGGTAGAAGTTTCGCTTTTGGCAAGTATTAAGTTTAAATTAATATTTATTTTATGATTTAACATCCGCTGCTAATCCGCAGTCATTATTCATACATTCTGAAAGTTTATTTTTTAATTCAAGGTAAGAGTAGGTACCTACGAAATATTGCAGTAATTTATCGTGGATAGATAACACAAAAAATTTAAATTATTAACGTATTTCTTAAATTATCGTATACATGTATGTGTTCATTTATTATGATTTCACTGTCCATTGTTTATGTCGAGGTAAAGATATTCAATTTGTTGTGGAAAAACTGGAAAAAATCAATTAAATTAGGCACGTATTATTCATGTACAATTCAACCTATATATTATGTAGACCGTGAATCTATTTTAACGTAGGAAATTATTTTTACCTTGAGACTTTTAAAATTACAACAAATCTCAATATTCAGATTTAAATAATTAACCATCGTGCCTTTTCCTCGCGGGGGTAAGCAGAGAGGATGGCTGCCACACAATTCTCTCTTGGCACACACTTCTTGCTTCATTTGGGAGGCGGGTATGGGTACCGCCGCCCCGGAAACCATTTATTGGATAACCAACACCTCTGCCATAGGTCACCCCAACTGGTTCGACTTAGCAGGGGTGCCCGCGTTCATGGGATGTGGTTTGTCCGGGTCTTGATGGTGGATGCGTCTGCCCACCAGCTAAATGGTAGGCCGGATCGAGAGAGAATGGTTGAGGGAGTCCCTTTGACTTACTACTCTCTCGGAATATCGCCTTGCACCGCATCGTGGGTGGGATGGATTCATACATCCGTCACTCCTGAACACATTGACCCCTAGATTCCTACCCACCCCCCCTTACCCTTTTCCTTCCCAGAACTTCCTCTCCTTCCTTTCCTAAAAAGACCCTCCACACAGCGTCCCCAAAGATGACACAGGCCCCGAGGGGAATTATTTTCCTCAGGGTTTTCTGTACTTACGTAAAAAAAAATATATCATGCTCTTCTGTTATTCTGACTGTTGACGTGACCCTGACGTGGCTTGTGGTAGATCTAGATACTCCCAGTATTGCGCTGGTGAAATACCACTATTCAGAATCGAAACTTTGATTGAAATGGTTTTAGCAGAGTTTGGTGACAAGATCTGAAGAATCATACAGTTGCCACCTTACTCTTCACCATCTACTCCCCTTCCGTGCTAAAATGTGTCATTGTCCACTTGGCTCCGGACGTTTGGCCCTGTGTGTGGTGTGATATTCACATTCATTTCAATTTGGGAGGCGGGTATGGGTACCGCCGCCTCGGGAATTATTCATTGGAATACCAACACCTCTAGCAGGGGTGCCCGGGTTCATGGGGTGAGATTTGTCCAGGTCTTGGCGGCTGATGCGTGACGGGCCGGATCGAGAGAGACTGAATGAGGGAGGCCTTTTGACCTTTCCAGCCGGACTCTCTCGACCCATCGCCTTGCACCGCATTTGGAGGGATAGATTCATACATCCATTACTCCCGGACACGCTGACCCCCAGATTCCTCCCCACCTCTCATACCTTTTGTTCTTCCCAGAACTTCTATCCCTCCCTTCCTTAAAAAGACCCTCCACACAGCATCCCCTATGATGACCTAGACCCTGAGGGAAATTATTTTCCTCAGGGACTTCTGTGTAAAGCTATTAGTTAAAAAAATAATTAAAAAGACAGAAAACGTTTTAATAACGATATATTTATAAAATACCCAACAATAATATTAAAAGTTAAAATTCCTAAGGATCAAAAAGTCTTGATCACTCTCCTAAACACGGAGTTCGGAAACTCGAAGCAAAAGCGCGAAACTGATGTAGGTACATCACACAGAAAACTCAAAAAAACTTTTTGTTCTCAGCATTTCGAAAGTGTATATATTTTTTTTTTTTTTTTTTTTTTTATTTTAATATAAAAAAATATGAGTTACATAATATACACATATATTTTACAAAATATTAAATTAGAGGTCGTTTCTGGTCATGTATACCTTATCAGAAAAGAGGGGCCCTTGTGCCTGATAAGGGAGCCACGATTCTTACTTGAGTTGTAAGTTATAATCTGTTTTGTATAAAATATTTACTTTTTATTGTAAGTTTTTTTTGAAAAATTGTTTTATTTTATTTATTTGTTCTGATTGGTTGATGATGCAGCGCAATTCTTATTGCAATATACTTTTGTTAAACCCCTAGAGACCGGTTTATAGAAATTTGCCAAAAAAATCCAACTTTGGCTCGATTTACTCGATGACAAAAACTCAAATACAAAAATAAAGGAGTATGCAGTTTACACGTGGTAGAAGTGAAACTTTCAGAACTCTAAAGTAGACAATAGTGGGGAGGCCATGAAACACCGCACAAAGAGTAGACCGATTATACTATCAATACAAACTCTAAATGTGAAATAAATTCATCAGTTTCCCCCTTGTACTGCGAGTTTGCAGACATTCTGTATAAATTTATTCAGTTTTGGTTGTATAACGACGTACACCATTAAAGAAGTATAATAATATATTTTTTCTCTTTACTAATTAACCTTTAGAAACAGCATTTTTAGCGAAGCCTATTTACTTAGGTACGTCACAAATTAGCACAGGTACCTAATAAATAAAATACCAACGAACCCATATGTTGCGGAAGATGAGGTTGAGTCTTCAACCATTCTTCGATTGCCTTGACATCATCTGCACTCGCTTCCACCGGCACTTTCCCCTTATTCATTTTAATTAATTTTAATACCTACAACGCGTAAGCAACACTAATTACAATTAAACACTTATATTCAGTACACAGTAACAAGGCAATTTACACCAAACAAAAACAAAACCAAACTTAATAGGTATATAATATGCCTAATAATACAGTTTTGGATAGGTAGATTCTTTGTCACAACGAATGTTTTATAGTAAGCACTGTTATAAATGGTTTTAAAGATTATTCTATGAAGTTTGTTTACGTATACAAATATTTTGTAAGGAACGGTTTTGAGTTAAAATCAAGGCACGATCCGTGGCCGCAGCTGTTCCGTTACTACGTTAAGACAACCGTAAGTAGGTATATGTATTTATTATAAAACTCGGATTGCTTGTAACAGGTCCGGAATGGGTTATGGAATATAATTATGCCTACCGTTGCTCCAAGGACCTAAAGTCCTGCGACGCGTTTCCACAAACATTGAACCAAATATGTGCACAAATATTGTGTCTGAAAACAAAAATGTGTACTGACACGCTCCATTTCTTCTTCGGATGTTTGCATAAAGATTTGAATTTGGTTTATGGTAATGTTTGTGGAAAAACGTCGTTAAGGCCCGGCTTCCCGCATTTCTACCGATATTACATATTTTCCTTACATCCTTTTAAGTTTTACAGCTCTCAAAAAATATATGTTATTTTTTAAGATAATATCTACGCCTTCCCCACGCCGAAACGGCAATTATATGAAATTCTCTCGATAGAAAAAAATCAAAAGTATGGTCCGAAAATTATCATAAACACGTTTTTTCAGTAGTTTTACAAGTTATACGTTTGAAAAAAATACAGCGTTTCTTTAAATGTTATTTTTGACACTCCCTACGAGATTTTTGTTCTATTTTAAAGGAGTCGTATTTTATTAAACATTTTCGCTTAAATATTTTCGTTTTTTTATATTAGCGCGCTCTCTCTAACATTTACATTACTCTCATTATTCTTTTTTTAGCGTAATTTTTTGAAGAATAGTGGAATTTTTTTTATTTAATTAATTAATAGTGTTTATTGTGGATTTCACTCACTCATTTTTGCTGCCGTTTAGCATGATTTTTACGAGACATTTCCTTGTACGGGCCCGAATCCAGTTTGTGCCGTTCTCGCCCCGGTTCTGCCCGTCTCTGTGTTGAAGAAGGTAGTTTGGTATTCGTTTCTTCTGAATCATTGACGAAGAACAACCGGTTTCGGCGTCCCATCTCAATCGTGGTTCGTGTCTCTCGAGTGTCTATTTTATTGAAGCAGGTAGTTATATAACCAGTGCAAAGGTAGATAAGTTAATACATATAATGAGTAATTGCGCATATTATCTGTGTCGAATGTTATTTAAACTCTCAGGCCTCGGTCCTATTTTGTCGGAAGGTCATATATTTCCGCTTCGCAACCATTCAAATTTTGTTAGGCAAATGTATTATAAACGTTATCGTCAACCTGTTTTTTTGCCCTCACCTCTTGCCGCCCACCACTCTCCTCTTGAAACCTACCCTACTCACGTCTTGTAGCCCACCTCTTCCCCTGGCAGTCCACCAATTGCACCTACCCCGCCATCACCCCTTGATTCCACTTTAACCTTGCCCGCCACATCTTACCCACCTCAATAGGGAGGCGTCTACTAATATCTACAGGAATTCCAAAAACTGAACAAATCGGAATAATATCTATGAGAACCAAAGTGACCACGAATATCTACAGCTCAAACTGCTGACTAATATCCATGGGAACCAAAAAGTGGACGAATATCTACAGCACTGGCAGAGATTGGATTTGCTATTTATAATGTATAGCATATTGGATATTTATGTATGTATGTAAAAATCCCTAATATCGAACTAGTGGACACATTTAGCTGATTATTAAGGATTTGGGTTTTTGTTTTAGCAGCTTTCTTTATTTCGAGTGCTTCTAAATTATTTAATATGTTACCATGACCATTTCTATGTTAGTTAGGTTAGGTTAGGTTAGGTAAGGTAAGATTAGGTTAGGTTAGGTTAGGTTGTGGTGCCGTGTATTTCGAAATAAATAAATATCTTTGTATCATGACCTCCATATTTGTTCAATAAATAATTATTGTCCTCGTAAAGAGCAAAATACGTAATATTATGCAAAAACTTCATGTACGTACTTTGAACGTTTAAGCCTTTACGTAATCAGTAAACACGTATTGAAGTAATTTATGCTTTTCCACACAACCTCTTGCTCAGCTGCCCACTGTAGATATTAGTCCAACCTACGCTCCATAGATATTAGTCACCACTGGGACCGTCATAGATATTCGTCCGACCTTAGCTCTGTACATATTAGTCCTCACTCTGAAGTTCATAGATATTGGTCCAACATATGAGCTGTAGATATTCGTCCGACGTGGCTGTAGATATTAGTATCTGGAGTCCTCAATAGTCGGTGCTTGATTGTGCGTTAAACGTTAAAAGTTAAACGACATATTCAATATATTACGTAGGCATTCCCAAATGGTTTTTATTTAGGTAGAAAAATGAATAGGTACCTTTAAAATGTGATAAGGGAACGTACCCATACTACGTGACCAACTTTTTGCAATTTTTAATCCCCCCCCCCCCCCCGGTGACCAAAATCCTAAGCAACCCGCCGCTCATTTGTATTGAGCGTGACATTTTGAAGACCCCCCCCCTAAAAGTGTCACGTAGTATGGGTACGTTCCCTAAGGATAAGTAATTTTTTGCACTCATTCTAATAATAACATTTTTTGAACTTCACTAAATTAAGCGAAGTCCATCAAAAAGGCGCTTACAGACCTGCCTGTGCCTGCAGAGCCTGACTTCAAAAAACCTGCTGCCGCGTTCGTTTTACCACTGAGCGCTACGTATTTGTATATTATAATATTCTAATCCCAACTGTACATAATTTATGTAAATATGATCTTATAATATAATATACATAAAATAAAATAAAAATTTAATAAAAAAAATAAATTAAATAAGTATACACATATATTTTGCTTTTTTTGCAATAGCTCCAAAAAGGAGGCCCTGAGTAAAAAGACTTCCCTCGGGGCCTATGTCATCTTTTTGGGGTGCTCTATAGAGGAGGGTCTTTTTTAGGGAAAGGAAGAAGTGGAAGTTTTAGGAAGGAAAAAGATATAAGGATGGGTAGAAATCTGGGGGTCAGTGTGTCCAAGAGCGACGGAAGTACGAATTTATCCCTCCCATTGCAGTGCAAGGCGATGGGTCGCGAGACTCCCTCAACAAGGTCTCCCTCAACAAGTCAGTCCCGATCCTGCCCGCCACGCAATGTGGGTAAACACATTCGCCGCAGAGATCTAGACAAACCTCATCCCATGAACCCGGACGCGTATTTTCAAAACCTATACCGATTCAGTCGCGGTAGCGATAATTTACATTTTAAATATACCTCTACAATGGTTATTTTTTATCACACTGCAAAAACAAAAATTGTTCTAAAATCTAGATAAAATCTAGATAAAAATCTTTCTGATGTGTATATTAGAAATTAATAATTTTATTTCTAAATATTTAAATTTTAATATTATTCCCATATATTGTAAATACACCTCTATATTGATAATTTTTTATCACATTGCAAAAACAAAAATTGTTCTAAAATCTAGATAAAATAATGTTTCCAATGTATATATTAGAAATTAATAATTTTATTTATAAATATTTAAATTTTGATATTGAAAATGTAAAGCGACTGAACCGGTATAGGTTTTGGAAATACGCAACCCGGACACCCCTAATAAGTCACCAAACGTTGAGAACCAATTGGGGTGACCTATGGCAGAGGTGCTGGTTATCCAATAAATGGTTCCCGTGGCGGCGGTACCCATGCCCGCCTCCCAAATTGAAAATGATTAGATAATCTGAATGAGAAAAACAAAATGAGTAAATCAATAAAGAAAGACGTACGATTACACATTTTTTATTTGGTTTATAATATAATATAATACAATTTTTAACGAATTAATTATTAAATAACACAAATTAATCAAATTAAACTTATTTGCGTACGCCGAGGCTCGATCCCGTGACCTTCGGATTGTGAGTCAAGAGCCTCACCCCTCGACTACAAAGTCCGTCAGTTGATTAATCAAAGATCTCCTAAAAATTGAAATTTGAGGTGAGCATGCAGTTGTATGTAGGCGTGTACCCTCTATCTGGTACAATACTCGGATTACTCATAAACACCACCAACATCTATTATAATACAAAATTACCCATCCACAGTTTCACCTTCTCAAACCTACCTTACACCCAACATAATTAAATTTCAAAATATATTATGTAAAAATGTTTTCAAAATATATTATGTAAAAATTATAATAAATAGGTAAATACTGTAATATATAGAAATAAATAAATTAAAAAAAAAATTTAAAAAAATCAGGGCTGGGCAAAATACATGCTTTGCTGTAATTAAAATACAAATTACAAAATACTTTATCGCGTGTATTTAAAATACGAAATACAAAATACTTTCAAGTCGTGTATTTGAAATACAAAATACAAAATACAGTATTTTAACCATTTTTTAATGTCAAATACAAAATACAAATTACAAAATGCAAAATACATTTGTTTTGGTAGAACCTTTGGTTGCAATAAATTGTCGTAAGTGCCCTTATCTAAGGGTGCGTTTCCATAGAAGCAAAGCTGAGCAGAGTGAAACAGAGACGTGCTAAAATTGACCAATCATATTGCTCAGAATACACATCTCGTCTCCGCTCCACTTGAAAAGTTTTGTGGTATAGGACTTAGGGAACGTACCCATACTACGTGACACGTTTAGGGGGGGGGGGGGGGGTCTTCAAAATACCACACTTGGTACCAAGGGGGGGCGGGGTGCTTAGGTTTTTGGTCACCGGGGGGGAGGGGGGGGGGGGTTAAAAATTGCAAAAGTTGGTCACGTAGTATGGGTATGTCCCTTAGGTGTTCGATAATAATAATTATTATTATAATAAAACTTTCTGGTTCCCGGCATGCGTTGCAATGCCATATTCAAAGAAATAAATTGTTTCTCCCTGCATGCCCTTTTCCGTGTGTCCCTGTTCCCCTCCGGCATCACCTTCCCCTCTTGCATTCCCCTTCCACCTTCCCTGCCTACCCTCTCCCCTTTCCCGCTCTCCCATCCCGCCAACCCCCTTCCCGCGTTCCATATACTTAGTCACAGTACATTCAGTTTTCAAACAACTCGCGTGCCAGCTATTACAATTTTTTTATTCAAATTTTCATTTTTCACATATTGCAAATACTCATTTTCTATATTATAAGAACAATCAATCAAATCTGGTACCTAAAATAAATACCTATTTAAAATATCGACAATTTAAAAAATCCCACTTGGGTACCTATTAAAAATTTCTATAATTTAAAAAAAATTTTGTTACAAAAAAACATCTGCCTCCTAAATTCAATTTCATCAAACGCGCGAACTGTCAAATGTGCGAAGTTAAAATAGTTGTTAAGTTTTCTAAAATTTTCCAATTTTCTGCGTAATTTTCTTAATTTTTCTTTCCGTAAGAACCTTCTACAAAATATTAGAAAACTTAAAAAAAATTAATGAAATAGGTAAAGTCATTCTGAAGTTATGGCGTGACCAAGGGAAACAAGGATTCATTTTTATATATTAATGGATGACATTTGTATAGCGCAGTTTTGTGTTATTTCACTTCAAGTGCACTCTACTAATAAATAAATAAACTTCTTAAAATAATCTAGTATTCAGTCAAATTATTCCCATAGTGCTTGATCTAATACTATGATACAAAAATGTAAAAAACAAAGCAATGACAAGTATAATATAATATGATACAAAATGTACAATAACAGTTCTATTGTTGCACAGGACAATAATAATAACTAGCATGACGTAAAAAAAATGTACAGTACATTATAAAGCAATGATAAGGGGGCATACATTAATTACGTGGGCAGTTTTTCTTCCAAACTAGACTTCCCCGCCCCTTGGTGAGATAAATTTGGCCATTTCGTTTATTCTTTTCAAGTAACGTGAGATTTTGCTGGACCCCCCCCCCCTCCTTTTTGAGTTCACGTAATTAATGTTTGCTCCTAAAAGAACTACAAAAAATCATTAATAAGAGTGCTATAGCAAAGGACAATAGTAGGGATTCTAGCATTTTTAGTCTATGTATTATCTATGTGTGTTTATTTTTCATTATCATTATTAAGATCGCTAAATGTATTTGAAAATGTATTTTGAAGCCATAAGTATTTGAAATATAAATTACAAAATACCTCAGCAGCAGGTAATTGAAATACCAATTACAAAATACATTTAAAGGAAGTAATTGAAATACAAATACAAAATACGTATTTGTATTTGTATTTCAAATACGTATTTCAATTACAAGTATTTCAAATACTGCCCAGCCCTGATTATAATGCACTAAAACTTGTAGTGAATTAATCCTAGTGTTGGTGTTTTCTGGGACACCATACGTATGGGATATTTTAAAATGTCATACCAATGTACCGGACCGTTATGCCTCCCGGTGTTATTTTATAGCATACTAGCTCACCCGGCCACGCGTTGCTGTGGCTAATAAAACACTTTGTACAATCCAACCTTTGTAACAACCGCCGTCTTTGAGTTTATCGCGAAGAGATAGACAGATGCCGCGGAGGACTTTAATTTATATTACGTAGAGATGGTGTGAAAGATTATAATAATGTGAATGAAATGCTTAGGGTAACTAACGTTAATAAGAATTAATACTGTATCCGTCTAAATAACTTTCCAATTATCCCATTGTACGTGACCATTTTTTAAGAAGATAGAATGGGTATAGTAAGCTATCCGTAAAAGATAGATGTATGCCTTCGCGGACTTTTTTGTAGATCTGTAAAAGGGGAATATCCCACCATATTATATTGTTTTGTTATATCCCAAAAGGATTAGGCAGCGTTTTCGATGAAAGCTACCAGGCTGCTTGACTTTTTCCGACACTTCTAACAATTATCGTTATGTTTCAACCAATTTACACAAATCCTTGACAAATTACATACCTAAACCTTCCTCACGAAACACTCTATCTATCGGTGAAAACCGCATGAAAGTCCGTTCAGTAGTTTTCGAGTTTATCGCGAACAGAAAGACAGACGGACGGTGCGGGGGACTTTACTTTATAATATGTAGAGAAGATTTAATATATAAAACAAATAATATGTGATTTATTGTGAATTTTATGATGAACATTCGAATATTGCTTTCCTCATTAGGGGCCATCCATAAATTACGTCACACCTGGGGGGGAGGGGGGGGGGTAGTAGAAAAGTGTGACAAGGAGTATGAGGGGGGGGGGGGCATGACCTTTGTGACGTCACGTGCATAAAACGACTGCGACACATGCGACTGCGACAAAAATATTTTCCCTATCTTATTACGCCCCCTCCGTCGTGGCATCCTGTCGGGCCCCCTCCGTTGTGGCAAACGTAACCGTAACAATATTAAATGTTGTCGAAATTTTTTTTAAAGTTTACCAACTATTATTTTTACACTTTTACACGTAAAATTTGCAAAATTTGTGACGTCACGGAGGGGTCTAACAAATGTGACGATATGTGACAGGGGGGGGGGGTCAAAAAATCATGAAATTCGTGTGACGTAATTTATGGATGGCCCCTTATCTCAAAACTTAGTATTTAGAGATGTCTGACTAATCAATTAGACGATCGGTATATATTATACTTTGGCAATTGTCATCTTCTGAATAATTAGATATTAATCTATGGCCAGTGTCTTGAAGGATCCTTCGTTGAGGCTGTTTGCAGATTTTCCTCCTGGTCTTCTGGACTCGTCTACAGCCCAGAGCTTTTCATTGAGGAAGTAGTCCCTAAAATTTTTAAAAAGATAAATTAAAATGAAGAAAAAATCATTTGGGTTGATTTAAAACTGATGGTATGCAATAACTTTATGATTGAATATAAAAATGTATTATGATTAATTTTAACCTTTTATCTTGAATTTTCTTAAGCAATTCCACTAAGAACGAATCCAGCGAACCAGCTGTTCCCCCATACTCCACGGGAATATTCTCTTTGGAAATGAAGTCGAAAAGAGTACTGGAATTAACCCGGTGAAAATGTATCTGAAAACAATGCAGTACACTCGTTAGTCTTAGTAACCTGGTAAATTTAAAACCAAATGTATAGTCTGTCAAATAAGAGTACAAATATAATAAATGGAACAACGAATTTTGTAGGCTGGCAACACCAATTTTTTAGTAAGGCTGATTATCCTTTAGCTCTGCACATCTCACACAGATGGACATCTGTTCTTGTCTTTGTAGTGAAACATCAGTAGTTCCATCAACAAAGACTGAAAAACATTTTGCAGAATTCAGTCTTTGCACCAATTTTTTTCTGAACAATTTCACCACAAACTGCAACAAGTTAATTTTGTACAATCGGGCGTCGGTAGCGTTTAACATATATTTTCAGTGTGCTTTATTAGATTTCGGGGGAGGATCAAAACCCCTTGATCCCCCCCCCCTGGCTACGGCCTTGCCTACATATTCCGCAACAAAAACTAGTCGAGTTACACGCACTTATCGAATGCATCTCACAGTCTGCGCTTTTCGAAAATTCGTTTCCCCCTCTGACGTGCATGTTATAAACAAATATTTTTTCTTTGTCTTAATGGTTAACAGGCTTTGGTTTTTAGGTTTTTACAGGTTTTTGGTTTCAGTCAAAATCTGGAAGAAGTTCTTTTCAAGTACCTACACCTTTTATCTTTATCTCAAATGTTAACGTTAATTAAGTCGGGTTATTACACTTCGAATGAGTTCCTTTGTTCTCTTTTGGATTATCTAATTTGAATATTCAAGAAGATGACAGAACATACACGAAGAAAAGTCAAGATGATGCAAGAAGACTAGAAGAACCAATAAGTTGCAATCAAAATTAGGAGAGCCAAAAAAACAAGAATAATAATAATAACATAACATTTGCATAGCGCTGTTTTGTAATATTTCACTTCAAGCAAATGGAAGCATGACGAAGCAAGTTGAAGCCAGAAGAAGGGGCTAGTAGAAGCAAGAACTTGTAAGCAGATACTAGGGTAGACTGAAATTGACGAAAAGGAGGCAAAATGATGCAAGAATAAGCAATAAAAGACCAGAAGAGGTAATAAAATGACAGAACTTAGAAAACAATACTCAATTAAAATCTTAATTCTTGCCTATCCTAGTTCGAGTATTGGCATATTAGGTTGCTATGTATAAATGTGGATTAAACTCGACAAGAAGTTGCAAGAAACACCAAATACAACCAAGAAGGAGCGAGAATTGGAGGACCCACCACTTACCCGCCCTGGTATAGGTAACAGATGGTTACCCCTTCAAGGCTCTTGCAAGGACTCTAATTTTTTTGGTAAAAAACGACTCTACATTTGAAAACGAAACTAAACCTCCAATATCCCTGCATACGTTGTTAGTAAGCAGCATGCAAGTGCTTAGCGGGAAATACAGATACAATATGTGTTAGTATGACAAAATATAGACAAGACAGTAGGACAGGTTGGTGAAAGTTCACGAGGTGGCAAGCGCTGGGTGATTGTATCCAGCGTATCCTACAAGCACCTGTTTGGGAGGAAGACACAGTAGATAAGTAATAAAGGCATGGCAAACGGTTGGCAGTCCTCTCCAATCGATTGGCAGTCCCAGCAAGAATGCGCATGACGTTCGGTCTAGTAGTGAACGACACTCAGCTTCCGCGCCCCTTAGCCGGTTCCTCGGTGATGCCTCAAAGAAAAGTAAATGGGAGATTGGGGGGAAACACCCGACGACCCTAAGGAATTCAGCGTCGAGTAGCCGGAGGCAAGGCGAAGGAGAGCCGAGGTCGCCCCCCCAAACCTAAAGCCTGCACATGTTGCTGGGGGTGGCGCAATTAATTTTAGAGGGCACCGTGCCATCGTCGACCGACTCCTGTTGATGCAAGGACGAGGTCTAGCGCACCCCCAGAAGGGGAAAAAGAAACAAAACAAAATAGATAGATGCAGTTCAGTTCAGCCTTCTGATCGAAGCAAAGTAGCATTGTGAGACTAAAAAGAAAAAGAGAACAAAGAAACCAAAACAAACTAAAAAAAAAACAAATTCGAGTATGTTAGTTGAATCAATAGTGTTCCTTGGAATATGAAGCTGGAAAAAAAAAATAATCACACAAAAATAATGAAAAATAATGAAAATAATAAACGGGTATCTCGATACAACATCGTCTAGCATAGCTTAGCTTAGTTAAATCTAAAAGAAACCATGTGAAAAGAAATAAAATAAGCAAAAAAAGATAATAATCACACAAAAATAAAAGAAATAGGAACAAAATGTATATAATAGAATAAGATAAAGGTACCTAAGATAGAGATGATATAACAAAAAAAATATATACAGATATAAAGCATAAAACACAAAATTCTTGCAGTAGATGTAATAAAGTAAAGGGAATGTCCGTGGATTCAAGAGCAGATACACCTGGCAACTACATGATTTTACAACTAGTCAGCGACTCAGGCCATCTCTCAACCCAGACTTTCGTAAATTTCCTCAAACACTCAAAGTTCACCTTATTCGAAACGAGATCCGCGTTCCAAGCTGGTCTCGTAGTAAGGGAACGTACCCATACTACGTGACACGTTTAGGGGGGGGGGGGGTCTTCAAAATGTCACGCTCCATACAAATGAGCGGCGGGTTGCTTAGGATTTTGGTCACCGGGGGGGGGGGGGGGGGGGTTAAAAATTGCAAAAAGTTGGTCACGTAGTATGGGTACGTTCCCTAACTTGCAAGCCATCGAGCATTTCCTCTCAGAAGGAGCGAGAAGAGATAAGATGAAGCCAGAAGAGACAAGAAAAGACTCGAATAAACACTAAGATACAAGAAAAGGCAAGAAGGAGGAACCGAGACGAGCCAACAAAGGGTGAAAATTTGAAAGAAGGTGCAAATAAAAAGCAATAAAGAACCAATATTACAAAGAGAAAAAGACGTAGCAATCAGAACCGGAAAGTAACGAGAAGATCCAAGAAGAGCCAAAAAGAGACAAGAACATTCAGGAAGAAACAAGAAGAGATGAGAATATTCGAAAAGAGATAATCAGAGACAAGACAAGCTGAGACAAAAAGAGATAAGAAGAGACAAGAAGAGACAAGAGGAGATAAGAAGAGGCGAGAACATAAAAGAAAAGACAATAATAGACACGAAGAGATAAGCAGACGCAAGGAGAGTTAAGAAGAGCCGAGAAGAGACGAGAAGATCTCATGAAACAAGAAGAAGCAAGAAGAGACAAGAAGGGGCAAGGAAAGAAAAGAAGAGATAAGAAGAGCCAAGCAGGGCCGAGCAGAGCCAAGCAGAGCCGAGAAGAGTCCAGAAGATCCAAGAAGAGGCGAGAAGACACAAGAAGAGCCTAGGAGAGACTAGAAGATCCTTGAAATAACAAGAAGAGATAAGAAGATCCTGGAAGAGCCAAGAGACAAGAACAGCCAAGGAGGGGCGACAGGATCTGGTAAGAGGCGAGAAGAGATATGAAGAAATATGAAGATACAAGAAAATACACGAAGAGCTGAGAAGAGCAGAGTAGAGAAGGGAAAAATCAAGAGGAGGCAAGGAGAGTCGAGAAGATCCAAGAAGAAGCAAGAAGAGCCAAGAAGAGCCAAGAAGAGGCAAAAAGGAGGAAGACAAAAACAAAAACGAAATTATAACGCTCAATCCATTCCTTTATTCCTGCCCATCCTAATTTCCAATATTGGCTTATTAGGTTGCCATGTATACCGGTCGATTAAACTCCAGCCTCCTTCCTATCCTCAGAGCATGTGTTCCAAGTCCTAACAAATCAGTGCCTCCTGGTGTACCGGCCTCACCGGGAAAGGAGTGCTCCTGGCTGGGGTGGTACAATCTTATCGTATCGTATCGTATCGAGAGAGTACGGCTGGAGAAGTCAAAGGGACTCCCTCAACCATTCTCTCCCGATCCGGCCTACCATGCAGCATGCAGGTGGGCAGACGCATCCGCCGCACAGTGGGCTGAAAATCGCCTTTCATAGACATAGTTTAATTTGGTAGGCGTTTACCGCCGCCCTGGGAACCATTTATTGGATGACCAACACCTCTGCCACAGGTCACCCCAAGTGGTTCGCTACGTTTGGTGACTTAGCAGGGGTGCCCGGGTTCTTGGGGTAAGGTTTGTCCGGGTCTTGATGGCGGGTGCGTCGGCCCACCTTCTGCGTGGCGGGCCGGATTGGGAGATGCTGGTTGAGGGAGACCCTTTACAACCGGTTACCGTTGTCCGGGCCGCTCGGTAGTACAGGGGCCCGACCCTCAGGCTCACGACTGAGGGTGGGCTGCCCCATCAACGAGTGCAAAAACCCCGCCGCTGTTGTTGTGCCGATTCGTGACCGGAGGGGACCCAGCAGCAGCGTTTGGGGCGCATTGGGCGACCTCTCCAGCCGGACTCTCCCTGCCCATCGCCTTGCACCGCAGTGGGTGGGTTGGATTCATACGTCCGTCACTCCTGGAAACTGATCCCCAGCATCCTACCCACCCCTCATACCTTTTCCTTCCCAGACCTTCCTTTCTCCTCATAAAAACAAAACTCAACTCAAATCATGAACTTAACAAGAAATATAAGCAACATCTTTACAACGGCGGGAAGCAGGAGTCCCCGGTGCATGCCAAAACTGTTGGTGAATTACACCAACATTCGCGGCCTGCACACCAATTTAAACTCTGTCCATCACCACCTTTTTTCTGAACGTCCGAACCTTCTTTTCCTGTCTGAAACACAGATAGCCGAGCCTGTAGACGCCTCCTATCTGGACTGCGCGGGCTTCACCCTCGCAGGCAAGTTCAGACCTAAAGGAGGTGTCTGTCTCTATAGTCGAGCTGACGTCAACTGTGTGCGACTGTCGAATCTGGAAAACTCCAGATTCGACGTAATGTGGGTACGTGTTAATCTTGCCAGTACGGTAAGATTCTACGCGTGTTTATACCGCTCACCGAACCTTAGCGAATCAGACACGTCCGAGCTCTTCAAACATTTAAGCGATACTATTGATGACCTCTTGCCCCGCTACCCTACGGCATAATTTGTGGTCCTGGGGGACTTCAATGTTCATAACGAACCTTGGTTGAAGTTCTCAGGATCAATAGACTCGGCTGGACGCCAAGCGGAATCCTTTGCCCTTTGCTACGGATTGGAGCAAATGGTTCAGGAGCCTACAAGGGTTCCTGATGTCCAGACTCACCGTTCCAATCTGTTAGACCTATTTTTAACTACTGTGCCACACGGTTACAAGATTGAAGTTACAGCGCCTTTAGGATCGTCGGACCACTGCCTGGTGACGACATCAATCCTTGTAAACTTCAGACCACCAAACGAGAGGCTGAAGAGAAAAGTGTGGCACTATAGGTCAGCAGATTGGTTCGGTCTGCGGGCACATTTCAATGCTTTCCCGTGGTCAGCTGTCTCTTTTCGGACTTCGGATCCCTCAAGATGTGCCCAGGAAATTGGTGAAGTCATCACATCCGCGATGGATGGCTTCATCAAATCTACTGTTAAGGAAACTGGTGTAGGCTCAAAGCAGTGGTTCAGTCGACAATGCGCTGAAGCAGTGCGACGAAAAAACGCGGCTTACCGAGCCTACGACACATCTAGAACATCCGAAGACAGAACAGCTTACAACAAAATGGCAAAGGAAACCAAGAGAATCATAAATAGGTCAAAATTCGAGCACGACCAGCAGATCAGCAGAAAGCTGGCTGCATGCCCGCATGGCAGCAGGCAATTCTGGTCGCTTGCGGGCTCTATAGGTCGCAATTTCTGCAAATCCAGTCTGCCACCTCTTACCAGACCTGACGGCTCACTAGCAAACACCGCCACCGAAAAGGCTAACTTATTAGGTAAAATGTTTGCGGATAACTCAACCCTCGATGACCAAGGTGCTATCCCGACATCGGTTCCTCACTGCGGTTTTCGTATGAAAAAGCTGAGGATCCGGCATCGGGAAGTATTCCAAGTTTTACGAGGGCTTGATGTTAATAAAGCTAGTGGGCCTGACGGAATACCTGCCCTGGTACTGCAGAGGTGCGCTGCAGAAATAGCTCCAATTTTGACGAAGCTTTTTAAAATATCCCTGAAGACTGGCTCTGTGCCCTCTGGTTGGAAAAAAGCGGTTATCCATCCTATTCCAAAGAAGGGTAACCGCTCCAACCCGGCCAACTACCGCCCCATAGCGATCACATCAGTTCTGTCTAAGGTGATGGAACGTGTGATCAACGACAAACTGCTCACATACCTCGAGAAGAACAAAATTATTAACGATCGTCAATACGGATTCCGGCGGAACCGCTCGTGCGGTGATCTTCTCGCGTATGTGACGCATGTTTGGGGGCGATGCCTGGAACGTTTCGGTGAGACCCAAACGGTTGCACTGGACATCTCCAAGGCCTTTGACCGGGTTTGGCACCAAGGACTTGTCAACAAACTGCATTCTTACGGACTTCCCGCATCCTTGTGTACGTGGATTGCCGACTTCTTGAGGGAGAGGTCGATTCAGACGGTAGTCGATGGTTTCACCTCTTCCTCACATTCGATAAATGCTGGCGTCCCGCAGGGATCGGTTCTGTCTCCGACTTTGTTTTTGTTGCACATCAACGACCTTTTGTCATGTGCACCAATTCACTGTTACGCGGATGACAGTACAGTTCATGATAGCTTTTTGTTTGACAAGCCCCCAAAGGGCTCACAAAATCCAACAGCTCGTAGGGCTTTGAAGCAAAGAATGGACGGTTACCTCGAGAGTGTTTTCTCTTGGGGTAAAAATAATCTCGTTGAATTTAATGTTTCAAAGACCCAATCTTGTCTGATTACGTCTAAAAGGGATCGAAATGAAAATCTAGTCTCTTTCAATGGAAGCAATCTTCCGAACAGGCCCTCCATCGAAATGCTTGGTGTAACCCTAAGTGACCAGCTCAGGTATGGGGGCTCCATCGAAGCCAGAGTAAAGTTAGCCTCACAGAAACTGGGCGTACTGTACAGGGCCCGCAGATACTTTAGTAGTACACAACTGCTAACCCTGTACAAATCACAAGTGCGCCCCACGGTTGAATTTGGCAGCCACCTCTGGTCTGGAGCTCCAAAATACCTGAAAAATACCCTCGACTCTGTGCAGAAACGGGCGGTCCGTTTGATAGATTCTCCCATCTTAACAGACGGATTGCAATCTTTAGAGCACAGGCGTCGGGTGGGAATGCTATCCTTGTTCTACCGGTATTACAATGGAAGATGCTCCGAGGAACTAGCATCATTGATCCCTTCGGCACCGGTGCATAGTCGGGAAACACGCCAAACGCGTGCCCAACATTTGTACACGGTTGACATTTGCCACATGAGAACGGGTCGTTTCTTCGACTCGTTCTTGTGTTCAACAGCTCGGCTGTGGTATGATTTTCCGGCCTCTGTGTTTCCTCCTTCCTACAACATGGGTCTTTTCAAGACCAATGTTCATTCCTTCCTCTCCTCAAAAAGACCCCCCACACAGCATCCTAGATGACATAGGCCCTGAGGGAAATTATTTTCCTCAGGAAAATTGTATGGGACTTTGTATGGGACTAACATTAAAAATGAGGATATCTCTGGAATCATAAGGTTGCCATTACATCCTTACACACAGATTACTATTTATTTGTGTTTTTTGACATACTTCGTATTGTGGCGCAACGTACGATTTATTTTTTTTAAATCTTCAAAGTTGAAAAAAATATTTTTTATGTTGATGATTCATTTTAATGCTTAAATGCATTATCATCCTCTTCTATAATATTCATCATGATTACTGATTAATAATCAATGTTGCAGCACCCATTTCCGTACATTACTTCGACCAGAACTGTCAAATATGCCAATGATGCCAATACGGCGGAGTAACTCTAGAGTAGAGGCGGGCAAAGCGTCTCAGTTGAGCGAGCCGGTTCACTGGGTCTCGTTCAATGAAAAGATCCGGGTCAGTGAACCGGCTCGAATGAACGACTGAATTGGTCCATCTCCCCCGTCCCCTCCCTCGGCCCTCCACACTTTATTAAAAAGGGAACCCCAATATTTTGGGGTTCCCTTTTTAATCGGATTCTTATATCCCTGAATGAAAAAATGAAATCCTTTGTATTTAGTTGAGTTTTGATCTTTGGTGTGAAACCAACACCAACTTTACTTTTTTAACGATTTTTAGAAGGCATGAATTATTGAAAATAAACAATGAATGATTACTGAAAATAAACAATGAGCATAATAATAATATAACTTATCCTGTTATAATAAACAAAATAATGTGGCCGGAGCGTCGACGTCACGACTGTATTATGCACGCATACCCGCTTGAATTCCGATATTATTATTATATTCATTGTATTTCGGTAATAACATGCACGGCGCACACACACTACCCAGCAAAGGATAATGTGGCCGGAGGGCTGACGTCACGACTGACGTTTTATGCACGCAAACACGCTTGAATTCCGATATTATTATTATATTCATTGTATTTCGGTAATACATGCACGGCGCACGCACACTGACCAGCAAAGGTACGCCACCGCGTAGAAAAGTGTCATAGTGAACTGAACTGTAAACCGTTACCTTACTTTCATATTTTACCTTTCTGCGTCGCTGACTAGAGTGGCTATGAACGAACGAACGAACGAGCAATCCGCATCAGTACATCTAGTGACCCGCGAGCCGCGAGATCCGTTGAACGATACACTGCTCTCGGCTCCCACGGGTCAGTCGGGTCTTCGGATCTCACGGGTCAGTTGCTCAGTCGGCTCACCGGATCTGGCGGGTCAGTTGGCTCACCGGCTCACTCGTTCGCGAAGATCCGCGAACCGTGAAGATCGTTCTTTGGGAACCGGATCTTACGGATCAGTATGAAAATCCGGTTCACTGAGCCGACTCGTTCGCGAACGACTCACTTCTACTCTAGAGTAACTATCGATTTTCGGAAAGTAAGTACAAAAGTCAAAAGTAACGTACAACAAGCAGTCAAATTGATAGAAAAGCGTATTTTGGTCAAATTTTGGAAATACGCTTCCCGGGGCAGATAAAATGATTCAGGTTTTAATGATACTTACATTATCAATATATTCGGGTTTTATCACAGGCTTCAGTAAGGTGAACAGCTTGTCTGCTATGGGCAGTGAGTTGACAATGTGGCACTGCTTTAATTTAATCGGTTGTGCTTCCTTGAATAAATAAAAAGAACAATTGTTTCCAATGAAAAGAGTAGTTGCCTGCCTGAAATATGGAAAAATTAGTCGAAGATAAAATATTGTTAATTATAACTTATAACATTTTAAACATGAGATTGACAAATATGACGGTTTGATGGAAGGTGGCAATGGCCGAATTAGTAGAGGCGCATGTCCCGGTTAGACGAGAGGTTCTGGGTTCGGGTCCCAGTTGCGACCATTATCTTTTTTAATTTTTCTGTGTCTTGTTCTTTGTCATATGTTCGTTTAGAGTTTAGATTATTAGTGTTAGGGAACGTACCCATACTACGTGACCCACTTTTTGTAATTTTTTACCCCCCTCCCCCCCCCCCCGGTGACCACGTGTAGTTTATAAATCATAAATATGGTTTTGAATCATTTCTTGCTAATAAAATAATAAAAAAATATATATTGGCTTATATTTTTGTCTTTATTAGTACGGCGCTTGCTGCGTGACGACAAGAGTGCATGCATACCTAAGCGGAAAAAATATTAAAAAGTTAGTGGAAAAAATATAAAAAGATTTCTAGATTGACTACGTGACAAAAACCTAAGCCCCCCCCCCCCCCCCCCCCCCCCCCTCCCCATTGTGAACAAGCGTGGTATTTTGAAGATCCCCCCCTCCCTAAACGGGTCCCATAGGTATGTTCACTTATCTTCTTCTTCAGTGATATATTTCATTGATGGGAATAACCTTCTAAAGTTATAAAAAGAGAGTTGTTCTTATAAAAAATTACTACGTTAACTTCGTTAATTTTGTAGTTTTTTAAAGAATGAAGGCAACCACAAATTTTCAATTTGGGAGACGGGTACCACAGCCCCGGGAACCATTTAATGGGTAACAAACATTCCTGCCATAGGTCACTCCAAGAGGTTCGCTATGTTTGGTAATTTCCTATTACCCACCTATCATACCTTTGTACTTCCCAGAACTTCCTCTCCTTCCTTTCCATAAAAAGACACTCCACACAGCATCCTCAAAGATAATACAGGCCCTGAAGGATTTTTTTCCCCAGGTCCTCCCTTGTGGAGAGGCATATAATAACTTGGCAATTTTAAAATTCCTCTTACTTCCGTCATTGCAAGCGGAAGACGTAGCTAACAGTGGATTGGGGTGGGGACCATATGCTCCGGACCATTCGGCTACTAACCTGTATGTAGGTAGCTATCAGTCTCAGGGTTGAATATATAATTTGGCCGATGTGCTTTACGGAAACCCCCGTCATATCAACAACGGCCATGTCTCCATTGCTTACGGGGTCAAACCCAATCATCAGGTCAAAGACCATGTAGATGTACTTCAACGCAGTATTCATTTTGTATTTCTCGGGTTCGTGATTCCTGAGGCGGAACACGGTGATGGTGTAGTTCTCTTTGGTTCTCTTGGGTAGGATAACAATGTCACTGAAAATAATTGAGAAAGAATTATAGTAGTTTGTAAAGTGCTCTTTAACCTTCCTGTACTCGCGTGTTGGTCTCTCAGACCGACATATCAATAATTCGTTGTTAAAATTAACAATAATGGGACTTTGACGTTTTTAGTAGCTTTTAATTTGTTGTTAGGCATTATTTAGAGCGGCGCACATTGGTTCCAAATACCCCAAAAGTTACAAACAATTCACAGGGAGGATTAACGGGGGAAAAAGTGATATTATTTTTCGGTATGGTTAAAAAAAAATTAAATATTCGGTTTTAGTAAGTTTTACTGGATTTTATTAACAATTTCTGGATTTTATTATATTTTTATCAACGAAAAAATAAAATTTAAAAAAATTTCTTAAAATTATATTCATATTCATATAAAATCATATTCATGTGAAAATAAAGGCCGAATAATGTTTAATTTTGCTTTTTAACATTCTGAAGCAGACGATGAACAATCATCATCATCGTCGGTGCTAAAGATATTTGAAGAATGAATATCCGGAGGAATTATTAAATCGAAAATTTCCTTAGGAAAACGATTTAATTGTTTCTTTGGGGGTTGCCTGTTACTAGTTATGATAGGATCAGATGTAATTAACATTAAATTAAAAACATCTTCATAAATTTTCACACGAGAACATTTTCTACAATAGTTCTCACGATATTTAAAAAAATCTTTGTTCCGAGCTTCCTGAACCTCTTCTGATGATCGGGCGGCAATATCTGATGAACGATGGGCAAGGATTCTGCCATACTACGTTTATATTGTCAGACTTCCCGCACACTAATCGCAAAGGTAGGTACAATTGAAGATTTAAAAATACTAGAATTATCCACATCCTCTCGCGTCTCAATGAACACCTGTTATTAAGAAGAGCGATTATCATCAAATATCTTGTACACTCGTCACTCGTCTGTTAATAGATGAGCGCCTAGAATAATTGTCTTCTGATAGTTTTGATGCCACCGATTTACCGAAAAGTAAACCTCTTTCTCAAACACCAAATGAGAAAGAGGTGCACTTTTCCGAAGATCTTTGGTTTTCAAGCGTTTGGATCGGTCTTAACTACAGTCAAATTGTGTTTACGACCACCGCGTGCCGTTTTCAGGATAAATCGCGTACAATATAAAACCAATCGGAGTCTCAAGTCATTTTTTATTTTCCATCACAAATCTAGCATCATCTCGACGAGCGGTAGTCCATCTTGTATTAATGCGAAATTTGAAGCCTGCGATCTTTTTACAGAATTTATCCAACCTCTCTTTAAGGCAATTTGTGAGGTTTATATATATTTTTTTCGAATATTATCTTTTTCCATTTGTTGACACTTCGAGTTCATCATTATGTCAAATAACTCCTTTTGTCTTAATAACAAATCCATTGAAACCGAACCTGTGACAAAAATAATATTTATGAAGCACTCAAATTTTACAGTAAGTAAATTACGTAAAAATTACAGGGCCGTAGAAACGCAAAAATGCGCAAGATTTTTTTTAAAATATGATACGTAAATAGTTCAGCTATAAAAATACATTCGCACATATACTGAATATTAGGGAATATCTAACTTTAACCTTAAGTATTCCAGAAATCTTCGTAATTTTTTTTTAATTCACGAGATGTTTTTTAAAAAAAATATCCCATATTTGTCGAATTAGGAAATGAAAAAATAAACTTAACATCTTTAGTATACACCTGAAGGTACCTACTGAATCCATGTTAAAAAAAAAAGTCAGCAAGCGGTGTAAAAAGTTATCAGTCCCTAAATGTTATATAATAAAAGTTGCATTAATTTACACACAAACGTCCTGACTGCTCGGGAAGTCAATCTTTGCTGACGTTTTACGAGGTGACGAAACGTTTTGCTGAATTTTGTGGTATGGGGAAAGATGCGCTGGTATGTGGTGTCAAGATATAGAAACGAAATTTAGTGATCCCTGCAATTTGAAATTTCGAATTGTTTCCGACGCTCCCATACCAGTAAAACCATTGTGCGGCGCGCGCATTGGTGCTAAGTGGACGTGTGACACTTATTTACCGTTATCAGTATTTTAGGCAAGTAACCATTACTACCCAAAAACCCTAAAAAAGTAATAATATTCTAATTCTTATTTTTATAATATTTTATTATTCTTCATACTTTCATTTATTAGATTTCGGAGTTTTTTAAAATTAACACTTGAAAAAACTTTTTTTTTATAGTTAGAGTTCAGAAAATGGTGTTCTTAACGGCTGAGTTAAAAGTCTGTTTCTATAAAGTTAAAATTTTATTTTTTTTAATTCAATTATACGCTTTTCTATATAATAAATACCAATAATCCTTAAAAAGTATATATTTTAAATAATAAAGAACCCCGGTTTGAGACACAGTGCGCGAGTAGACTCCTGATACTTATATCTACAGCCTGTATGTTTGACGAATATCTACAGCTCATATGTTGAACTAATATCTACGAACTTCAGAGTGTTGACTAATATCTACAGAGCGTAGGTTGAACTAATATCTACAGAGCGTAGGTTGGACTAATCAGCTAAATGTGTCCAATAGTCCGATATTAGGGATTTTTACATACATACTTACATAAATTAAGTTTTTTAAACTGCATACGCAATATTACGTTATTCCAATATGCTATACATAATTGCAAATCCAACCTCTGACAGTACTGTAGATATTCGTCAACACTTTGGTTCTCGTAGATATTAATCAACAGTTTGAGCTGTAGATATTCGTCAACACTTTGATTCCCATAGATATTAGTTCGATTTTTTCAGTTTTTGGAATTCCTGTAGATATTAGTAGACGCCTCCCGCGAGTATACGTGTTATACCCATTGATATGTATATCTCTATGGTTATACCGCTGGGTGCAAATACACGAAGGTTAAGGCACCGCTACCCGAATTTCTACCGATTTCTTACTCACCTTCCTTAAACATAAGTTTTTAAGCTCTTAAAAAAGTATATGTTATTTTTGAAGATAATATCTAGACGCGTTCCACGCCGAAAGGTAATTATATAAAATTCCCTCGTGTATTTTAGGCTTTAGTCGAAGTATGATACAGTTAAAAAAGACCGAATCGGATAGCGATACATTAGCTCAATTAGCGATACATTGGCTCAATTTGCGGCCCAGAAAGACGAAGGTCCTGGTTTCGAGTCCCAGCTGTGCCCATACATTTTTCTGATTTTTCTGTTTTCAGATTTTCGATTGAGTTTCGCTTATATTGTCTTCATTTAATTAAATATTACAATTTAAGATTTTACTCTTGAAGTTCATCATCATCATCATCTTCTTCCCCTTATCATATTCGGGTCGGGGACCCACTGCATCGACAAGGCTCCTCCATGCGTCCCAGTCTTGTGCTGCTTGTTCGGCCTCTGTCCATGGCAGTCCCATCCTCTCCTCACACAGTTTCTGGAGTTGCCTCGCCCAACCTCGCCCGTCTGGGGCGGCCCACTGGACGTCTACCCTCTGGAATTGCAATATTTTCCTCGGAATTCGGTCATCAGACGTTCTTAGTACATGTCCAAGCCACCTCAGTTGCGATTTTTCTATGGAGAGTAGCAGTGGTTCGATGTTTAGATCGTCCCGGATCGTCGAGTTTCTTATATGATCCCATTTTGTAACCCCTGCCACTCCTCTCAAGTACCTCATTTCGGCAGCTTGGACACTAGAGCATGTTCTTTCATTTAGCCTCCATATCTGGTGGCCGTAAGTGAGTGTCGGGTGGTATACAGTTTTGAACACTGCCATATTTGTCTTGATACTGAGCTCGGCTTACCTTATCACTGACCTGTAGAGAGGACGCAATACACCGCTTGCGGCACTAATTCTTCTATCAATTTCTCCGTCTTGTCGTCCATCGCTGGAGAATTCAACCCCGAGGTATTTGAATCTGTCCACCTGTTTCAGCTGGGTCCCATTGGCCAGTATGATATATGTATATCATGAAGTTAAAAATAAAAATAATTTAAACAAAAAAGTTAACTTTGCAGAAGTGTTAAGGCGGTTATGTAGGTACATTCTGAAGAGTGAAGTAGTTTGTAAACAGCGTAGTGGTATGTAAAGAGCGTGGTAGTGTGAAAAGGCCTAGAAGTGTGTAAAAAACGTAATAATGTGTAAAAAGCGTAATAGTGTGTAAAAAGAGTAGTAGGTACGTAAAAAGGATATAAGTTTGTAAACAGCATATATAGTGGTGAGCAGGGGCGGCCCTAGGGCGGTGCGAGCGGTGCGACCGCACAGGGCGCCGCGTAAGGGGGGCGCCGAAAACACCCGACCACTGATCGACTATCTATCGATCGTGCGCTTAAATCGTGTGGTCGGTGCGGGGAGCAACGCAGTGTTGCCAACGTAGGCGATTTTTCGCCATTTAGGCTACTCAGGACGAGAATCGGCGACGAAAAAATCTAAAAGGCGACTGGTGGCCTATTAGGCTACTTCAGAGACAAGTTATTTAAATCAGCCGAATCGCAAATGATTCACAAAAAATACAATAAAGCTGTCGCTGAAAGAATTTTCAGCGTAATGGGGACAATCAAAACAAACATGGACTTAGCAAACGCATCGCAATTTCTGAAAAACTGCTCAAAATTTGTGAAGCAGTGCGGGACTTATTGCTCAAATAACAGCTTAGGAAATAGCTTCCCAGGCTGGGATAGATTCTACACTTAAGCCAGTCCGATCCCGAAGAAAGAAACGATTATTTGAATATGAAGCTGCAGATGAGGTACCAACAAATCCCGAAGAACCGTTTAAAATTAAAAACTTTTACCCTATGATAGATACAATTGAAAATGCATTGGTCACTCGGTTTGGACAATTATCTAAATTCAATGATACATGGTCTTTTTTGTACAACATCAAAATAATTCCTGACAAGTCTTCATTAGAAAAAGCCTGTGCAGATTTGCAAATCATTTTAACCGATGGGGAAAAATATGTCTCTAGTTGCGAATTGGTTGAAGAACTTTTAAGCCTAAACCCATTACTAAAATATCTTGACTCAGCAGAGCCACTACAAGTTCTTCAACTTACAAAAAAAAATTATTGGCAGGATATATGTATTTCCAAATGTGTGGACAGCGCTTCGGATTTTGCTGATCATCCCTGTAACTGTCGCCAAAGGAGAACGAAGATTTAGTAAATTAAAACGTACTTACGTTCGGCTATATGTCAAGAAAGACTATCGGATCTTGCAATTTTGTCAATTGAGAATGATATTGCCCAAGGGTTAAATTATTCTGATTTAATAAAAAAATTCGCAAGGGCAAAAGCAAGAAAATTTGTGTTCCAGTGTTTTTATTGATTTCGCAGATTTAATTAAATAAATGTAATCAAACATATATTTTTTAAACGACTTCAAAAAGGAGGAGGTTCTCAATTTGACCATATATATTTTTTTATGTTTGTTACCTCCGAACTTTCGACTGGATGAACCGATATTGACGATTCTTTTTTTATTTGAAAGCTGGTACTTCCCGTGTGGTCCCATGTGGTTTAGTTCTGAAAATAACATCCACGAGAAAACCATATAAGTCTTAAATTTGCATTAAGTATGTGCGCGACAAATGGACGAATAACTCAATATCACCCCAACCGATTTTGATGATTCTTTTTTGTTGGAAAGGATGTACTTCAAGGGTAGTTTGATGAGATTTTGGTTAGCTTCTGATTATGGGATGCATGACAAATTAACGGAACTCTTCAATTCTTAGGAGCAAATTAGAATCTTTATAGGCTATCCGGATCTTTGAGTCACCTACCGTAACGTCGTTATGGTCAAGTAATTTCTGTCTCATATGAGCAGCACGTTTAGCAGACCATATTCAGACAAATTATTTAAAGTACTTCAGATTCATTAAAAATAAAAAAAAATAAACAAAATATTTAACAAAACAAAGAACGACTTAAAAAAATGCACTAAAAAGAAAAAAAATCGTATTCTTCTACAACTTAATAATCAACAAAATTTTTCTACTCATCAATATGTAGGTACGATTGTTATTTTTGGAGTCGGTGTCAGCCAAGGTAACCGGCCCGGCATGTTCACTTAACAGCTCCATATTAAGTTGTAGAAGAATACGATTTTTTTTTTACTTTTTAGTGCATTTTTTGAAGTCGTTTTTTGTTTTGTTAAAATTTTTGTTTTTTCTGGTATTATTTCTCATCTGTCCTACTAGGTACTTTAATTAAAGTTGCATAACTTCATAGAAAGAGCTCTATTTTTGTTAGGAGGGGGGGGGGGCGCCACCAAGAGATTTTGCACCACCTAATAATTTAGCTAGGGTTGCCCCTGGTGGCGAGTACGAAACATTTGCAAACAGGATGGTAGTTCGCAAACTGTGTATTAGTGTGTTTTCCAATAGTACCATTATTTATTTAATATAATATTATTTAATTAAACAGGACCACAATAGATTGTGGAATAGGCCTACCGGGACAACCACGTTAAAAAACGCGCTAAGTACAATACCTTACAGCTCACAGGTGGCGTGGAAACGTGAGCAAGTGAGCACATTATTACGGAGAACACAACTGTGTACGGTTCGGGGAGGCTCAGCGAAATAAAGGTTGGGAAACCCTGTTGTAAAGGACAATTAATCCAATAATGAGTTAAATAATTGTAATTTTTCTTCTTTTTTCCCTTTCAATCTGCTTCGTCGAAATATTTCTAGGAAAACAAGTGCATCGTTTTCGACGTGTATTTTAAGAGGATTTTTTGAAAACTTACTTATTAACAAATTATAAAGAAATTTAAAAAAAAATAACTATTCTGAAAGATCAATTCAATGTTATTTTTTAATAAAAAGTCTAAATTATAGGTTTCCTAAAACAATCATTCTTTTGCAAAATATCATTCTCAAATTATGAAATTTTTGGCAGTTTCGTAAGAGTTTTTGTAGTGATTTAAAAAAATCAGATTTATTGTCATGTGGTTGTAATAATCCAGAAACTTTCGCGAGGTTGGAAGATGGAAAGAAGATATTTTGAATGTTTCAAACATTTCCTTTGCTTAATATAGCAATACATAGACAACTCTTAACTCATATATTTATATAACACCCAAGCAAGCATATTTGTACATGTATGGAAGATACGTACAGTAACGCAACGGCTTCTTTCATTTCAGGGGAAAGTGGATCTCGGTTGTGGAAAACTTCAGGAGCATTGGATCTGATCGTGTAGTATAAGTCTATAGAAGATTTTGTCACCTGGAGACTGTGGTGACCCCTGAACAGGAACTTTCTGATTACTAGTTCGTCTGTAAGTAATAAATAAGAATTCACATATTTTAAATACATGTTATGAAAAATGTGAGTCAAAAAATACTGAAAAAGCACATTATTTTTTAACCCTTAACCACCTAACGTCGGTCTCAGAGATTCCGGCGATTTAGTTTTTTCAAATTATTTCGTTACTAGGTACGTGACACAATTGTGAGTCGATGTACTTTTCCCTCGCCCATAATCGATAACTTTTTATGAATAAAAATATAATGAAAATACAGATATGATTTTTATTTATTGTAAATATTGATTTCTAATAGAAAATCTTTTGATTCACCTTAATTACATTAAAAGACAACTATTTGCATTGGGGGAAGTGGAAAATATTTCATTCTAAATTTCGATTACGTAAAATTAAATTTAGCTTTCATTCTGTGAAACGAGACCGTCCATTTTCAAACATTATTTTCAAATGTCATTTTGTTATGTTGGTATTCTTGTTACTGTACGAAAAGATGCTAGAGCAAAGCGTAGCAGACTTCATGGGAATTCTAGGTTTGTGTAACATGATTTGTGATACAAAAGAAAGAGCCCCTTTATAACGCCTACTCGCGTCAAGGCAAGAAAAACATCCCAGTTTTCAAGTAGTTTAGCGGCTAGGCTAGGTTTGTATAACATGGTTTGTGATTCAAAAGAAAGTGCCCCGTACCTTCAAAATCTTCTAGCCGTTCGTTATACATTCAAGTGTATCAGGAATACCAACATATCAAAGTGACAGCGAATGAGCTAATAGCTAATAGCGTACAATCTCACAAGACGAAAGCTAATTTTAATTTTACGTAATCGAAATTTAGAATGAAATATTTTCCACTTCCCCCAATGCAAATAGTTGCCTTTTAATGTAATTAAGGTGAATCAAAAGTTTTTTTTTAAATGCATATTAACCGTTGCCAGCGATCTCCAAAAATTAATTAAATATTTAATATATGATTATAAAACATGGAAAATACGCAAGTGGTCTACAGTACAATACAATTGAAAATTGCGTCAGATAGCTAAGGGTTACCAGTTGAAAATGCGTGCAACAGGATTTAGTAGACCCTAATATCCGGTTTAAACGGGTTTGAAATTAAAAAATATTTTACCCATATTATCGGGGAGATGAGGCTGCGTCTTTATCCATTCCTTAATTAACTGAACATCTTCACTGGATGCTTCTAACCTTTGTGGATCAGACATAATGATAATCGACGTGTCTAATTAAATTAAGATAAATTTAACACTATTTTAATATATCTATTAATTAGTTTACAAAAGGCGATAATTCATGCACTTCCCGCTGCTCATATATTATGTTAATTAACTTTTAGCTTAAAATTGAATAGTTTATTTAATATTATTGGTTAATGTAACTTATCTATCGTAGGTATAAAAGCAACTGAAGCGGGAGTGAGTCAGTTTTGATTTATATTTATTTGGTGCTTGGAACATAAATTGCATGAAAAAAACATAATTCATGTTAAAGAAGAATAGCATTTAAATACATTTGACACTTTTGTTATATTAAAATAAAAGTGTGTAGGTAGATCATCCTCAATTTATAAATACTAAACAAAATAAGTACTTAGGTACTTACCTACAAAATTATAAAAGAGGGGAACGTCGGGCAATGGCAGTGCAATAGGTATAATATTATATCATTTATTTTTTCTGCAAATGACAATCTGAACCCTAAGATTAAGATTTAAAGTAGGTACCAACCTTTTCAGTATAATTTGTATTATTCTAATTGAAAAGGTCTGCATTGCCTTCTCTGTACCTACTTTTTGTGGGAATCGCCCTTGGCCTAACCATCTCTAGTCAAGCGACCTAACAATGGGGTCCAACACTGAGAAATCGGTGACTTTAATATATCAGATTGTTAGGAATTTATATCATAATTTATATATTGTATAAATTACATGATATTGACAGGGAATAAATAATAAATTTTAAATGTGGAATGGAAGGTTATAAAACAACCAAATATTGATTACATTATATATGAAACTTTATTACATACCTCTATACAGATTTAGTTAAATGACTACCAAAAATATTTTTAATTTTATTCATCTGACATGTTTGGGTCGGTTCCATGCCAACTCAGAATGAAACCAACTCAGAACCACCTCAGAAAGGTCATTAAAAGCTGTGAAAAAATAATTTTAAAATAGCCGGTAACCCTAACCTAACTTAACCTATTTAACAATTTTTTATATTTTTTCATCATCATAAGGGAACGTACCCATACTACGTGACCAACTTTTCCCCTCCCCCGGTGACCAAAAACCTAAGCCATCCGCTGCTCATTTGTACCAAGCGTGGTATTTTGATGACCCCCCCCCCCCTGAACAGGTCACATAGTATGGGTACGTTCCCTAATGATCTTTCTGAGGTGGTTCTGAGTTGGTTTCATTCTGAGTCGGCCGGTCACCGTTTGGGTCGTTATCACTATCATCATCACCATCATCATCACTACTATCATGAAAATCATTATCATTATCATCACTACCATCATCATCCTGAGTATTTGGATGAATTCCACTTATCAGCTGTAATGACGTTGCTTTGGGGAGTGAAGTTAGCGTTTTTGGCAGCTTTCTTTTGCACATTATGAGAGGATTTGATGACAGCAGCAACAAATTGAAAACATCGGCTTTGGAATTTTCTCGGCTACGTTTTCGGGAATGATGCTACCTAAATTTCTTAAAATCCTTGTTTCTTGCTTATTGTGCCTCTTCTGTCAATTGATCTATCGGCAATAACGCAAT
Organism: Limnephilus marmoratus; assembly: GCA_917880885.1. NCBI lineage: Eukaryota > Metazoa > Arthropoda > Insecta > Trichoptera > Limnephilidae > Limnephilus > Limnephilus marmoratus. The sequence goes on along the minus strand of OU862918.1, from coordinate 27,318,195 downwards.
TTTTATTATTTCTGGCCAGTGGATAACAAACTTGTACAGAGTAGGCGCGGCATGACGTACCACGGGTATTTGCACAAAATATTTGTCTGGTGTATACTTTCGGAATTTTTCCACATCAATTTCATGTGCACATGTAATATTCATTTTGGTAGGCGGGGAAGGGTTGCGCCGGCCGCCCCGGGAACCATATTTTGGATAACCAACACCTCTGCCATAGGTCACCCCAAGTGTTTGGCTTAGGGCATTCAATACCGGAATACCGAGATCTCGGTATTGCGGGATCCCACGCCATTTTCCAATCCCGCGAGATGCGGGATTACGGGCGTGGGATCCGCGGGATTTGCGGGACTGAAAAAAAGCGTGCATGCACCTCTCGCGAGCACGATCGCACGCTGCGGCTCGCTGACTGGCGGGCGGCTTACTGGCCGAAAGGGCATTTTCTGCTGCTGGCTATATTACGTCTAAAATACGCAGTAGTTTGGCAGACGACAATTTGTACATGTTGTGTTTCCTTCGGAAACATTTTCAGTTAAAAGCTGAAAAACTTAATAATTAAAGTAACATATATCCTATATAAATTTTCAGTTGAAAATGTGTTTTTTTCAATTGATTTTTTAATTTTCTTTGTGTATTTTTTAAAGAAGATTTGTTTTGTTTTGATTTGTTTTTATTCAGTATTTGTTACTGTTTTTTGTAAAGAAAAAGGGTGTAATTTGATTGATCTCATACTAATAGTAATACGTAAATAAATGTGGAGTTAGTTGATTAAATCACTCTTTTTGTGTGATATATAAATGGTGTAATTTGATTGATCTCATACTAGTAGTAATACTTAAATAAATATGGAGTTAGTTGATAATTCGTAGGGTTTTTGTGATAAATAAACGGAGTAATTTGATTGATCTCATACTAACAGTAATACTTTAATAAATATGTAGTTAGTTGATTAATTCATTCTTTTTTTGTTACAAATAAACGGTGTAATTTGATTGATCTCATATTAATAGTAATATGTACGTAAATAAACGTGGAGTTGATTAATTCATTGTTTTATTTGCCTTATATAAATATGAATATTTTCAATATGCGGGATCCCGCAAATACCGAGATCCCGCGGGATTGAAAATTCGTAGTCCCGCAAATACCGACATTGAATTCAGGTTGCGGGATTGGAAGCCCTAGTTTGGCTGCGTTTGGTAACTCAACAAGGGTGCCCGGACGGCCCGGGTTCATGGAGTGAGGTTTGCCCAGGACTTAGCGGCCGATGCATCAGCCCGTCTACTGCATGGCGGGCCAGATCGAGAGAGACTGGTTGAGGAGGTCTTTTAACCTCTCCTGCCAGAATCCCTCGACCTATCGCCTTACACCGCAGTTGGAGGGATGAACGATTCCTACCCACCCCTAATACTTATTTCATTCCCAAAACTTCCCCTCCTTCCTTTCCTTAAAATCCCTCCACACAGCATCCCCTAAAATGACACAGGGCCTCCTGTGTGGAACTAATAGGTATGTATTTTTTTTAGGTCATAATATTTTTTCAGTGGAATTCCTTATTGGGGTGGAATTTCTTATATTATGAGACAGAAAATAGTAGGATAATAGTTATGAATATAGTTGAGGAACGCACGGAAAAAAACGCCGCAGGCTAAATTTTTCCTAGTTCTTGGGTCAAACTAATCATTGCTGTCTATTTTCATCATTCGGAAAATCGGAAAGTCAGTTTCGGAGAGAGAGAGAGAGAGAGAGAGAGAGAGAGAGATAGAGAGAGAGAGAGAGAGAGAGAGAGAGAGAGAGAGAGGTAGACAGAGAGAGGTCTATCATCAATCAATCATCGACGATTGTTCTAAAATATCTAGGTAGGTACAAAAATTCCCCTTACATGTTTTGTACGAAAGCGAAAAAACAAAATATTTTAGAATTATGACGTAGTGCAGGCGCTGGAAGGAGTTGAGTGTGCAAAATATGAGTGCCGTATTCTGTGCATAGAAAAGAACTCAGAAAAGCTTGCAGATTATGATTCTTGGCGTTGCCAGGAGGTTTATTGGTCCATTTTTTTTACACCCCATCCCCTTAGCTATCAAGAAAATGGACTGAAAAGTGCTTTGGAAAGTTTATCACGAAATCTCAATTTCTAATTGACCGATTATCTTAAAATTTGTCATGAATTTTCTTTTTACTATTTTTAATAATTCGATAAGTTAAAAAATAGCTGAAAATTTTCTTTTTTTTGAGTAGTCGCCATTTTGCAAGAATTTATTTTTTGTTTTTCCTGGTTCCTACCATAATGACATTTGTACTGATAAAGAATCTACTTTTTATATTTTTCAGATAGGGTTGAAATTATTTAAGAATACCCCCTTAAATATTTTTTTATCAACAATTCTCGTTTGTATTTTTAACCTTTTTTGTTTTTTTTTCCAATTGACTAGCTATAAGTATCTTCAATCATAAGAAACAATTGGATATTGTCACTAAAACAATCATCAATCAAGAAGGGTTGAAATCGTGACAAGATGGACACGCTATTTTCCCTCTCTACTTAAAAAGCGTGTAACTTCGTTTTTTTTTTAAATTTTGAAATAAATATATTATAAAAAAATGTTAACTTAAAGTGTAATTTTTTAACCAAAAAAACGCCCGAAATTCGGGCTTCTAGACTGACCCCCTTAAATATTTTTTTTATCAACAATTCTCGTTTTTATTTTTAATCTTTTTTGTTTTTTTTTTCCAATTGACTATCTATAAGTATCTTTAATCTTAAGAAATCATTGGATATTGTCAATAAAACAATCATTAAAATGGTTCTAAAGCATTTTTTCAGTTCATTTAATTGATAGCTAAGGGGATGGGGTGTAAAAAAAATTGGACCAATAAACCTCCTGGCATCATCTATGAATCATAATCTGCAAGCTTTTCTGAGTTCAAAATTATGTTCAGAATGCGGCACTCATGACCGAATTTGTAGTTTTCTTTGACACAAACCGATTTTACCAGAAAAACATTTTGCCCCAACTTCCCCTGCTTGCGAACGTTTTAAACCAAATCATTTTTCTTGTTCAGGTGATTAGTCGTTTTTTTAAAGGCAATAAAAGTTTTTTTAAAGGCAATAGTAAAGAAAATATTTACGTTATTTCTTAAAAATTATGCTAAACAAATCTTCAAAAGAAAAAGATAATGTTTTATAAAGACACACACACAGTAAAAATATAACAATAATAATACGACAAACAAAACCAGGGTAAAAAACTTGTATAGAATTTGTTACTACCTAACTATAACATAAAGTAGTAAGTGCGTCAGCAATACTGTATTTTTATAAGCTATACCTAAGTACAACTTATTTCAGAATAAAAAAAGAGTTCATGGTCCATATTATCTACAAGCACACTTATTTTATCATTACATTAATATTATTAATGCTTTTTGTTTCTCCAAGGAATTCTATTGACAATCTTATAAGTACATGTTTTTCGATTAATGTTGGTTTATTTTTATTTTACGCAAATAATGAAATAATACGAATTCTATAAAGAACAAAAAAATGTCAGGCTGATTGGTTCGCATTTGGGAACAACAACTCATAATAGTGAGTTGTCTCCTTAACTATAATAGTGAGAGATATACTTTAAACGGTATTAGAAAGAGAAAACACCACGCTTTATATTAAAATCTAAAAATTAATCACAATTAATTAATAATTAAAATGTATACCTTTATGAATTCAAAGTTTCAGATCGGAATTTGAAAAAATAATCATATTTATAAAAATAAATAAATGTTTTTTTTCTATTCTATTTTCTACTTTCTATTATGATTTTTCCAATTTTATATAAACAATATCTTTACGTGGTATAAAATGAAGTCGCTCCCGCTGTCTGTGCGCTTAGATCTTTTAAACTGCTCAACGGATTTTCATACGCTTTTCACCAATAGATAGAGTGATTCATGAGGAAAGTTTTTAGGCAATTTGGCAAGGTTTTGTGTAAATTGGTTTAAATAGGTATATAATATAGGGAGCGTTCAAGTATTACGAAACGCAATTTTTGAAGATTTTTGACCCCCCCTCCCCCCCATGTAACGCGCCGTAACGTTTTCCTGTTCACCCCCCCCCCCCTAAGCGTTACGTAACACCCAAGTAACATTTTTACCCGAAAGTCACAATTAAGTTGCGCAACGTACTGAAATGTCGCTTAAATACCCTTTTTCTTGATTTTATCTCGTTTGCGGTAATAAATAAAACAAGAGATTTCTAACTCGCGATACATTATATACATTTTATATATTCATATTATCATTTTGAAAAAAATTGAGAAAATTATTATTTTTATGGGCCTTGTATTCCTTCCAGATCTCCACAATTTAACACTGTCTGACCTAGAATAAACCTACATGGTTTTACAACACATACTTTCTTTTACATTAGCTTTAGTGAGGAGGCCCTGAGGAAAGTAATTTCCCTAAGTTTTCCCTGTGGAGCAACACTTTACTCCACTATGATTCACAAGCTGACTCATAGTGGAGTTAAACCTTTTCCACGTCCCGAATGCAGTTATGCAAGTTCTCAAAGGGAAGATTTAAAAATCAACAGTATGATTCACAGAAGAAAAAAACCATTTTCATGTCCTGACTGCAACTATTCGTGTCCTCTAAAGAGATATTTAAAAAGTCACTTGCTGACTCACGGTGTAGAAAAACCGTTTTCATGTTCCGACTGCAACTATTCATGTACTACGAAGAGAAATCTAAAAATTACCCGTGTTTACCCACAGTGGAGAAAAATCCACTTCATGTCCTGACTGCAACTATTCTACTTCTCGAAAAAAAATAACGAAAACGGCACTTGCTAACTCACAGTGACGAAAAACCTTTTTCTTGTCCCGATTGCGAATATTCATGCGCTACACAACGGTTGAACCACACTGGACAAAAACCTTTTTCATGTCCCGACTGCAATTATTCATGTAGTGCAAAGGAACTTCTAAGAAATCATTTGCTTACTCAAAGTGATACAAAACCTTTTACATGTTTCTACTGCACTATTCATGTTCTACAAAGAGTCACCAAAAATCACATGTTAGCGCACAGTGGACAAAAACCATTTTCCTGTCCGGAATGCAGTTATACAAGTTCTCAAAAGGACAATTTATAAATCCACCGTGCGATTTACAGAAGAGAAAACCTTTTACATGTCCTGACTGCAACTATTTGTGTTCTTAAAAGGGACATCCAAGAATTTTTTTGCTGACTCTACTCATTGTGGAGAAAAGCATTTTTCATGTTCCGACTGTAACTATTTAGAGAAATAAAAAAAATCACATGTTTACTCACAGTGGTGAAAAACCCATTTCATGCCCTGACTGCAACTATTCTTCTTCTCGAAAAAAAAACTAAAACGGCACTTGCTAATTTACAGTGATGAAAAACCTTTTACTTGTCCCGAGTGCGACTATTCAGGCGCTACAAAACGGTATCTAAAAATTTACATATTTACTCATACTGGACCAAAACCTTTTTCGTGTCCCGACTGCAATTATTCATGTAACAAATTCAAAGGAACTTCTTAGAAATCATTTGCTGACTCACAGTGCTACAAAACCACTTACATGTTTCTACTGCAACTATTCGTGTTCTACAAAGAGGCATGAAAAATCACATGTTTACCTTCAGCAGACAAAACTATTTTTTTGTCCCACCGTGGTTTTTCAAGTTCTCGAAAGGAAGATTAAACAATGCACAGAACGATTCAAAGTGAGATAAAACCTTTTTCATGTTCTGAGTGTAACTATGCATTTACTACGAAACCTAGCTTTAGGTAATATTATTAAATTTTAGCAGTAAACTAACCTGTGTGTTATAACTAAAAAGCGTTGTTCTTACTAAAAAACTCTCGTATAACATCATTCGTATGTTGCATAAATTTTTATTTTTTTTTAATTTTTCTTTTGCTGTCTTCCAAATTTGGTTGGCATTTTTTGGTTGCGCTGCGCTGCCAAGTCAGTATGAGAGCCTTTATAGGCCAATAACAGCTGATGATGTAAATCTCCCGGTTTGGAGGACATTATAATTGCTAAAAACTCACATTAACAACACTGACTACAGCAAATTGTATTTATGCGTATTTCGTATTTAAAACACTAACGAATACTGACAACGAAAATGACGCACAATACAGTCGAGGAATTCCCCGTACAACATAAACTAAAAGGCTTGCCAACTTGTAAGATTTCAATTCCTTAGTTTTTTATTTAAATAAAGAAAAACATGTTACGTAACGCGTCCTTCGACCCCCCCCCCCCCCCCCGTAACGCGCCGTAACGTTTCACCAGACCCCCCCTCCCCCCCCCAAGTGCGTTACGTAATACTTGAACGGCCCCATAGGTATCTGGCCAAGCGGCAGAGGGCAGCGGGCGGCGGGTACCGGGCAGCGGGCACTGGGATATGATTTAAGGGCCCGCTACCCGAATTACTAACGATTTCTTACATATCTCCCTTAAACACGTTAAGTTTTAAAGCTCTTAAAAATATGTTATTCTTAAAGATAATATCTAGAAACGCAAATTATATAAAATTCCCTCAATAGAAAAAAATCGCAAAGTATGCTCCAAAAATTATTATAAACAAGTTTGTTTCAGTTATTTTACAAGTTATATGTATGAAAAAAATCACAGTGTTTCTTTAAATGCTGTTTAAGACAATGCCTGCGAGATTTTTGCTCTATTTTAAACGAGTCGTGTTTTATTACATATTTTCGCATCGATTTTGTTGCTGTAAATGTTAGCGCTCTCCTCTAACATTAGTAATTCCGTATCTCTCCATCTTCTTCTTCTCGAGCCCGGTTGCGGAGCCTTAACAGATGGAGTTGGTTATAAATATACCATTTTTTTCATTTGCCGGCGTGCAGAACCAACCTTAGAAAAAATTCTCCAATCCCCCGTATATGCGCGCAATATAACACGCAATTTAACAATATCGATATTCTTAATAACACTCTTGTGAAATACCGAAACGAAGTCAAACGTACGACCACAAATGTTAATTAAATTAATGCACAACTATAGAAAAGGTACAGCATGAGCATCTCCTGTCCCCATCCCACCTTCCTCTGCCTCTTGCCCTTTCCTCTTCCTTCTTCCTTCTAATATACTTATATACTTATATATTTTTTGTTGTTGTTATTTTCATTTTCATTTAACGGTTATTACCATTACAATTGTATATTATATCATAATAACCAACATTAGTATAAGAAACTGTTTTGGCTTACCTCATGTTTAACCTCTTGTATAACTCACCTGTATATAAATTGCTGTTTGTTTCTTACAATAAATAAATAAATAAAGGTTAGGTAATGGCGTGGAGTTTGGTTTCGTTAGCCACATGTGTCCGGGTCTGCTAGTATATTATAAAATAAAGTGTATTACAATGTGCGTGCCGCTAGAACTCAGAAACGAGTTCCGGTACGATCAAGGGAGTTATATTAAGGTGTGGTATCCCTCTATCCCCTATTGAAGAAGGTTCTCGTTTTTACCCGAAGGGCGTGGATTTGAAGCTCCGGCATAAATATTCATATGTTTTACGATCATTTTCTGGCGAATTTAATTTTCCAAGTAATACAATAAAACCACAACCGACAAGGGGTGAGTAAGTAGATATTGAATTTTAAGGCAGTTTTCATAAGCCCGAGAAATTATTTTTTTCTGGGCTTATAAAAAGACTAATAAAAAAATGATTATTCCAATTTTTTAATGTGTGTTCTACTCGCGGTATTTAATTAAAGCATTTAAAGTATTTTTAAGCAATCTAATTTTCAAACCAAAATCACATGGTTTTGCATTACTTAGTAGTGCATTATCTATATCTTTTTCCAGGTTATAAGTTCTGTTGGGCACTCTTGTAGGTATTATTATTTTTTTGACAAACATTCCCGGGTTACGAATAACCTGAGAATGTTTGGAAATCTCTAACTATCACCACAGTAGGCGGAAATGTTGCTTATGTTGTGATGGAGGACTTAGCCAACCGAAGAATCGAACAAACGACGCCTGGGTAGGACCCAAACGCGATGCCAACTCAACCACTGACCGGTCAAAATACATATTTACATTTCTTCAATTGTCGAACGTTTTGAGAATTGAAGGATTGTATCTGTTTTGAGCTTTAATTAGTTAAACTACTGCCTGTAATGATAATTTGCATATTGGATGGCGCTGACAAAATAGTAATTGGATAATGTTTTGACCTGTTTGTCTTAGAGAACTGTAGGGTTTAGACAACAGTTCTCCAACTCCCTTGGGAGGAGATTACTTATTTGGAAAGAATAAAGTTCTTTTGTATTAATCTGGGATTTATTTAATACTTCGCGTGTACATTGGGTGACCACGAGAGTCGACCTATCTGGAAACTGGCTAATGGCTAAATGGAATCTGAATCGAATGAGCTCCTAAAGACTGCGCCCGGGCCCTTGGCCCCTCTGGTGCCCAAATTCCGAACTAAACTAACTGCCCTCTAGCGAGGGCAGTTAGTTTATCTCTCCATAGGGCAGATCAACCTGCAGAGGTCACGGGCGGCCACAATCGAGGCGCTGCGGGTCATGTCTGACCTAAACATCGACATCTTGCTAATTCAGGAGCAATACACTAGGCTAGGTAAGACACCAGTTAACTTTCCGGGTGCGGTACTCGAAATTGGCACCTCGCCGGGGGCGGGTGTTCTGGTTAATACTTCATTGATCAGCCCCCTCCTTCTAGTGGGATTGTCGAATGAATACCAAACCTGCGTATCCATTAAATTTGGAACAACTGAGATCTTTTTGATCTCAGTTTACTTTAAATATTGTAATCCTGTAGGGCCACATATCTTGAGTCTGACGCGCGCCCTAAACGCGCTTAAAGGACGTAACATAGTTATCGAAGGAGACTTTAACGCTCGCTCACCACTGTGGTTTGATTCCTGTAATTATAGGACGGAGCGCTCAGACGCCGTCGAAGACCTCATTGCGGCGCAAGGTCTATCAATAATAAATGAACAAAGTATCTATACCACTTTTTCGAACACTTCTGGTGAGAGCAACATTGATCTAACTCTTTGCTCTGGATCTGTTGCGACCAAGATATCAAAGTGGACAGTTCATGAAAGCGCAATTGCCTCTGATCACAGGCTAATAACTTTTACGGTAGGCGTCAAAAAGACGGATGCTCCAAGATCCTCCTGGAACTTCAAAACCTCCCGGGCGAATTGGGATAACTTTGGGGATGCTCTACGTGATACTTTAAGGGGATTTCACGACGTAGCAGCTAGAGATCCAGATAATTTGGGGAATTTTTTTAATGCAGCCGTGGTGTCAGCTGCCGAGCGATCTTTGGGAAGATCAAACCCAAAGACGGTTATCAGGACGCCGTGGTGGTCGAGTGAGCTGACTTCGCTGAAAGGGGCCTATAAGAGAGCCTATCGAGCCCTGAGCGTGTCCAGACGCGGCGAGTGTACGCAGGAGGAGATACACGCCCTTCAGTCATGACTCAGTGGCTCCCGTAAAGCCTTCAAACAGGCCGTCCTCTCAGCGAAACGAGCTGCATGGCATAATTGGGTACAAGAAGTGGGCAACGCCAACCCGTGGGATATCCACAGCGCCATTGATAAAACGGGAAAAGGCTCTGACCGGTATTTGAATAGCGTAATAACCGAAAAGGACGGAATGAACGTTGAAAGTGTGGACGTGGCATCCACTCTCAATACACTTCTGGGCAAGTTAGTTCCTGTAGATTCAGTAATTGGGGAAAGCGACCACCACAAACAGATTAGAAATCTGTCACGGCTTCCACCGAGAAACCTCGCCCAGGAGGTTAGGATGACACCAGTAACTAAAATTGAAATCGAGCTGATAATCAAGGGTTTGGGTCTTAAGAAGGCACCAGGGCATGATAGGCTCAACGGAATAATAGCGAAGCAAGTATGGATCCACGCCAAGGAGGAGCTCTTCCAGGTGATGGATACATGCATGAGAAGAGGAACTTTCCCTTCTGAATGGAAGAGGGGCGTGCTTAGGATTATACCGAAGGGGAACGATAAACCAAGGTCGGACGTGAAAGCGTACCGTCCAATCACCCTGTTACCTGTCCTGGGGAAGATCCTGGAGAAACTGATTAGGCAGCGTTTACGTCAAACCTTATCCCCACCCTGCGAGCGGCAGTTTGGTTTTGTCCCCGGTATGTCCACTGAGCACGCCATCACGTATGCGCTTGACTGGGTGAAGGCTTGCAAAAAGAGGTACGTAATAGGAATCTTCCTCGATATCACTGGTGCCTTCGATCATGCATGGTGGCCGATGATACTTGTCAAGCTCAAAAATAGAAAATGTCCACAAAATCTGTTCAAGATCTGCGCTGATTACCTCTGCGACAGAACGGTCATCCTTTCTTTTGGAGACTACCTGATTGAACGAATAGTTAACATGGGTTGTCCTCAGGGTTCAATCCTTGGACCTGAGTTTTGGAACATTTTGTTTGACGATTCCTCCAGGCTGCCCTTGCCTGAAGGATGTATCTCGGTGGATTACGCTGATGACAAATTGTATCTGGTCTCGGGGAACAGTAGAAAGGAAGTTGAGAGTAAAGCTGAAGGGGTTTTAAGTGTGACTTTAGAATGGGGAAAGAGAAATCGGCTGACCTTCGCTCCCCACAAGACCATGGGACTCCTGATGAAGGGTAACCTCAATAGAAGTAGAAATCCCACCATCAAAATGGAAGATACCAATATCCGATTCGTTGAGAACACTAAATACCTAGGCGTCACTTTGGATCGAACGTCCTCATTCTTGACCCATGTTAAAAGCGTATCAAGTAAGGCCCAGGCCCTCTTTTTGAAATTGAGAAGAATCTCTACTGCCGAGTGGGGACTGCGCTCTCCAGCGCTCCGTCTCCTATACAGGGGGGCTTACGTGGCGCAAGTCTCGTATGCGGCCTCTGTGTGGGAGCACCGCCTGGAGAATGCACTAATACTCTCGGCGCTCAAGAGAGGCCAGCGAGTCCCCTTGCTGGCACTTTCGGGTGCGTACAGAACAGTCGCTTCGGACGCTTTGCCAGTTTTGGCCGGCGTTTTGCCTATCGATCTTGAAATTAGGGAGGTGTTAACAAAGAAGCTTTTAACAAGAGGAAGAACTGCCACCCATCATGGTATTGAGCTAATACCAGGTGGAGCGGTTTCCCTCCCAGGACTTCTTAGAGAGATGCGAGAAAGAACTTTGAGAGAATGGCAGGAACGTTGGGATAGGTCAAATACGGGAAGGTGGACTTTCTCCTTCTTCCCGTCAGTTAAACTCAGAATGGAAGGGGCGTACATCACTAGGGATCATCATGTGACCCAACTTCTGTCCGGTCATGGGGAGTTCAGAGGGAGACTTCATAGTCTCTCTCTATCACCCCATTCTAGCTGCGCTTGCGGTAATACTGATCAAACAGCCGAGCACATTCTGTGGCACTGCGAGATTTTGACGGATGCCCGAGAGGAAATGCTCGATGGCTTGCAAGTTACTACGAGACCAGCTTGGAACGCGGATCTCGTTTCGAATAAGGTGAACTTTGAGTGTTTGAGGAAATTTACGAAAGTCTGGGTTGAGAGATGGCCTGATCTTAGAGTCGCTGACTAGCTGTAAAATCATGTAGGTGCCAGGTGTATCTGCTCCTGAATCCACGGACATTCTCTTTACTTTATTACATCTACTGCTAGAATTTTATGTTTTATGATTTATGTCTGCATTTTTTTTTGTTTGTTATATCATCTCTATCCTAGGTACCTTTATCTTATTCTATTATATACATTTTGTTCCTATTTCTTTTATTTCTATGTGACTTATCTATTTTTTTGTTTATTTTTGTTTTTTTCACATGGTTTTCTTTTAGATTTAACTAAGCTGTTTTATCGAGATACCTGTTTATTATTTTCATTATTTTTCATCATTTTTGTGTGATTTTTTTTTCCAGCTTCATATCCCAAGGAACACTATTGATTCAACTAACATACTCGACTTTTTTTTTTAGTTTGTTTTGGTTTCTTTGTTCTCTTTTTCTTTTTAGTCTCACAATGCTAATTTGCTTCGCTCAGAAGGCTGAACTGAACTGCATCTATCTATTTTGTTATGATGTTTCTTTTTCCTCTTCTGGGGGTGCGCTAGACCTCGTCCTTGCATCAACAGGAGTCGTTGGACGATGGCACGGTGCCCTCTAAAATTAATTGCGCCACCCCCAGCAACATGTGCAGGCTTTAGGTTTGGGGGGGCAACCTCGGCTCTCCTTCGCCTTGCCTCCGGCTACTCGACGCTGAATTCCTTAGGGTCGTCGGGTATTTCCCCCCAATCTCCCATTTACTTTTCTTTGAGGCATCACCGAGGAACCGGCTAAGGGGCGCGGAAGCTGTGTGTGGTTCACGACTAGACCGAACGCCATGCGCATTCTTGCTGGGACTGCCAATCGATTGGAGAGGACTCCCAACCGTTTGCCATGCCCTTATTACTTATCTACTGTGTCTTCCTCCCAAACAGGTGCTTGTAGGATACGCTGGATACAATCACCCAGCGCTTGCCACCTCGTGGACTTTCACCAACCTGTCCCATTGTCTTGTCTATAATTTGTCATACTAACACATATTGTATCTGTATTTCCCGCTAAGCACTTGCATACTGCTTGCTAACAACGTATGCAGGGACATTGGAGGTTTAGTTTCGTTTTCAAATGTAGAGTCGTTTTTACCAAAAAAATTAGAGTCCTTGCAAGAGCCTTGAAGGGGTAACCATCTGTTACCTATACCAGGGCGGGTAAGTGGTGGGTTCTCCAATGCCCTCTAGCGAACTTTCGGGACAGCTCTTAGCACTGCCCTCTATGTGACAAACTCGGAAGCTTTTAGATATACTTACTATATAAATTACACTAAATAACATAAGAAGCCTTTATACAATTTGGGAGGCGGATATGGGTACCGCCACCACGGTAACCATTTATTAGATAACCAACACCTCTGCCTTAGGTCACCCCAAGTGGTTCGCTACATTGGGTGACTTGGCAGGGGTGCCCGGGTTCATGGGGTGAGGTTTGTCCGGGTCTTGGTGGCGGATGTGTCCGCCCACCAGCTGCTTTATTATACACAGTATTAATAAATTGTCATTTACGAGGTTTGTCCAAGAATTAAAGACCTTTCCCCATTTTCGGCGACATGAACATTATTTCTCAAAATGTGGCGGCACTATCGTATAGCTCAGACTTTCCCCTAAAAACGGGCTGTGATCCTGCTTCAGTGTGAGTTTGAGAGGGACATTCCGCTGAATCCCGCCACCTGCGAGGTGAGCTCAATTATTCGCTTTCTCAACTAAGAGGGAGTCCTCCAGGGTTGAAGTTCATAGGCTCGCAATTTTGATTCCAGACGTCAGCAAGTCTACCGCACAAACGATTTTGAGGGGAAAATGGCGTATGCAAATTGCGTGCTCGTTGGGTTCCCAAAAGAGCAAAATTGTGTGGAAAGCGCTCAGGTCTATCCGAACCGTTTTTCCAACCAAGGCGAGGTTTTATTGGGTTGAAACATGGGTTCACCACCTATCCTCGGATTCAAAAAGGCGATCAATGACGTGATTTGTATCTTTTTCTTCCCCTGAAGTAACATTTGACCAGAAAACGGGGGTGATAGCATTTTTGGCGGCGGAGTTCTACGATAAGGGAATCAAGGACCTAGGCCACGGTTCACCAAGTGCATAGATCGTAACGTAACGTGGACTATGTCGAAAATAGTGGGAAATGTACATTAAAATACAACAATTAAAAATATATACCTACTTACTGGTATTTGTTAGAAGGTCATTATTGATGAAAAATAGGACTGGAGTTCATTTTTTTGCATTAGCTCCTCACAGGAGGCCCTGAGGAAAATAATTCCAGAGGTGTTGGTTATCCAATAAATGGTTCCCGGGGCGGCGGTACCTATACCCGCCTCCCAAATGAATAAATCCTTATTAATAATATAGGTAAAAAAATATTATGAAATTCCACTTCAGTAATTACAATAACAAGATTCAGGTTGTAACAGTGGCGTAGCGTGGGGGGGGGCGGGGGGGGGCGGCCCGCCCCGGACGGCACTTTTAAGGGGGGCGGCAAATTTTCACAATAAATAATAATATTATCATGGAAAAATTTAAACCATTTCAAATTATTATTTAAAAAATGTTCTACGATACTTTCGTTTACGAATCCAACAATATTTATTATTTTTTATTAAAAATATCAATAATTATATTTTTTTAAAGCTGCAAATTTCTTAATTCGTAGGAAAACCGTACGCATATTATGAGAGTAATACTAATTAAAGCTGATAACTCGCAAACTTACTCTTAATTAAAACCAGAATTGTGTTCAGAATGTATTAACGAATTAATTTCATTTGTGTATTCATCTGCTGATACATTTCGAAAGAGACCATTTTTTTATTAGAAGTGCAGTTATAAAATTTTAGTTGTAGACTATGTATGTGCTGCCAATATCAAAGAGAAGCCATTTTCATATTCTGAGTGTAGTTTTAATTCGCCAAATATAGATTTACTTTAACCCGTCTAATCACAGGAGACACAAATTGTCCCACACATTTAATTTTAAAATGAAATTGTGAAATTATTTCCCAAACACATTTAATTAAAATGAATTTGTGATTGTGATAAATAGTTAACATACAGTTTTATTACATTTTTTTTTTAAATCAATCTGTATTTAAAATTTTAAGTTTATTGTATTCGCAGGCGTGTATTTTTGAGCCAATCCACATTTTCAACATCAAAATTTTAATATTAAGAAATAATAATGTTCTAATAAGCACATCAGGAAAAATTACTATATCTAGATTTAAGAACAATTTTGTTTTTTGCAAAATGATAAAAAAAAACAATAAAAAGGAACATTTAAAATGCATGGGAAGAACCGGAAATTTTGTGCACAAACATTGACAGGCAAAAGTTTATAGATATTTTTTCTTATTATTCGAAGGGTTAAACCACTTTTCAGAATGTAAAATTCCATTTCAGGATCAGTGGCGGCTCGTGACTTTTAGGTGTGCTAGAGTGCTGATATTACAAAAAATGGCATTATTGATGTTGTTGTATCCGAAAAAAAAATTTTTTTTTTTTTTGAAAATTAGTTTTTTGTATGAAAAATTTCAGGAAGTTTCAGTTTGGCCGTGCGCCGCACGGATTTCCTGAAAAAACTTCATACAAAAACCGATTTTTGAAAAAAAAAAAAAAAATTTTTTTTCGCCTACGATAACATCCGTAATGCCATTTTTTTAGTAATAACACCCTAGCACACCCAAAAGTCACGAGCCGCCACTGTTCAGGATTCATCTGCTGACACGATTCAAAGGAAAATATTATCTTATTCGAAATTTAGTTATAAAATTCTAGTTGCAGACTCTGTATCCTGCACCTGCTGCCAGAATCAGAGAAAACCATTATCATGTTCTGAGTGTACTTTTAATTCGCCGCATATAGACTTAATTCAAATCCTTTTTGTGTTGAGAACGTAAATTTTTCGTAATGTTTTCCTTTGAAATGTTGAAACATTTCAAAGGAAAACATCATCTTATTTGAAGTACAGTTAGGTATAATATTCTATTTGCAGACTACGTATGTGCTGCAAGAATCAAAGTAAAACCATTTTCATGTTCTGAGTGTAGTTTAAATTCGCCAGGTACAGATTTAATTTAAACCAGTACAGAGTGTAAAATTCCAGTTGAATTCATCAGCTGACACATTTCGAAGGAAATCATTCTGTTATTCGATGTGCAGTTATATAATTGGTTTGTGTCACCGCTAACATAAGAAACGCATTGTTGACGTGGTCCGTAAAAAAATACTTTTTGTTAATATAATCTCTTTTATCCAAGTAAGTTTACAGTGTAAAGTGATTAAACAACATTACCCTTCCGCACTATCTAACAAGCTCGGTGAAAATTGCCTTCAATATAAAAATATTGTGAATGTGAAATACGCTTGTCATCGTGATAGTTTAAAAGCAAAAAAACCAATCTTGTGCTGCAAAAGGATTTCATACAACACTCATTATATTTCATGCTACAATTCAACGAATAGTTAATAAATCACAGTGCAAAATATAGTGAACTTAAAAAAATATATTAATAACAAAATATTAAAAACTTTTCAAAATAAATCCTGTGTCACCAATCTTAAATATATGAGTAATATCCACCGTCGAACATAACGGGTAGATAGCTCTGTGGGTAAACACATCATTCCCAAGGCGGCGCCCTCGGTTCGATTCTCACACCGGCCAAAGTAAAAAATAAAAAATAAACTTTTTGTTTTTATTTTTTATAGCAATAAGCTATTTTCATAAAGATAAATTTTATTGTTAATAATAATAATTTCAAAATATACACCTATCGACACAAAAATAAATATGGAGAACTTCACCTGCAGCAAGTGTCCAGAACCAATAATCACAAAGGAATCAATGTTTTGGTGCTCCTCCTGTGAAAAGAGTCTTCACTTCGCCTGCGGCGGCATTACTGAGGGTCAATACCGGAAGCTCTCCCAAGAAAAACGCGCTAACATCAAATGCAGTGGATGCAAGACGGAACCTCGTCGAACGGCGCGATCAACTTCCACATCGAGTAAAGAGAACGCACCTCCTCCTGCCAACGTCAGCAAACCAGGCCTAACTCCGGGGGAAACTCTTCTTATGGAGGAACTGCGCCAAATCAAGATGGAACTCCAAGAGTACAAGAGCATCCAATCAAAAGTGACTGTATTATATGAAGAATTCAAAGACTTCAAGAAAACGATGACCTTCTTTAACTCAAAAATGGAGGGATTTGAGGATGAATTGAAAAAGACGACGCACAAAATGAAAAACATAGATTCCATCCAAAAGAAAAATATGGAACTTGAAGCTAAAGTAACAATGCTCGAGTTCAAACTCGACGATCAAGAACGCCAACAAAAAAATTTCGTGGCCGAAATAAGAGGGATACCAGAGGTTGAAGGAGAAAAGTTACAAAATATTATTTTCAACATTAGTCAAGAAATACGCACAACCACCACTACAAATGATATCGAGTCAACCTTTAGAGCTCCGGTAGGCCAACCCCAACCAAATCCCGGCCTATAATTGCGCGGTTCAAAGAAATTCACCTAAGGGATGAATTCTTAAGTTGCGTAAAAAGATACAATTTGAACGCTACCACGAAGGAAGATAAACTCAACACGAGCTCCATAGGCCTCTCCGGACCGCGTACACCCGTTTATATATCAGAACACTTAACATCGACAAATAAACGCTTACTTTACCTGGCGAAGAAGACGGCTACGGAAAAAAAGCTAGCTTACGTATGGGTGAAAGCGGGACGTGTCTACGTACGCCAAACAACAGAATCACGAGCTATCCACATTACCTCTGAAAATACCCTTCTCACACTATGACTCACTTATACAAGCATACACATACTACTTTACTCAAACACCACACACACATCTGTATATTCCCAAAGTTTATCATTGTGGATATACTTAATTAACTTAAAAAAAGAAACTATAAATGATTCAAGTATCTTTTGACAGACCCGAAGAAACCTTGCTCACATGTACCAAAAATGTGATTGACAATCCTGAAGACACGAATAAATATTGTTGGGAATCGTACGGTCTGAAAATTATTCACCAGAACATAAGAAGTATTACCAACATTGATGACTTTCTCGTATTTCTGGACGAACTTAATTTCACATTTGATATGCTAGTTTTAACTGAGTGCTGGATTAATAAATACTTCACCTCCAAAGAGATACAAAATTATACTGAGTACTACACAACGAGTATAATAAATAAAGCTGGTGGTATTGTAATTTATGTCAGGGACGGTATTCAGACGCAAGTTGACGAACTCACTTTATCACAAGCTAATTGTCTAAAAATTGTGCTTAACAAAAACCTATGCATTTTTGCAATCTATAGATCACCATCATTTCACAACATCGATTCCTTTCTAAATTCACTCCACTCTATCATTAACAACACAGATAACCCAGAACATCAAATAATCATTGGAGACTTAAATATTAATACAATTCTAGACAATCATCGCCAATCCGATGATTATTTATGTTTTCTCACTGAAAACGCTTTTACTCCGATAATTGATACCCCAACTCGAGTACAAGGTACATGTAAATCCTGCTTGGATCACATCAATGTTAAAAACATTGATTTTACTGACTCGTTTGTTATACACACAACAATTTCAGATCATTACACCACAGCGCTCGGCCTAAGAAATAAGCCTTCCTCTGCTTCTAAAAATAAATATATTTCTAAAATAAATTACAACGCACTGGTTGAGGAGCTGTCTACAGAAAAATGGCAAAACGTAATAGATCAGACTGACACTGACCAAGCAATGCAGCAATTTATCACAAAATTACAATATTACATATCCAATCACACTGTCAACAAAGTTATACCGAACAAACAATTTAAACTCATGCCATGGATCACCCCTGGTCTAGTCAAATCCATCCACAGACGTAATCAACTTCACAAAAATGCTAAAAGACAATCAGATAATATTCTAGTTCAAGAAAAATATAAGAAATATAGAAACTTATGTAAAAAACTAATTAATTCCACTAAAGAAAATTTCTACAAAAAATATATATACGAAAACACCATAACTCCAAAACATTTCTGGGAAATATTTCGTAAAATTACCAAAACAAAAAATAGCAAATCGTCTTTCATACAATCATTGGATATTAAAAATACAAGTACTACTAACCCCAAATTGATGGCTAATTTTGCTAATCACTATTTCACTTCAGTAGGAGCCTCTCTCGCAAATAAAATCCTTAAAAAATGTCAGAAAACTGAGTCTGAACTAGCCAACATACCTACAAATGTTCTTAATCATAAAACAGACGAGATTCAAACAACGACCAATGAAGTCATGAAAATGATAGATGAGCTTAAGTCATCTAATGCCTGTGGGCCAGACAAAATTTCCTCAAATCTGTTGAAAGTATTAAAACCACTCATAGCGAATCCTATTGCATACATTTGTAATCTTAGTTTCAAGACAGGAATATTCCCAAACCACCTTAAGCAATCAGCTGTTATATTGATTCACAAAAATGGAATCAAATCGGATATACATAATTATCGGCCAATATCTCTGCTCAACTCGTTCTCAAAAATTATTGAGAAAATCGTAAAAAATCGTCTCACCCTTTACCTAGAAACTCATAAAATCTTATCTAACAACCAGTTCGGTTTTCGACCAGGTCTAGGAACAGAAGATGCAATTGCTAAACTGGCAGATATTATTTCCAAAAATATTGACAGGGGAAATAAGTCTATTGCTCTCTTCTTAGATCTTGCCAAAGCTTTTGATACCATTTCGCATAAAATACTTCTAAAAAAACTAAAGGCTATAGGTATTCAGGGACAGCTACACAAATGGATGGGTAGTTACTTAGCTAACAGATACCAAAAAGTTAAAATTAACGATTCTATTAGTGATCCGGCCCTTGTAGAATTTGGTGTACCCCAAGGGAGTACCTTAGGACCTATTTTGTTCAGTATTTATATAAATGATTTGTGTAACAGCAATTTTTCCAATCACATTATAACGTTTGCAGATGATACAGTCTTAATATTTGAAGGAAGAACATGGAACGATGTACACTGCAAAGCAGAGGATGGAATAAAACAGCTAAAACTTTGGTTAGACTGTAATCTCTTAACACTCAATTCGGAAAAAACAAAATTTATACGATTTAGTGCGACAGAAGCCGGCCAACCCAAGGAAGCATATAATATTTTCGTACATAAATGCAGTGACTCAACTACCTGTAATTGTTATAAATTAGAATGCGTGGACAGTATAAAATACCTTGGTGTTATATTAGACAAATATCTTAGATGGGACGGTCACGTGGATCTAGTCACCACAAAGGTTAGAAAGCTCACGTACATGTTTATGGCAATCAGAAACATCTTACGTAAAAAAGAATTGAAACTCATTTATGATGCTATGTGTGGGTCACTTTTAGACTATGCATCCTTAGGTTGGGGTGGATGTGCAAAAACTGTTTTGGACAAATTAGCAAAAGCTCAAAAATCACTACTAAGGGTAATCCTCAAAAAACCATTTAGATATCACAGTGATGCACTATTTCAAGACTTACAAGTTCTAGATGTTAGGCAACTGTACATGAGAAAATTAATTTTAAACACCCATAAACAACGCCACCTCTACCCATCTATTAACCACTCTCACGACACCCGACACTCACGGAGAAATCCAATTGTAACTTCCACAACCAAAACATCTCTCGCCCAAAGACACTTCTCTTTCTTAGGTCCAAACCTATACAACTTCATGCCTGATGCTTGGAAAAAAGAAAGCACAGGTGTTCTTCGTAAATTGACCACCACTTGGTTTCAACAATTAGGGAGAAAGGAGAGTGAACTTTTACTACACAAAAAATGAAATCAAATACAAACCAAAAACAACAACAAAAATTCTCAAAAGATACCCTTTTTTTCTAATCTATATTATTATATGTATGTATGTACCTACCTATTACTTTTAAATTAGAAAGCTAACCAAGCAGCTGTTAATCTTATGTTTTAATTGAATATTTTATTTTATTCTTTATATCTCCTCTCTTTTATATTAATATTTATACAAAATATGTACATATGTATGTGGGCTTATCAATAAGCAATGTAAACACCAGTTTTAAGTACATATATATACCTATTATTTTAATAACTGTGCTAAGCAAACAACAGTAATAATTAGGTATTAATTGTTTATTTTATTTTACTATATTTTTTCTGTTCTCACTATATAAAATGTGTACGTAGGATTATAATATGAAAGGCAAACACCAGTTACCACCTTATATTTTAATCATTTGCTTTTAAGTACACACATATATAACTTTGATTTATTTTTATTATCTTTTCAACAACCATGCTAAATAACCGACGGCTATTATATGTTTTAATTGGTTATTTAATTTTAATTTTATTCTTTCTCTTCTCATTTTCTTTCTTTTTTTTCTACAACACATGTATGTAGGACTATAATATGCAATGCATACAAAAGTTACCTAAATGTTTTAACCCTCTCAATTTCTATTAGTTACATACATGTACCTATTTACCTTTTCTTTTTAAATTTATATTATTTTAATAACTATGCTAAACAAATAACAGTTACTAGGTTTTAAACTTTTTTATTTTATTTTATATTCTTTTTGTTCTTTTTATTTCATCAATTTTCTTTCTTTTTTGTACAAATACAAATCATGTTCCATTTTACCCATAATAATTCGACTGTCCTAAAACGGGAATACTCCTAGTTGGGCAGTCAAAAAAAATTAATGAATTATGTATATACATGTATAATCTTGTACTAAATAAATAAACAAATAAAAAAAAAAAATAAAAAATAAATATTCTATTTGCAGACTATTTATTTAATGCCAGAATCAAAGTAAATCCATGTTCTGAGTGTAGATTTAATTTACCGCATTCAAACTGGTTTTGTGTTCAGAATACAACGATAAATTTAATAACGAGTTGCAGATTCATCGTGCATCGAGTGAAATTTTATATTTGAGTTACATAATGCTGTAAAATTCTGAGAAATTGTTTGTTGCGTGTGTAACTATTATTTGGGGACTCTAATGCAGTATCAATAAATCAACTTTGGAGTAGAATTTATAAATACGATTTTCATCGAAAGAATACTCGTCAAATGTGATTTTTTTTTAAATCCGGCTCGAATATAATTAGATGTAATACAAAAATGGGATTTCCGGATACAACCCCCCCCCCCATCCCCCCACCGCTTGAAGTACCCAAATAAGTGGGCGTCGAAATTTTCCTACGCCCCGATGTTCTGAGTGTAGTTTTGATTCACCAAATACAGATTTAATTAAAAACCAGTTTCGTTTTCTGTATGTAAGTGCCGGCAGAATCAAAGAAAAACCCTTTTCATGTTCTGAGTATAGTTTCAATTCACGGCATACAGATTTAATTAAAACCAGCTTTGTGTTCAGAATGTAAGTGCCGCTAGAATCAAAGAATAAACATCTTTTTGTACTGAGTGTAGTTTTGATATACCGCATATTTGGTTTAATTTAAACCAGTTTTGTGCTATCATAACAATAAGTTGCCGATACATCGTGTACCTAGTGAAGCTTTGCATTTGAGTTGCATTCCATATGTATGCGTGATGAAGATGCAAATTCTATTACAGGCATACCACTCTCAATTTCTGAGAGCAGTTTTATATAAATTTGTAGTAAATTTATAAGCATGACTTGGAATTATAAAAATCGGCATAAAAAAATAGAAAATATCTACCCCCCCCGGTCAGGGCTTGAAAATCTGCGGAAGAAGTACCTGTAGAAGTTGGGAGGGGGGGCGGCAAAATTTTTCTCCGCCCCGGGCGGCCGAAACCCACGCTACGCCACTGGGTTGTAAGGTTCTCAATAAAATTGAGCTAAGGGGAGTGTGAAGAAATTTCCGGTTCGGATGAATATTTTTGTATCGCCAAATCGTCGAAGTTTCCATTAGCGCCTCCCACAAGCACACTTCGGAGCGACAGTCCTGGATTTGTCAATAGGCCTTATAGGCCGCGGCCTAGGGGCGGCAGAGTTCAGTGGGCGGCGCTCGCTCGCCTTGATAAGCCGTTAATTTTGTGTACTATTATAAACAACAACAAAAAGTCACTGTGAATAGATAGAGTTTTCAATCTATTAACCTTTAGACGCCCAGTGGTACCGTACGGAACCGCGGATTTGTGTCACAAAAAAGGCTTTGGCAGTGGGTTACCTTTATTGCACGAGCGTTTAAGGGGAGAAATAGGCGTAGGATGTATTTTTAGTAATTTTCATTATTTTTTTAAATACATAAGGAAAATATGAATATTTTATTTATACCTTGCGGTCATTTTACGTAATATGTGTATTCAAGAGTATATTCTAAAATTTTCAAATATTTTCCTCAAAAAATAAAAGAGATATAACTCCTGGGGGCCTACTCTCTATCTTTTGGTTTCACAAACCCAGCACGTTTGTGGTTTAACCTTCATTAGCGGCAGTGGCGTAGCTAGCAAGGGTGGCACCCGGGGCGGAAAACGCGGTGTCACCCCCCCCCCCCCATTATTTTTTTTTTGAGAAATTCAAAATACAAATTTTGACTTCCTAAAATATAAAAAAACATATCTAGCTAGTCAAATATGTAAAAAAAAAATTGTTATCCTCAAAATTAAAAACACTAACAGAATAACAGCTTTTTCAACAGTCGATAGGTGATAATTTCCTTCGCGAGTTCCCGTCAATCACAATGTACGAAAGAAATGAGAATGACACAGGCGAAAAGCGAGGAATATTTCGCGGGAATCCCCAATAAATCAATAGTAAGAGCTAGGAACGAAAATAAAATGACAGCATTTTTGGGGAATGCTGACCGACCGAGCCATGTAGCTACAAATAAGAGAGTTCCGGGTGGAGTCTTAAATTCTTATATGCTGCAAAAATCTGAAAAAAATCATTTGGTGCCATAAAAACATAATAACCAATATTTAGTTTAAAACCAGTTTTGTGTTCAGAGTGTAACGATAAAATTTCAATCGTGAAATAGTAAAGGGGGCGTTCAAGTATAACGTAACGCAATTTTTGAAAAAAATTTACCCTCTCTCCCCCCATGCAACGCGCCGTAACATTTTTCTGCACCTTCCTCCCCCTAAACGTTACGTAACACCCAAGTGACAATTTTTACCTAAAAGGCTCAATTAAATTGCGCAAAGTACTGGAAAGTCGCTTAAATACCTTTTTCTTGTTTTAATCGCGTTTGCGGTAAAAATAAAACAATAGATTTCAAACTCGCAATAGGTCCATGCGTATTTTGTTTATTTTATTGTTTTAAATTGTCATTCATAAACAAATTGGAAAAATATTATTATTTTTATCGGCCTTTCATTCCTTCCGGATCTCCACAATTTAATACTGTCTTACCTTTAATACACCTACATGGTTTTACAACACATATTTCGTTTTACATTAGCTACACTGAGGAGGCCCTGAAGAAAGTAATTTTACAAAGGTTTCCATATATAGCAACACTTTACTCCACTATGATTCATAAGCTTACTCAGAGTGGAGTAAAACCTTTTTCATGATCTAAGTGCAGTTATACAAGTCAAGGGCGGATCCAGCTTTGGCGCCAGGGGGGGGGTCACATAGCGCCAGGGGGGGTCACATAGGCGTGGTCAAGTCACAAGAAGTTGTAATTTAATTTTGATAATAATAGATACAAGTAAAAAGTAGGTCCACCTAAGTCCTGAACCCAGCCCAGGGGGGGTCATGACCCCCATGACCCCCCCCCTGGATCCGCCCTTGATACAAGTCCTTAAAACGAAGATTTAAAAGTCCACAGTATGATTCACAGAAGAGAAAAACCTTTTTCATGTCCTGATTGTAACTATTCGTATTCACAAAAGGGATACATAAGAAGTCAGTTGCTGACTCAGTGTGGAGAAAAACCTTTTTCATGTTCCAACTGCAACTATTCGTGTACTATGAAGAGAAATCTAAAAATCACACGTTTACCGACGGTGGGAAAAAACCTATTTCATGTCCTGACTGCAACTAGTCTTATTCTCGAAAAAATAACTAAAACGGCACTTGCTAACTCACATTGATGAAAAACCTTTTTCTTGTCCCACTGTAACTATTCATGCGCTACAAAACGGTATCTAAAAATTCACACCTACCTGCCTTGTTTTTCAAACTGGTCTTTCAGCACTATTAAACACCCTAAGACGATAATAACTTCTTCACTAATTCACGTCAGTCCATATATAACAATTCACTTCACGAGTCTACGTTAATCATAATATACGAACTAAATTAGAATGACACAAGGAATATTTCAGGGAAATCCCCGACTGAGCTAGGAACAAAAAAAAACATTTTTCGGGTATCCCCGACCAACTAAGCCATAGAGCAAAATAACAGTCAGTGTTAACGTGTAAAATATTTTTTACGGCAATTTTGCACTTTCGTAAGTTTTTTCTCCACGTCCGAGTGTCACCCCCTCCTCGGGTGGCACCCGGGGCGCTCCCCCCCCCCCCCCCCCCCCGCCCCCCCCCTCGCTACGCTACTGATTAGCGGGCACTGTCAACTAAGCGGACACGGTCTATAATTACTGAAATATCTCCGTAAATTTACTAAAAATAGAGTTCATATTTTAGGTATTCCTCCGTAATACATTTCGCGAGGAAGTTTTTAGCACGATATGAGGAGGGTGCCGTACACCCAGTAAATATTTATATGTTGTAATTGTTTAATTCAATACATAAATGTATTACGGAGGAATACCTAAAATATGAACTCTATTTTTAGTATATTTACGGAGATATTTCAGTAATTATAGACCGTGTCCGCTTAGTTGACAGTGCCCGCTAATGAAGGTTAAACCACAAACGTGCTGGGTTTGTGAAACCGAAAGATAGAGAGTAGGGCCCCTGGAGGTCACAATTATCCTCCGAAATCAATTTTTCAAAAAAAGCTTTTGATTTTTATAAGTGTTTCTTCTATTTGAACCTCACTTCACACAAAAAATCGAAAAAAAAATTTTTTTGAGAAATGCGAAAATTTACTACTTACGATTTTTTACCATTCTTTCGAACGTTTTTTTGCAATAAAAAAAATGTTAAAATAAAGATATTGCTTAGGATTTATGGTTCAAATAGAGCGCATTTATATAAAGAAAGTATGTGCTGAGTTTGATAAAGATTGATTAAAAAACTGTAGGAGCTAGCTTTAGGGGTAGTTCTAGAGGGAGCTAACCTCTAGAGGTTACACAAATTCGAAAAAAGTAGTTTCGAGAAAAATGCGTTTGAAAATAAGAGTGGCAGTAAAATAGTGGTAGTTCGACCGAGGGATACTCACTCAAACGCATTTAACTTTTAAATGGCGTGGAATTTTGGTTTGAAATTGAAATCGATTTATGAAAAAAAAGATTTTTTTAATCCTCTACGCCTATTTCCCCCCATAAAGGAACCTTTATTAGCCCACTGATCCCTTACGGCACCGCGCATTGCGTCGTGGATTATAGTGCGAATATTTAACAAAAAATGCTTGGGCAGCATAGACATCCAAATTCAATAGACCAGAAATAACAGGTGAGGGGAAAAATCAACTATGGCGGTACGAAGAGGGGAAGATGACTGTCATTGGTTGAAAAATTAATCTGACAGTATATAGGCATCTCGCATTATAATATCATCATTTAGTTCTTAAAAGCAAAATCTGCTTTGAATGAATAGACCTTTTTACATGGGAGCGCGAATTGCTTGCCACGATAATAAAATATTTGCGTAGGCCAAATGTACACCCCAAAAAGATTCGCCCGTTTTCACATAGCAATATTTTTTTGCCGTGTTTAGTTAAGACACTTTTACAAATGTTTCATAATTTACTTACCCCTGTAACCAGCGACGAGCACACTAAGGAACCGCCCACATTTATGTGCACACTGTTATGTAGGTATGTTGTATAGCACAAGCTACTGTTTTGGCGTGTTATTTTTTCGTTAAATGTATAGATGTTAGCTTCGCGCTGCCGACGGCAAGAATGATGACGTCACACATTTTAGATTCAAGCGATTCTCTATCCCCTCCACATGGGGCGAACTGGCGCCAAGGAGGAGCTCCAGCCGGTTCCATGGCGAGGGGGAAATAATACGTTTTTATCACTTAGGGCAGGTCCAGATATATTCATATGTCCGTGTTGGGCAGTGAGTGGGCTAGCTTTATTTGGTTACCAATCGTATTTTGGAAAGACTAAATAAAGTGAGTGCTCAGATTCGGAGCTCATCTGTTAATTTACTGATGGTATTTGATTGTTGTGGATCTCTTCTCGAGTTTATTATACCAGAGCAAGAAAACTTTGATTATTTCGACGAAAGTGCAATTGAAATGAGCACACTTTAGCAATGTAGGGCGACATTTAGAGTAAGAGGAACCCAAAGAGAAAAAAATATATAGACGAAACATCAAATGAGGGTATTGAAACAACATCCTGACTGAGATCTGAATTAGAGAGAAAGCGTATGCGAAGGCATAAGGCATAAGGCATAATACTTCAAAGAAAAAAAAAAAATTAAAAAGTGGGTGAACTTTCAACACTGAGGATCACAGAAAAACCTCAGTCAATTTAGAAGATGTTCACGAAGAGATCACGTTTCCTCTAATAAGACGGCAGAGAAACCTGAATCTAAACCATTACTGAATCTTTTTAAGAAAATTTTTTGAGGAAACCATCTCTATGCAACGTTTACCCAAACTTGGTTATAGCTCTCCGCGTTGCACTTTGCACTCCGGCCACAAATTGTTCTGGAGAAAGGAGTTTTTCCTGTTTAAAGCGAGTGAAGAAATACCAAAGGTCTTCATTATTGTAAGAAGAACTTTACTCTTCGGATCTTCTGTGCATAGAAGCAATTATGAAGATATTATAAATGATTTTGTCAAATAAAAAATCCCGAAAAAATTGTCAAAAATTGTTTTTCGTGTTACGCTTTTATTTTACGAATAATTCATTCTTTATTTAATTTTTGAATACCTACTTAGCGTATATTTGAGTATTTATTTTTAAAATTGTGCGTCACCTAATAAAAGCCTACAAGTGAGTGATCATGGTAGATGACAACTTCTAAGAATGAGGAAGGGGCGACGCAAATGAAGTGGCCTATACTGATGAAAAGTGTAAATACGGCCCTGCGGAGCGACCGAGTCCCGCGCCACTTCAGTCTCACAACGAACTCGCTGTAGAGGGAGGCGTCTACTAATATCTACAGGAATGACTCCAGATACTAATATCTACAGCCTGTATGTCGGACGAATATCTACAGCGCATATGTTGAACTAATATCAACGAACTTCAGAGTGTTGACTAATATCTACAGAGCGTAGGTTGGACTAATCAGCTAAATGTGTCCAAGAGTCCGATATTAGGGATTTTTACGTACATACTTACGTAAATTAAGTTTTTTAAACTGCATACGCAATATTACGTTATTCCAATATGCCTATATAATTGCAAATCCAACCTCTGCCAGTGCTGTAGATATTCGTCAACACTTTGGTTCTCACAGATATTAGTCAACAGTTTGAGCTGTAGATATTCATCAACACTTTGGTTCCCATAGATATTAGTTCGATTTTTTCAGTTTTTGGAATTCCTGTAGATATTAGTAGACGCCTCCTACAGGAATTCCAAAAACTGAAAAAATCGAACTAATATCTATGAGATCCAAAGTGTTGACGAATATCTACAGCTCAAACTGTTGACTAATATCTACGAGAACCAAAGTGTTGACGAATATCTACAGCTCAAACTGCTGACTAATATCTATGAGAACCAAAGTGTTGACGAATATCTACAGCACTGGCAGAGGTTGGATTTGCAATTACGTATAGCATATTGGAATAACGTAATATTGCGTATGCAGTTTAAAAAACTTAATTTATGTAAGTATGTATGTAAAAATCCGTAATATCGGACTATTGGACACATTTAGCTGATTAGTCCAACCTACGCTCTGTAGATATTAGTTCAACCTACGCTCTGTAGATATTAGTCAACACTGGGACCGTCATAGATATTCGTCCAGCCTTAGCTCTGTAGATATTGGTCAACACTCTGAAGTTCGTAGATATTAGTTCAACATATGAGCTGTTAGTCCAGTAAACGAATGGTCCAAAAGGAGGTGTAGAGCGATTCTTTCAGGACTTGTTTAGGGTGCTTAGGGTGTGAACATACTAAAAGTCCTGACGTCTAGGTGGTGAGCTAGGGGGGGAGGGGGGGGGGGAAGGTCCCGATTTTCGGGTTTCCGTTTATATCTCAAAAACGGTGCATCGCAGAGGAAAACTTTTTTAGAATAAGTTAAAGCTCATAAAACTATCTACAACTTTTATTCTATACAGAACAGAACAGATATACAGAACAGATTTAGTTGTCTTTCGAATCCCACTTTCATTTAACAGTGCCAACGGAAATGGGGCCAACTCATACTCAAAAAATTTCATGATATCCTCATCTGATCGTTTGCTTATACACATCCGCTGAAACAGCAATGTTGGCTCAACTGCAACCTTTTCATCGTGAATTTTTATCGACGAGCTGACAGAAGACATTGGGAATGCCCGATCTTTGCGGGACAACTTGATGTCTGAGAATGTCAAGCCCACTATCGCATTCATTGCCTTTTCACCAACTCGAACAGCATCGTAGCATGTTATTGTAGCATCTCCGACGACTAACCTAATCACCCATCACAATAATAATGATTATAAAATGAATTCCACTAATCATCTGTTCGAGAACAACTTACCTGCTTTCTTGCGTGCAAAAATTAATAAGGAATTTCCCATGAAGAAAAAACCCGTCTTAATAATTTGGTAAGAAAAAACAGCTTTTTCTGAAAATGACATTTTACGAAAAAACTTAAAATTGCTGTAAATATTTACTGGTTGGAGATTTATTTAGATATGTATATATATTCTAAAAGTTAATTAAATTATCTACAAATTTTTTCAAATAAATTTCTTTCTTGGATGAATATTTTAGACGATATGAAGGAATGTTTGATGAAAAATGTGAGGTAAAATAATTTTTTTCGAAAATATTGACATTTGTGGAGCGTATAACTCAAAAACGGCTTGGATTTCCAAAATTACATATAGAATAAAAGTTGTAGATAATTTTATGAGCTTTTACTTATTCTAAAAAAGTTTTCCTCTGCGACGCACCGTTTTTGAGATATAAATGGAAACCCGAAAATCGGGACCTCCCCCCCCCCCCCTCCCCCCCTAGCTCACCACCTAGACGTCAGGACTTTTAGTATGTTCATACCCTAAGCACCCTAAACAAGTCCTAAAAGAATCGCTTAGGTTCCTGCTCACGCACTCTACAACTCCTTCCTTTACTGGACTATGTATATATTCGTCCGAGATACAGGCTGTAGATATTAGTATCTGGAGTCCTGTAGAGCTATCGGTCTTTACTTTTCTGCGCGAGACTCGGTCGATCCGAAGTGTGCGTGTGAGAGGCGCTATTCTTTGTGACTACTTCACCAGCTGAGGAAATATGTTGTAGTACCTACCTATTAAAATATGTAAAAAATATGTTTTGTGTTGTCATTATTGCCATTGATATGTTTTTCTGGTTCCATGCCAACTCAGAATGAAACCAACTCAGAAACACCTCAGAAAGGTCATTAAAAGCCTTGAAAAAATAATTCTAAAATAGCCGGTAACCCTAAGGGAACGTACCCATACTACGTGACACGTTTAGGGGGGGGGGGGGGTCTTCAAAATGTCACGCTCCATACAAATGAGCGGCGAATTGCTTAGGATTTTGGTCACCGGGGGGGGGGGGGGGGGGGGGGGGGGGGGTGGGTAAAAATTGCAAAAAGTTGGTCACGTAGTATGGGTACGTTCCCTAAACCTAACTTAACCTATTTAACCATTTTTTTACATTTTTTACTATCACTCTTGATGACCTTTCTGAGGTGCTTCTGAATTGGTTTCATTCCGAGTTGTCTGGTCACCATTTTTCTATTTTATTTATTGACTTAGAGGAATATATCTACGAGGATTATAATAGTAAAATAATCACATAATTACGTTTATAGAAAAACATTTTTTTGGGCAAAATTTTAGGAATTTTTACTAAAACTATGTTTTTTTATTATTTTTAAATTGGCGGGCAATACGCGAACACCATCGTTTGGGGCATCATGGAACACGGTAGAAATCAGAAAATAGCTTTTACGAACACCTAATTTAACCTAAATCGACGAAATGTCACATTTGCACAATTACAATATTTCCTTCGGGATATAGGTTTTATTTCTTGTTTTGGTGTTAAATTAGTCGTTAATGGATTTGTTTGTTATTATTTCGTAAATGTCACCGATCATACTTCAGTTAATAAGTTAATTTTCAGATGTCAAATACGGGTGTGACATCAAAATAATACGGAGAGCCCTAATTGTCAAAAAATCATTTAATTCTCTTTTATTCCGCTCTAATTTTAACTTCTCAGTGTGTGGTAAACAGTAAACATCTGGTTTTCTTTATGAATCAGCGATGGGCAGTAATAATCGTGCAATTTGATATATTATTCCTAATCTGTGAACCGTGTTGATGTAAACATGAATGATCGAAAGTTGGTTCACAATTTTAAAAGCTATCTAGGCCTAGAAGATTCGTCCTTCAAGGTAATTATCTAATTAGAATCAATAAGTATTTGTTTTAAAAGTCTAAATAAATAAATTCAACATTCTCTACGCTAAATACATTATTTTATAAATCAATTTTATGATAATAATCTAATAAGCTGTCAATGAAACAACATAACAACCTACATAATTACTAACCTTAATGTAAATAATATTTTCTTTTATATTTTTACAGATCAATGATGGCAAAGATGTTCCTATTGAGGAGTTGAAACCAAAGTTACTTGCAGGTATGTAATTTTCATTTCAGAATGATATCTACCAACAATAACTTTTTGTAGAAATTTTGCTAAACTTGCGAAATCGCTGGACATGCTTATGGATATTTTGTAGAAAAAAATCGGGAGGAATGCAGATCCGGGCACCACTTGGAAATTTAATAAAAAGGCACTTTCTAGATGAGAAAAGTGTGGAAAAGCAGAATAAAACAAAAATTAAGGCGCGCTCGGCAAAATTGAGGGAGATACAACCGTTCAAAGTATTTAAAATTTCACTTTACAAACTGATATTGACAGTTCGCCCGCGTCCGCCCGCCATTTTTTTTATAACCTAATACGCTAAACATGGTTTGTGATAGAAAAGAAAGTGCCCCCTTCGTAGCGCCTGCTCGCGTCACGGCAAAAAAACATCCCAGTTTTCAAGTGGTTTAGCGGCTACGCTAGGTTTGTGTAATATGGTTTGTGATTTTGGCGTACTATTAATTCTGTATTAGGTCTGGGATCCAATATAAGCAATGAAAACATGGCGAACGAACTGTCAATATCAGTTCGCGAAGTGAATTTTTAAATACTTTGAACGGTTGTATCTCCCTCAATTTTGCCGAGCGCGCCTTAATTTCTTTTTTATTCAACTTTTCCACACTTTTCTCATCTAGAAAGTGCATTTTTATTAAATTTCCAAGTGGTGCCCGGATCTGCATTTCACCCAAAAAATCTTTTATTCACCTTAATTACTATAAAAGACAACTAGGTAAACTTTAAAAATCACTGGACATGAATATTTTTTTTAGAAAAAACCTTTTGTTTCACCTTAATTACTGTAAAAGTCAACTTTTTGGATTTGGGGTGTTGGAAAATACTGCATTCAAAATTTCAATTATGAGTTTGAGATCGCGGGGCCAAATAGTTATCTTTTATAGTAATTAAGGCGAATCTTATTTTTTTTTTTTCAAATATTTGTAGCGTGTCCGGTGATTTCGAAAGTTCATCGACAACTATTTTCATTATTTATGCATTAAACCGCTTACTCGTTAATACGGAATATTTTTTATTCAAACAGTTAGATTTAGCTTTATTATTACAAAAAGTGAGTATTTATGTCGGGGGAGACCAAAAAACATGCAAAAAATATGCATTTAACATTTTAATTTTGTTAAAATTAATTCACTCTCGCGGTAACGCCATTGTTTATTCATCGTTTTTATTTTAACATTTCATAGACAATGTTGCCAATCATAGAAAAAATATTTTTGCGTAAAACAAAGTGAATGCATTATCGACAAGTTTGTACCTGTATTTATAACGGTAGAACATGGAAAGAAATGTATTAGAATAATTACACAAACCCGCTAGACAAACCATTCAAAACCTGGGATGTTTTTTAAAATTATGATGAAATGCGAGTTTTTTTAGAAAATTTATTTTATAAGATTGGTACTTCCGACAAATGTCATATTTGATTGTCTATTAGTTAAAAAAGGAACATTCTGTATTATTCGTGAGGTGGACTAACTGCATATTTACCCTATTTTCATTCGAAGTGATGGAAAATACTGCATTCAGAATTTCAATTGTGCAAAATGAAAATTTGTTTTCGTCGCATGAATGCCGGCCGTTGTGTTATTGTCAGTGTCTCGATTACGAATGTTACACTACATGGTTCATCGCCTTAACTCAAATACTTATTATTGTTTTAGGGGAGTTGGTGATTGGAGCGGCCCATAATGTGCTGATGTTCGCTCCTGTCAGCGAACAACAGAAAGGAAGATTCGGCTCATTGTTCGTTACCAACTATAAGTTATCATTTGTCACATCTGACGATCAGGTAAATTTTCATTATTTTGTATATCTTCAGTTTTACTCTGTAACTTTTCATTATTTTGTAAGATCTCTTCAGTTTTACTGGGTTTTCATTATTTTGTACAGTTTTTTTCAGTTTTATTGTGTAACTTTTAATTGTTTTGTATGATCTCTTCAGTTTTACTGTGTAAGTTTTCATTATTTTGGGTAATCTCTTTATTCTGATCCATGATCATTTTAATACAGCATCAATGAAATAAGTATCAATTCTTACTTTAGTTTGATAAAAACACTTTAATTGCCGATTCTCAGCCCATTTTAGAGTTTTATCAAATTCTGATCAGCTGTCATGCATAAGAATTATAGGTCACCCCTAATGGTTTGGTGACTTAACTTTTGGTGGTTAGTTCAAGGGATGAGATTTGTCTAGATCTTGGCGACAAATGTGTTCGCCCGACTACTGCGGGCAGGCCGGATCAGGAGAGACTGGTTGATGGAGGCATTCTCCAGCGGGACTCTCTCGACCCACCACCTCGCACCTTGCAGTGGGAGAGATGGATTCATACGTCCGTCATTCCTGGAATTATTGAACCCCAGATTCCTACCCACCCTTCATACCTTATTCCTTTCCAGAACTTAACCTCTCCTTCCTTTACATAAAAAGACCCTCCGCACAGCATCCCCAAAGATGACATAGACAGTGAAGGATTTTTTTCCTCAGGGCCTCCTGTATGGAGCTAATGTAAAAAAAATAATAATAAATGACTGAAACTGGCCGAGGTTCAGCGTATAACAGGAACCGATCAAATGTCATGAAATTCAAGTTGATGGTCAATTTGACAGTCATCAAATGTGATGGAGTTTGTAACTGTAACTGGATAAAACCAAACAGTGACATGATAAAAGATTTGGTTAGGTGTGTTGTTTGTTACTGTTTTTTCTCAATTTTCTTTTGTCCCTATTCTCTTTCATTAAAACACCTCAGCCATATATGTAGTTATATCTTATTAACATTATTACTAACGCAGATCTGTGAAAAATCACAGGTTTGTCTTATTCTAGGCAAATCAGTTCCAATATTGAAGATAGCAATTAAAATAAGTTTCTGTTTATTTATTTATTCATTTGTTTCAGCGCCCTTGAGGTGATTTTTCACGAAAACGGCGCTATATAAATTAGCCAATTATTATTAAGACATACACAGTACATTATAATACAAGTTATAAGGTATATTAAATTAATTTTTTACATGGTTTTTTAACTATTACGTAAGTCCATAGAATGTCATTTGGTACGTACGCCTGAGATATGAACGGGTCTTAAAACTTAATTAGTGAATGAATGAGTAATAATAATAAGAAGGAAGAAAGGGGGGGCGGAGATAAAGAGACATTTTGAAATCAAGAATTATATGCTCACTAATTGTAATTAACTGATTAAAGTTTAATGAAAAGTTAGGTGTAAGTAGTTTTAAAACAATTTATATCACGCCAAGAAATTTAATAAATTAGTTTTGTATGTTTGCAAGGAATCATGAAAAATGTCTAGGTGTAGCAATTTTTCGTAGTGGGTATAAGTTAAGATTGTGCGAGTGATTGGTGAATTACTTGCTGCATTAGTGTTATTGGATTCTAAATATATGAAAAAGAGAAGTGTGCCTGGTACGCCTCATTGGGACATTTCAACCAATGACGGATAGCAATAGGCCACTTGCATCACATTTTAAAAAAAAAAATTCCAGTTTAGGCAAATATTCTAGGACATTCTGTTTTTTTTTTTTTTAATCGTATTTTTGAAACCCTGGGGATTTTTTGAAAATTTCAATCCAAAAAATCAGACCATTTTTTATAAACCGGAAAGACGGGACATAATTTTATAGGTGCGAAAAAACGATAATCCCATAGCCGAAAATCATTTTTAAGAGAAAGAATGTTTTTCACACGAATGGCACAGGAGAATAACGAGGCAGACCAAAAATATTACATCTCGTAAATATTTTTTTCCTTGATCCATCTTATTGATCATAAATCATTATAATACACAACGTCTATATTACTAAAGCCAATGTAATATACTTTTACTTGTAAATTATAATAATAAAAAGAATATTATAAAATTTGATTTTGATAAAATCAGCACCATAACCATTATAACTCTAAAACACGTACCGACATCTAAAATGTACGGGTTCTCTTCATAACATCTGTCAAAAAGTCAAACCAAATGATAAGTTCACAGAGAACAAACAATAATCTGGTGAACGTTAAATGTCAAATTCAAAAATTCGCCTGAAATCAAAGTGATGCCATATAAAAAAAAAAATCAGTGTGGAATTTTACAAAATTAATAGGAACATTTTCGGAGATGGGACATTTTCACGTAGTGTCGTCACGAGCACAAATCATGGATTTATTTATTTAAAAATAATAAAAAAATGTACATTTCTAAAAAAAATTTACTAACATTTTCGTAATCTTAGTAAAAAGATCTATCCACACGATTTTTTCCAAGTCGTTGTGAAATCCATGCAAGTGGCCTATTCAGGACTATCTATTTTATTATTTAGCAGGTTATACAGGAACAACAGATCTGATAATGTGCGTCTTTTTTGTAAACTTAACATGTTATTTGTAGTTTTGTTGTATTTCTAGAATTTATTCTCAAAACATTTATCCTTTTCGAATCCAGTCATTGTTAAAATATTATTTTAAAGGTAGGTACTTTATAACTTGTCTGAATTCTTCTAATTGAAATTTTGAAAACAATTTCTTCAAACAATTGAAATTTTAAAAACAAAACTTAAATTCTACACATATTTGAGTTCATCAACCCGTCAAGTCTATTTGTTCAGTTTTCGGAACAACTCGTACAGGTCTCATAGAAATCGTTGTGTCTCCTTTACTATCATAGTGAGAAATGTGATATAAACGGTGTTAGAAGAGAAAACACTACGCTATATATGCAAATATAAAAGTTAACCACAAAAGAAGTAAAGTTTAGACCTTTATGAAACCAAAGTTTCGTATCTCAATTTGACATAAATTTATTAAAGTTTGGGAATTATTTATTAATAATTTTTATATGGAATGACAAAAAAGTTAGGCGACGATAACATTAATAATACATTTGCCTAATCAAGTATGTGTGCATTGCTATTTTTTTCATTATCGGTAATTTTAGTTAAAAAAACATAAGGCAAGCCATTTTTTAAATTTTTTGCATTTGCATGCATAATTTTTATATTTAAAAAATTATATGTTTATTTTGATTTATAAAATTTGAAAGCGTATTTTATCATATTTTAAAAACAGTTTTTCCTTTTTTGAATACATTCAGAAATATTTTATTTATTTGGATTTTAGTGTATAATGCGCAAAGATTTTAACCCTCTGACAAAATATCGTGGAGGCCTGAGGGGTTAAACCAGATTTCACACCGGAATAACTAACGCACACAGACAACTGAAATTAGTATGTTTGATGTTTTTTAATAATATTACAGGTGTTGGGTGGATGTCGCCAGCAGAGCCGGGTATTGGGCCCCCATGACGTGCCCCTCAGCCTGGTGGGGGCCGTGGTGGAGTTGAGCAGCGGGGACGAGGGGGCCCGCAGCCGCAAGAGGGCCCTGCGCCCAAACCAGCCGCTGCCAAGGAGAGTGGCCGGCCTGCAGGTGCTCTGCAAGGTAAAATGTTTATTTAATATTTTTATTGTGAAATGACTTATGGAGTAAAAGTCAAATTGTAATTTTTAATCATTGAAGACAATATTAACAGCTTACAGAAAAGGATTCAGTCGCATCTTGGAATTGAACCCTAGCCGGGAAATTGCTCTGACCACTGAGCTAATTGAGTCAAGGCAGTGGTCCTGGCTTCAATTCGCAGATGCGATGAAATCTTTTTCTGTCTTTTCTTTTTCACATTTTGCATTTAAGGGGGCATACATTTTAACAGTTGTTAATTATGTGAACAGTTTTTCTTCCAATCTAGACCCCCCCCCATTGGAGAGATAAATTTGGATCACTTTGTATATTCTTTTTAAGTAACGTGAAATTTTGTTGTACCCCCCCCCCCCCTCCCTCCCTATTGAGCTCACGTAATTAATGTATGCCCCCTAAAGTACATTTTTCATTTAAGACGCACTACTAAGCAATGCAAAATCATGTGGTTTTGATTTGAAAATTAGATCACTTAGTAATATTTTAGATGCTTTAATTAAATACTGTGAGTAGAACCTTTATTTGTCTCTGAAATCGTAATCGAGTATTTTTTTAATTAGTCTTTTTATAAGCCCATTAAAGTATCAGGACTATAAAAACTGCTTTGAAGTTCAAACTTACTTACTTTTTCAGTTATGGTTTTATTGTTTAATGTGGACAATTAAATTCTTTAGAAAATGACCATAAAACTTTAAAATATTGTGTCTGAGCTTTGCAAAATAAAAAATAAAAACACGCTTTTTTGCAATGTTTTTTTCATGAATAAATCAAAACAATGTTAAACGGGAATTTAAATGTTATCGCCATGTACATAAGGAGTGTTATAGTTAAGGGTCGACCGAGATCTCAGTCTCGGTATTCTCGGCTACAAATTCTACCGAGAACTCTGTCTCAGTTCTCGACGAAAAATCGCCGAGATTCTGGGCCATAACCGAGACCGTTGTAAGTAGGTTCGGTGTAGAATAATGAGGTTCAAATCTACCGCCCGCATCTACATTCGTCACTTGGTGTCAGTGCGTGAGAGAGCTGTTGATTGTGATTGGTCGGCTGGCAGCGAGGCGGGTTTTACTTACTGCTGTTGCCGCTGCCGCACCGCGCCGTTCGTTCATTTCACTACTTTTGTAAACAAACAATGGTAGTTAAAGGAAGTTTGTTTGAATTTTATGGAAATGTAAATTGGCTAACAAATGCATACCTGCGAATATTCCAATTAAAGTACTTAAAAAAGAATAAATTAAAAAATTTATATACAGATTCCTTTTCTTGAAAATTTATAATAAAACTGTCACTTCAATTTTTATCTCTTTCATACATTTTTATTTTTAAATTAAATGTGTGTTACATCACAAATTGACGCGAAATAAAACCGTTACTTATGATCGGGTTTATAAAATATCTGAACAACATAGCTCGTATGTTCCTAAAGCAATTAGAAGCATTATTTCTTTCACTTTCTAACATAATAGAAATCACTAAAGTTTGCATAACAGGAAGAGAGATAATATATCTAACTTTTAATAATGCACGGTCGCTCTGGGATAATTTGGGTCTCCTGTTATTATAACCGCATGTGACGTTTTGGGACAATTTGGGTCTCCTTTGATTAGACAGATTAAGAGTGATTAATATTGTCTTCAATGATTAAGTAAAATGTTTCATACTAACTAATAATTTTTATTTCTGCATTTTCGCTTTTAACATTTGTCTTATGTGGCGCCACAAAGTCAAGTTGATTTTCATAAACCGCAAAGCCAAAGAGGTGGTCTTCTACAACTAAATTTCATGTTCATTAGAATTATGAATTGCACTGAATCGTGGCTCGTCTGACGTCACAAGACCCTTTCGTTTTACCCAAGTTCACTTGAATGCTCATAACTTTGTCATTTTTGGAGATATCGAAAACTAATCTTACTGAGGTGAAATGGGAGATAGCTCAATGAGCCCATGACCTGAGTGTCTGCTATATAATAAAAATAATATTACAGGTGAATATCTCAATTTGAAGATCTTGTAACCGATTATAATGATAATTTGCATTTAATAGTAGTGTGTAATGTAAGAAAGATATGATATGCCAGAACCAGAGCATGAAATTCTATTTATCAATCTACCATTTGAAATGAAAGTCAGAATAATATAAAGATTTATTTAATTTACTGTGGCACAAGAATTACGGTTGAATTAATAGATTGACTACGACTCTAATATTAGGTCCTTACATACGAAATTGGCGTTTTGTATGGGAGGAACATAAAGTCGATTTTTTTTTAATATAATATATTTATTTAATCAAAGTATGTACCATTGCTATCTATGCACTTTTGCCATCTCAGAGGTAGTTCATCGATTACTAAAAAAACCATTTGGATGGGAATCAATAAAATCTTTGAAGGCGGTTTGGACTGCCCCATCGAAGTTGAATTTTTTCCCTCGCTAGAAGTTATACAAATTTCGAAAAAAATGGTAATCTGTTGGGGCAAGGTCCGGAGAGTACAGTGGATGTCTTAGACATTCCAATTAAAGCCCCTCTAATTTGGTAGCCGTCTGTTGTGCAGTGTGTTGTCTAGCGTTCTAACGCGCGTTTGTTGATTTGCTTCACTCAATTCGTGAGGTACCCACCTTTCAAGCTTTTTCACCTTCCCAATTTGCTTCAAGTGGATTAAAACAGTTTTATCACTAACACCGCAGCCTGCAGCTAACTCGGACGTGGTTTGCGATGAATCCGCTTCCACAATAGCCTTCAATTCTTCATTATCAAATTTGGTCTCTGGCCGTCCACGGGGCTTGTTCTGCAGGTCGAAATTTCCAGAACGAAAACGTTGGAACCAAAAATGAACTGTGTTTTCTTTTGCGACACTGTCGCCATACACATCATTAATCCTTCGAGCCGTTTTGAGCCGCACCGGTGCCACGGTGAAACTCGTACTCGTAAATAATGTGATATTTCAAGTTTTCCATTTTGTAAACTAAATGACGCAAAGAAAAAAAAACAATTAAGGAAAAAACAAATGAATTCTAATTTTTGAAACACAAATACATGAGTAAATAGCTGAATAAATTTGAATTTGGAATTCCTAACAAAAGAGAAGATATTTGAGATCAAAGTTGCCAGTACGGCAAAACGCCAATTTCATATGTAAGGAACTAGTATAATATTAATCTCAGGGCTGGTCGGAAACACAAAGTAAATTTCCGATAGTAAAACGTATGTGAAAATGACATTACTGATAATTTTATAAGCACCAGAATGTTTATACTATAACGTTCAAGTAACCTAAAAGCAAGGATGTAAATGGAAAACCAAATTGAGAATCTGATAAATAAAGATGCGGTATTACGAAATGAAGAACCGCCATTGAATGATAATAATATCCTTGAGTCGCGAGTAGCATCCTCTCAGCCTGGTTTCAACTGACATTGGCTGCGAGCTGCGGCTGCTGGTCAGTCTAACAAAAACTCAAGGGATGTATCGTCACTGAAAGCTATTATTTGTAACGATAATGGATATCGGGGTTGGATGATCCTACGAGGAATTGCTTGGAGGTTAGGACTTGAAAGAGGCGAGTACCCGTATGATGAAATTGAACAAACTTTAAACATTTCTTCTTTAGAAAAACGTAGAAAGGACTCTGATTTAATTTGCATAATCAAAATTATCAACAGTATTATTGACACACCTGCTTTGTTACAACTCATCCAGTTCAATATCCCTTCCCGCAGACTCCGAAATAATGAATTGCTCCGAAATAAATAATTGAAGTCAAAGCATGATTTTTTGGTGTAAGCCTAAATGACTTTCGACAGTCGATATGCAATGTGTAATTTTTAAAGCCTTTTATAGTCTGTCAAAAAAGAGTAGAAAATATAAAAACTTGAACTACTAAATTTGTAGACTGGCAACACCAATTTAACTGTCAATTTTTTTTTTGAAGTGCAATTACACTGAATGTATAAAACACAGTAAATCACATTTTAAAAAACATTTTTTCTTCATGACATAAAATTGATTAAAAGGTGATTTATAAAGCGATTTGCTTTAACTTAATTTAACATAAATGTGAATTTAACAATAGATAGAAAGGAAGAATCACTAATGGTAAGTTTAGTAACACTACTTTTAGATCTGAATGAGTTAAATATATTCAGATCTAAAATTAGAGACATGATCTAAAGCCCAGGCAACGCTAGGTACTTTATCTAGTATTAAATAAATGTGAGCAATTTCTAAACTGTGCTTTATATTTTATTACATTATAGTTATTCTTCATTATGTTAACACAAAATTGCAAAGGTATAATAATAATATACCTGTACTCATTTCTAATTTTGAGATCGGCGGGTATCTATACTGCAATGAAAAATTATATTTTTTCCACTATTATGCCTTTTTAATTTTTTATAAAAATGTAGGTTACACAGTTTTACTTTAACACAATGAATTGTGTGTTTAGTATTGCCATATGAACAACAGTGGCGCCCTCATATATTTTCTACTCTTATTTGACAAACTGTAAATCCATCTTCAAGCTTTGACTTGTAGTTAACTTATATATGTACTTTTATATTATATATTTTCAATGCTCTTCATTTATAAGTAGGTACTCTCCTTTCACTTTGATTTTTTTATTTTTTTTTTATTCACAAAAAGATACATAAATTA
Organism: Limnephilus marmoratus; assembly: GCA_917880885.1. NCBI lineage: Eukaryota > Metazoa > Arthropoda > Insecta > Trichoptera > Limnephilidae > Limnephilus > Limnephilus marmoratus. The sequence goes on along the minus strand of OU862918.1, from coordinate 27,276,443 downwards.
CAATAAATTTTATACAATAATTAATTACATAATATATGTATTTCATTTACCCCCATAAATAAGCAGGGCTTGTGTGTATGGGGGGTGTAAATCTATGTAACTTATTTGTGTTGTTGTTATATTGTACACATTGGACTATTTGTCCGTGAATAAATAAATAAATGTGACAGAAACCTGCAATACTTTTCCAGACTGCCAGAAGATTACATATTTTTTTAATAAAAGTATAATTTTTTTATTTTCTAGAACATGCGTGTCCTCTCCTTTGGCTTCAAGTTCTCGGTGGCGAATCAGGGGCGCAACATCGCGGCCTCGCTGCTTCACCACGCCTTCCCGCGGCGTCACGACTTGCTTTTTGCGTACGAGTACCGCGAGCCGTACCACGTAGCGCCTCAACTGGCCGACATGAACATGTTCCTGAGGGCGGCAGACTGGAAACGGGAGATGGACCGGACTAACTGCCAGAAGTAATATTTTAGTCAAAGGCATTACTCCGGTTCTATGAGATAACTGAACACTATTGAAGACTGATTTAAAGTCATGAAAAAATAATGGGAATAAACTAACCTAATCTATTATTTCATTACATTCTATTTTGACCGGTTACTATTATTTCACACATTGGGAGAGAAACTTAAAAAGGCCTTAGTGTACGTATCACGGTCAAGCTGCCTTACGTCACAGAGGTTCAAACAATTACTGTTTGTGCCACAGATATCTGTTGAACTGCGAACGCTTATGTGTTGTATCGTCACACGACGCTATCAAATATTTCTTCCATAGGTAGGAGAGGGGGTCAGTTGAATTACAGAGAGCTGCCACGAAATGTCCTGAATCTATCAACTCGTCAGCTGTCATCTCTGCAATTAAAATTACCCCTCTTCTGTTTTCGGCGGAGAGGGTGTTGCATAACTTTTCATATATCGCCTCAGGAGCGGTTACGGCGTAAGATCTGTATTGTCTATGGTTGATCTGCGCATAAACTGCTTAGGTGTGACAGGTCTGATGGGATTGTGTTGATTGGAGAGCGTTATTTGGCGTGCAATGATCTTTTATCTGCGCAGGTGGTTAAGCCTATTTTTGCTAGACAAAAAATTGCCATAGAATAAAATACGTAAAAATGCCATGTGGGCTTGTTTCGTGATCCAAAGGTCTGACCAATCTTCGCTTAAATTTCAAATTCAGAAATTCTGTCTTGGTACAAATTCAAAATCAAATGGAATGGTGATATTCAATGTCAGATAGTGTGAGGGAGACAGAGTATGCAATGTTGATTGGCCGTCTCAATCTAATAACTAGAAGTCAAAAGGTACTAAGTCAGTAGTGTCCATTCAAATCTACATGAAGACATTTCTATTTTTTTTTTACTCCACAAAGGAAGCCCATGAGGAAAATAATTTCCCTCAGGGCCTATGTGAGAAGCTATGTGGAGGGTCTTTTTGAGGAGTCGAAGGAATGAACATTGGTCTTGAAGAGACCCATGTTGTAGGAAGGAGGAAACACGGAGACCTGCAAATCGTTCCACAGCCGAGCGTCAAATAAGCGACCCGTTATCGTTTGACAAATGTCTCATGTAACAATTGTGAAAAATGTACATACGTTGGGCGAGTTTTGGCGTGTTTCCCGACTATGCACCGGTGCCGAAGGGATCAATGACGCTAGTTACTCAGAGGGTTTTTTCAGGAATTTTGAAGCTCCAGACCAGAGGCGACTGCCAAATTCAACTATGGGATGCACTTGCGATTTGTACAGGATTAACAGCTGTGTACCATTAAAGTATCTACGGGCCCTCAATAGTACGCCTAGTTTTTGGGAGGCTAATTTTAAGGGGTATATTATGTATCTATTCAGGGGTATACCTTTACGTGACCGGTTCTAAGCTGAATATTATAATGTGCAATTTCAGCTGGCGCATATCCCGGGCCAATCAGGCTGAAGACAGTTTCTTCAGTGGGGCCGGAGATTCCCTTGTGGTGCCTGGAACGGTTCTGGATTGCCAACTGGCCGAGGCCGCTCGCCATTTCAGGAAGGGGAGGGTCCCTGTCTGGGTGAGTCTTATATCTACCATTTCACACTCGTCATTTCATTCACATCTTCTTTTATTCTATCTATGACCAAACTAAAGTATTTCATTCACTTGATTGTGGCATATCTTGGCGTCCTCGCGCATCCACTTTGTGAAAAGAGTATTACCACAGAGTTATTGTCTTCTTTTTCATTTTAATAAATATATTAATTAAAAAAATTTCAAACCTTGCCAAATATTTTTCAAATGCCAAATGTTTTTTCACAGAATTATTTAAAAAATTTTAGGAGCAGTAACTTTTAAATGCAAATACAATAGTGTAGTGTTCTCTTTTTCTAACGCTGTAAATCATGTATTTCACCATACAATACAAAATGAGACAGCATGACTTTTATGACTCCATGTCAGGCTGGGAGAAATATCTGAAATACCCAAAAGGATTCTAAGATTATAGAAATACCTACTGATGGAATGGATGAGATATAAGGGAACCCCTCCCTTCCCCCCCGGTGGCTAAAAACCTAAGCCCCCCGCCGCTCATTTGTACCAAGCATGGTATTTTGAAGACACCCCCCCCCTGAAGTATGTCAGGGTCACATAGTATGGGTACGTTCCCTAAGTCGCCAATTTTTCTTTAATTTTTCTTCAAAATCAATTTACATGATTTATTTTTGCTGTATATGAATTGACATATGTATTTATATTAACCTAATTTAGTCGGTTCATGTGTATGTATATTTGCAGGTGTGGAGTGCCCCCGAGGGTGCAGCCCTGGCCCGCTGCGGGGAGCTGTACTCGTCTGCGGCAGGCGGGGCCCCCGCGCACGCCCCCGAGTCCACTCTGCTGGAGGCCTGCAGGCGGGCGCACCCCACCAAGGCGGCGCCCCGCCTGCTGGGACTGCCCACGCAACCGCTGGCCCCCGCACTCAAGAGGCTCTCGGCACTGTGCGCACCCGCTACGCTTAATGCTTTTTGGGTAAATATATCTACATTAAATTTTCCGTTACTTACTTTTGAACATTTTGAGATAGACATACTGAACTTTTTTGGACATTGTGAGGTAGTTGCGAAAACTGTTTGGGATATGTACCTACCATGATTATAAAAAAAATAACTAACTCACCATCACACCATTTCCCACAGGGGTAGGTAGAGAGGACAAACCGCCAAACAACTCACTCTTTGCCGTATTCACGTTGATACATCGTCTCATACACACTCTTCTATTATTCTGACTCTTATGGCCTGACTCAAGTATCTAATTCACTTCGTGCCATGTCTTCCTCGGGCATCCCCGACTTCTTCTACTGTCTTCAGTTGCTCTACATGCCCAAACCATTTGAGGGTCCTTTTATAAATCTTACTCATTACGCTTACATCAGTCTTGCATTCTTTGCGGATCTCCACATTTCTCATAGTCATACATGGTTTTACCACACATACATCTCAGGGATCTCATTCCAACAGCGTTCAGTTTACTTTTATCCTTAATCTGCCAGTTTCGTGCCTCACTGCCATACATACGGGTAGGTACCGGCAATCCACTGTGGACTGCTAGCTTCGATTCTTTTGAAAGTTTTTTATTAGCGCCAACCGCATTCAGTCCTCCATTAATGGAGTTACTTGCATTTACCCTTCTTTCAATATCTCTATCAGCCTTCCCATTTCTCGTAAACATCTACCCAGATACACAAACTCATCCACCTGCTCCAAGTATTCATCATTCACAATTATATTTATAGCAATTTGGGAGGCGGGAATGGGTACCGCTGCCCCGGGAACCTTTATTGGCTAACCAACACCTCTGTCATAGGTCACCCCAAGTGGTTCGCTACGTTTGGTGATTTAGCAGGGGTGCCCGGATTTATGGGGTTTATGACACACTGAACCCCAGATTCCTACCCATCCCTTAAACCCTTTACCTTCCCAAAACTCTCCTCTCCTTCCTTTCCTTAAAAAAACCCTCCATACAGCATCCCCAAAGATGACATAGGCCCTGAGGGAAATTATTTTCCTTAGGGCCTCCTGTGTGGAGAGCTCATGTAAAAAAAATATGTATATATATATATATATATATATATATTGAACACTGTTTTCGTACTCTCTCTTTCAAACGCCATGACTGTAGGTAGACTTACTTACATTATATATCTTTAACTCATATTTCGTTCATCATATATACGAGAGACTGCTTGATTAATTTCAAATACTTTTTTTGTGAATTTATAAAAACCAGCAGAAATTTCCAAAGCAGCTTTTGTATCTCTACAAGTCATTTGGTTTATTTTCCCCATCTTACGGAAAATCCCTGGAAGCTGATCTGTACTGATGGACAGAAAGCTGATGTTGCTAGCAATTATTTTCTAAAATAATCAAAAATATTTTTTTTTAATATTCAGGAGCAGGATGGTAAATTTTACTCAACCCTCGACAACACACGGTGGATGAGATACATATCGGAATGTCTGACACTGGCCCAACAAGCTGCTGACAGTCTCTCTGAAAACATAACTGTTGTGCTACAAGAAGGTATTATCATTGTTCAATTATCTACAATATAAAAATGAATCGCTGAATGTGTTGCTAAGTGCAAATCTCGAGAGCAGCTGAACCGATTTCGATAATTCTTTTTTTAGAATATTCCTTGGGGGAGTTCGAGGATGGTTCTTACGGGGAGAAAAATTAAGAAAATTGTGCAGAAAATTGGATAATTTCAGAAAACCCAACGTGTTCGCGTGTTTGAGAATGACATTTTGCAAAACAATGATTGTTAATATTATAAAATTTATTTAAAGTAGGTACTCCCCTAATAGTTTTAGATATTTTAAATAGGTACCTATGTTAGGTACCAAATTTAATATACATGAAAAATGGAAATTTTAAAAAAAATTGTAAAAGGTGGAACGCAAGGAAGCGGCTATTGCTATGGAAAGCGGGAGGGAGGGAGATATAGGGGAGGGGAACCTGGAAGGAGGGAGAGGGACCTGGGAGGGGGGAGGAGAACTCGGGAGGGGGGTTCGCGGGACGGGGGAAGGGGGGGAGAGTGGAGTGGGGAGAGGGAAGGTGGAGGTGACGGAGTGGGAACGCGAGAGGGGAAGAGGACGCAGGAGAAGAAGAGGAGATGGAAGGAGAACGGGACGAATGGGAAAGGACACTCAGGGAGAAACAATTTCTTTATTAAATCGCATAGCAACAACGCATGCCGGGACCAGCTAGTTATTAATAATAATGTCCTCATTGTTTTCCTGTCCTCATTGCGAAATCAATGCATTTTTATTTGTGTCATGATAATATGTTCTGTCTAGTCCAGGCTGTAAGACTTATACAAAAAATCTAGATCTTGACTTGACAATGGCGAATAGTATCCACAATAGAGAACTCCAGTCCATTTTTTTTTTTTAATGAATAATTAAACTTAAATAACTGCATTTTTATTTTTCTTTTTAGAGTTAATTAGAATAGTTAAAATAATTGTCAAAGTTTTAATTTTTCAAGATCCCCCGAAAACCACCGTATGTGTAATGAATTGTGTGACGTCATCACTCCTGAAAAGGTACTATAAGATCAGGCAATCAGCTGATCAACTGCCGCCATTTTGAAATTCGTTGTTCGAAGTATTCTCCCTAGAGTAGCATTACTATTTTTTTGTGCAGTAGTTTTTGAATATTTTCAATAATAGAGATAAACTAATAAGAGATACCTTTATACTAATAAGAGAAACATTATTTAATAAATAATATTTCAATAAACACAACAACTCAATCTCTAGAAACAGTATGTAAATAAACAAATGAATTAATACGATGGCTTGTGTCATACCTACATTCCCATACAATGACTTTACGGTGACGTCACCACTAAACATTTTAATACTACCAACTTGACGGCGTGTTTCTAGGACCCGATTAAAAATTGACTTTTTAATAATTTTTTAAAAACTCTGAGCTTAATATTATTTAATAAAACTTATATATTCAGAATCCGCCTTTATTGGTCTATATGAACATATTTTTTTAAAGCCATAATATATTTTCACTGAAGTTCCTTATTGAGTGTTGGTTGAGGAAAAGCAGTCATTATTTCTGAGTTTACGGGAGGGAATATTGGGAAAGAGATGAGTTGCAGGTGAATCAATAATACAATCGATCCTTCCATGTTTAAATTTCAGGTGATGGGATGGATTACTGCGCGGTGGTGTCCTCGCTGACCCAACTCTTGTTGGACACTCACTTCAGGACCATCAAGGGCTTCCAGTCACTCATACAGAAGGAATGGGTGGCTTTGGGACACCCTTTTTGTGACAGGTAAACTAACAAACTACTAATAAATTACGCCCTTTCTGCGCAAGGCAAGAGATGTGCAGATAGTTGGGTCGTAGCTAAGCGACAGTCGGCACGGTATATCTCCCTTTGTTTCTATTATCTGTGATTGCAAAGCGTGCCTCAATTCAATAAAGCTGTAATTGTTTAAAGCTACTGCTTCATAACAATGAACTTAATTAATGTTATAATTATGATAGAACTTAATGATCTTAACCTCTCAGGCTAATTTGTTCGCTTTTGGGAACAACTCATACAGGTCTCATAGAAATCGTTGTGTCGCCTTACTGTCATGGTGAGAAATATGATCTAATCAGTATTAGAAAGAGAAAACAACAAGCTTTGTATTCAAATCTAAAAGTTAACCGCAAAATAATTAAATTGTTTGCTTTTAAAAAATCAAAGTTTCATTCTGCTAATTATGAAACTTTGAAAATATTTTACTAATTGTTTTCACACGAAAAAACAAAAAAATAAAGTGAGGATAACATTTACAATTCGTTTTTCTAAAAGATATGTGTGTAAAATGTATACCTTTATGAAACCAAAGTTTCGGATCGCAATTTGAAAAAAATTTATGAAACTTTGGGAATTTTTTATTAATTATTTTCACATGGATTGATAAAAAAATAATATTCGTCTAATAAGAATGTTTTTATTTTTTTCATTATCAATAATTTCAGTTACAAAAAACGTTAGGGAACGTACCCATACTACGTGACCAACTTTTTGCAATTTTTACCCCCCCCCCCCCCGGTGACCAAAAACCTAAACAACCTGCCGCTCATTTGTATGGAGCGTGACATTTTGAAGACCCCCCCCCCCCCCTAAACGTGTCACGTAGTATGGGTACGTTCCCTTAGGTGAGTCATTCTTAAAAAATATGTGTTTGTTTCGAATTATAAAATTTGAACATGTCTATCACCTTTCAAAAACAGTTTTTAGTTTTCAGATACGTTCAGAAATGTTCCGTTTATTTGGATTTTTGCAAAGCTGAAGTATTTTGACCTTGTCTGAATATTTCATCTTCAATAACCACCAGAATAAACTCTTTTCTTATGCCATTAGTGATTTTTTGTTTTAAATTTGGGAGGCGGACATGGGTACCGCCGCCCTGGGAACCATTTATTGGATAACCAACAAATCTGCCATAGGTCACCCCAAGTGGTTCGCTACGTTTGGTGACTTAGCTGGGGGTGCCCAGGTTCATAGGGTGAGGTTTGTCCAGGTCTTGGCGGCCGAGCAGGATCGAGAGAGACTGGTTGAGGGAGGTGAATATCCTCTCCAGCCAAAATCTCTCAACCCATCGCCTTGAATAACCAAAACATCTGCCATAGGTCACCCCATGCGGTTCGCTACGTTTGATGACTTAACAGAGAGTGAGATTTGTCCAGATCTTGGCGGCGGATGCGTCTGCCCACCTTCTTCTCTTTTTCTCAGGGCCTCTTAAATGGAGCTAATGTAAAAAAAAAAAAAGTGAAACCCTCTTAAGAAGTTTTCCAAGGGACCGGAAAAACCAAACTTCTTAAGCAGGAAAACCTTATATGTGGGAAAAATTGGGCCGAGGGACCAAAAAAACCAAACTACAAGCCGCGAAACTTCTTAAGAGGGTTTCACTGTATGTATATTTTTCTTATAAATTTCATTACTCTTATTATAAGCAATAATTATCAGCCTGAAACACTCATCTACATTGAAAAAATCTTCCGAGAAAAGATACTTGCCACCAACGGGGCTTGAACCCGTGTCCTTCTGATTGCCGGTCAGGTGCTCTGGTTGGCGGCAAGTATCTTTTCTCGGAAGATTTTTTCAATGTAGATGAGTGTTTCAGACTGATAATTATTGCTTATAATAATTGTTACCCTTTGTGCTATGCATAAAAATCTTGTCTTAAACGTTAGTTTATCAATTAAAAAATAATATTATTACAAAGTGTGTTTTTTCATTCAATAAAAAATAATAATTCATTACTCTTATTTTTAAAAGATATGTTGTCTTATTAGAGGTAAAGTCACAAGGACGAAATGCATAGTTGGTTTTATTTTGGCTATATTCTACACATCATCATCAACGAACACTACAAATGAATAAATTTTGTGTTCTTTTGACAGACTTGGGCATGTGGCGCTGGATGATTCAGACACTACAGAGGGCGACCGCGAGATGTCTCCCGTGTTCCTGGTGTTCCTGGACTGCTGCTGGCAGCTGCTGCAGCAGTTCCCCGCCTCCTTCCAGTTCACCGACACCTACCTGGCCACGCTGTGGGACTCGGCGCACAATCAGCTCTTCCACACCTTCCTCTTCAACAGCCCCAGGGACCGGGATATCGCCATGTGCAAGGTCAGATACTTAATCATACTTACTATATCCACTATTGTCACTGGCTTACAATTCCTTTTTTATTATATCGATCATCCAGTTGATTAGTCAGACATCTCTGAAAAATAGAAATTTCAATTGGGTGTATAGTTATGTGTAAGTGTAATCTCTATATAGTACAATACTCAGATTATTTGTAAACATCACCTTGTACTGATTTAAACAAAATATTGCTGTTTTCTGGATCACTAGATGTCATACTAATGTATTGGATATTACGTAATATTTCAAGATGTCTGTAGTGTTCTGTTATTTTAGTGAACACACTAACAGACTCTCCAAATACTTGGATGGAGAATACTTTGGAATAAATAGAATCTGGTTCGTTATCTGCGTTTATTTATACTTTGCGTATACAAATGGGACTGCGGTAGTCTACCTAACTAGGAGCTAGCTAAAATGGTTCTGGCGAGTGATAATTGAAACACAGCCTCTGAGCCCCCTGATTCCCCTGCCGGAGAACTTAAGCACTACGGCTTGCCATCTAGCGGATTCTACCGATAGCTGATGTCACCGCCATCTGTCTCTACAAGGCGGAAGCTTTTACGATTCACCACAATGTCATACTAATGTATCGGACTGTTGAGCCTCCCGATGTTGTTTTATAGCATATTTAATAAAACACAGACACATGTAAATAATATTTGATTTATGGTGAGCATTTGAATATTTATTTTCTTATTATCTCAAAACTTAGTATTTAGACTATATGTATATATATATATTGATGTACAGTACTCTCTAACTAATCCACCACCTCAAAAACCGGGCAATTGTCAATTAGTGAAAGCGACGAATTACATTAAAAAAAAAGTGCAGTTCGCGTGCAGTAGAAGTGAAACCTTCAGAAAACTAAAGTAGACAAGAGTGGGAAGGCTACGAACCACCACACAAAAAGGAGACCGATTATACTATCTCATTCTCTCGTAGGCTAAATCCTACAGATGTAAGTGTTTGGCCCTCCGTTCATGGAGATACTTACAAACTACGTAATTGTGACGCAACCACAAGTACCCTGCAGATATACTACTCTTTAATGCTAGTTTCCGTACACGGCGCTACCCGAAATATACTGAACTTGATCATTTTTCACGTGCAGCCGTGGAGTTAAAACGATGTCAAGCGATGTCAAATTACTTTTTTCCAACATCAATCCACGCCTTCTCCACTAAATCCTTTCTTACATATTCTGGTAAAGTAATTCTGGTGAACATGCATTTTTTTCCACTTCCAGAACAAATCTAACATTACTTTCATATTCCGATGCCATTTCTGTCAAACGTCAAACGAATAAGTATCAGACACAAATGATGCGACGCGTCGCGCGCGATCCGCACTAGAAGTGGGTTGATTCACTCATTTTACGGAATCAATTCCGGACCTATATTCGACTGAGTGGACTCGATTCACTGGACTCGCTCCTTTGATTCCGGCGATTCCACCGGACTCACCGAATCAAACTCATTGTGGCGTTCCGCCGGAGTCGTTGAATCGGCCGGAATCAAACTCAGTTTGGCTCTTGCTGATTCAATGCCAGAGTTGATTCCGCCGGACTCGCCGAACCAAACTCATTGTGGTGCTCCGCCGGAGTCGTTGAATCGGCCGGAACCAAACTCAATTTGACTCCTGCTGATTCAATGCCGAGAGTTGATTCAGCTGAACTCGCCGTACTCGGTGGAATCGTGGAACGTTACGGAGTTAAGGAATCATGTGTTTAAGTAGCCGGGCGTGTGTACATTAACATGCTATTGTTTATTGCGAGCGAGAAGTCTTATCTTTATATAGCTAATAATAATGTATTTGACATGAGTGATATCTTTGTCGGCTTTATGAGAACCGTGTAAGATATTTACGATACATTTGAAACTTACGAACAGTGGAGTCCTTGTATAGCAGTGAGCCATGGAACCGGCAGAGGAAGGATGAAAGTAAACTGAATGCTGTTGAAATGAGATCCCTGAGGCGTATATGTGGTGAAACTATGTATGATCGTGAGAGAAATGTGGAGATCCGCAAATAATGTAAGGCTGATGTAAGCATAATGAGTAAGATTAAGAAGGGGACCCTCAGATGGTTTGGGCAAGTAGAGCGAATGAACGAAGAAAGTAGTGTAAGGAGAATATATGCCAAAATGTGAATGGTGGAAGATGTTGGGGACGCCCGGGGAAGACATGGCAAGATCAAGTGAATCAGATACTTGAGTCGGGCCATGTCAAAAGTCAGAATAAAAGAAGAGTATGTTTGAGACGATGTATGAATGTGAGTGAGGCAAGGAGTGTGTGCCAAGATCGAGTTGTTTGGCGATCATTCCTCTCAGGAACGAGAAAAACCCCTGCGGAGAAACGGCGTGATGGTTAGTTAGATATTTTACGTTCTTCATAAAACTAGTAATTCACCAGAGTATCACCGGCGCGAACTTGCGGGAAGGCAAATTTGCTCCGTGATGACCGACAAAAGGTAAAAAGCAGTGCTCCTTGCTATCTTTTGACTAAGATATAATGCTATTTCTTTTCGAAAAATGTTTTCACGCTGTCATCGCGCCCCGCTAGAGCAATACAACGCCGCCCCGCTTGCGCCACACACCTCATCCCGTGAATAAGTCCTGTATTCTCACTCTGTCACTCGTTCCCGAGTGATAGAGTGACAAATCCCCGCCCGGCCTGCGCCGCGCACCTCCTCCCGTAAATGATTCCTGCCGCCCGGCCCGCGTCGCACACCTCCTTCCGCGTCAACCTCGCCCGAGTGCGAGCGACTCCGGAACTGATTCATAACATTTTGCGGACTCGGAACGAATCAAACGCATTCGGACTCGGAATCTTTGGATTCGTTCCGGCCGGAACGACACACTTCTAATCCGCACCATCGGTATCGTGATACTGATTGAAAACCGACAGACGTTGCGTAGTGCCGTGTATGGGCACCAGCAAAATCGTACGGGGGGTACTGACGATCGACGCGTATGATACGCTCACGGGGATCGAGTAGCTTGTAAGTAGCGTCATTTACGGAGGCACTTTGTCTCTTTTTAGTGTCGCTATTTTTCATTTCATCGAGTTTTAAATCACAGCGGTGCTAAAGAAGTTTTCACTTCAATTAGCTAAAAATTAAAACAGATATTTGGTAAAAATCACGGAGTAAGGAAGAGACAGATCTGTGGTATAGTAACTGAGTGTGTAAGAGTAAGAATACCCAACCTGTCCGTATACAAAGGTTGGCATTCGACACGGCGGACTACTAAACTTGAAATACAAATAACAGCAAATTAGATAACTTGATTTTGTGCTTTCAACTAGTAAAAATAACAGCAGATTATAGTAGTTGTTGGATCCAGTCGCTGATTACTGAGCGAGAGTACAGATTTACCTCATCTTGTATTCTCTCTTTTTTCTGGCTTTAAAATCGATCAACAGAAATAATCTTCTGAATAAATTTCAACATCAATTATGTTGTCGCATTGTCACAGTGACTAGAACTTGTAGTAATAATTTGTAATTGTTGAATTTTGTGGTTCCAGTATGCAAATCTCCGGCCAGTGTGGGATTGGGAAGAACAGTTTTCCCAGGAGGAGATACAGTACTTCTATAACCCCCTATACAGCGCCCCTGCCCAAGCAACGCATCCGCCTAAATGTGGTTAGTGACTTTTGCCATGTTTAGTAACAATGTTACTTAAGAACGACAAACTTATATGTTTTGTATAATTGTTATATAATCCGCCAGCTTTATTTTATAAAGGGCGCCACTGGTTGATTAACCAGGCTAGCAGATGGGAAAGCAAAAATCCTCTCTCAGGGCTTTGGGAATTCATACTTTAAAGGAAATATAAAAGAATTAAAAATGATAAACAGTATTCATAAGGAATAACAAAATTATATTTATTTGTACAGATTTTTTTAAATACAAACAGAACTTAAAACAGTAACTAAATAAATAATTAAAGCTCACCCCCTGGATCGACCAATTTCCAATTAGCTAGCTAACTAAATATCACGGGCCTCTCGTTTCTCAAGAAGCTTCTATTCCCGATGACGAATCTGTAAATTTTCCATGGACAGAAGACGGCTGGTACTGTTTCACTCAAAGAAAATCGCTCCAACCAACAAACAATTTCAAGTCCAGGCGAGTCTATTTCTCCATGAGCAAAACAGAATTTTCCAAAAGCTCTAAGGTTACTTAAAAAACCGACGGGGCTAGTCTCCTTGTAGGTAGATGATTTTTCAAAATTTCTTTAGCACTCTGGCTTGCATAATATATTGTACTGATAGCCTTGTTACTCGACAATATGTAATATGGAGAATATGTCATTGCGATGTTTCAATTTAATTTAACACCTATGATAATGAAAACAAAACACTTCCACGGCGCTACGTAAATACTGATCGCGGCCTTCTGATAAAGAATCACTTAGATTAAAATATGAATGCTGCAATCTTTTATAGCAGAGCACGATTCAAACTTTAAAAATGAAATAAAATCACGTTTGACTTTCAGTAAGGAGTCCTACCACCTGGGCCCGCAAACTAACAAGTGAAGCGTCTCGCTTATTCTCATGTCTGAAATACCTTCTTTCGAAAAAATAATTGAATCATCTAGCTTTCACGTTTCAAAAATAGATTTTCATTGACATTTTAACTTAGTCAATCACCTTTAAAATTAGGCACCTGCCTAGATTCTTTGATAAAATAAACAGCGAGTTATATTATTATTTATTTTATCATAACAACAACACCCTGAATAGTTGGTATTTCCCAATCGTTTTCCTCCTCATCTCCTCCCTCTTCTCTCTCCCTTTGAGACATAGCCCCTGGCTATTGGCAGTTAGACTCACATCCTGGTCTTTTTAAAAAAAAAAATTATTAAGGAGAAATACAGACAGATGTTAATTGACAAGTATATACAAAACAACAACTAGAGAACTCATCTGCATCCAAATTATTTCCCATTTTGGAAAAATTTAAAAGATATATGTATTCATACAAATGTAAACTGATTTTATTATTTCTACACAAACCTGAATACATACCAAACAAGAAAAAATAAACAATTCTAAGGAGTTTTCAAAGAAATAATGACCTCTATACTATTTTGATAACGTAAAATATCGATATTTTCGCCATTGGCATCTGCTGGAAGCTTCGACCAAGTATACCCTAGACAAGCCCTTTCATAGAGAACATCATAATAAAAATAACACCAGTAACAGTAATTTCGCAACAAAACTCTCCTTCGAATTCCGCCATCTTGCATACGCGTTCCCGGCAAAATAGAACCGACCACCGAGCTATCCTGTTGTGTAATTTTTCGCACTCACACATCAATAGTTCGTTCACGTTTTGGTCTCATGAACAGTTTCGACAACCAGTGGTTTTCAAAGGGGACACGATACATTTTTTTTTTTTTTTTTTTAAAGCGGAGACGGTTTACCATTGGTTCCCGTGAGTACTTAGGCCATGGGCCCATTGTACTTTCTCCCATTTTACCTCAATCCTTTAACAATAACCCAGTCCCTTTAATAAAGTTCACCAGAGTTGTTATCGGATATGTGGCTAGGTCTTCTGGTTCTACAACATGTCTCCCCAGGTATCTGAGCCTAATTCCCACCAGGGCAGGACATTGGCACCATAAGTGAATTGGAGTCTCTTCATCCTCTTCACATTTTCTACATCTACTGGTGCTTTCCACTCCCAATAGCTGCATGTGTTTCCTGAGATGGCAGTGTCCCGTTAGTAGGCCTACCAGTTCCCTCAGCGAGTTTCTGTCCATATCGAGTAGTTTCCTGGTCCGTCTGGGGTCGGGTCCGTTTATGAGTACTTTGGATTGTCTCATTCCGGGTGCCCTCTCCCATTCCTTCCAGTGCTGGGATTTGACCCACCTCTCGATATGTAATTTGGTGTGGCAAGCTGCTACTCCTACGGCCGGCTCAGATCCCGCAAGTGGTGCTTTCGCCCCTTTCCTTGCTAGTTCGTCAGCCCGCTCGTTGCCCTCAATACCCTTATGTCCTGGTACCCATATCAGGGTTATTTTATTGATGGTAGCGAGTTCTGTAAGAACGGTTCTACATTCCATCACCAGTCTGGAGTCGCATCGGTTACTTTCCAGTGCCATAAGGGCTGCCTGGCTATCAGAACAAATAGTTATGTTCTTATTCCTGTACCCGATACGTATATTCTCCTGTGCGCAGGCCAAGATGGCTTTCATCTCAGCCTGAAACACAGTGCAGTGTATTCCTAGAGGTATACTTAGTTCCCTCTTGGAACCCTGTAAACATACCCCAGCCCCCGTTCCTTCCTCCATTTTGGACCCATCTGTGAACCAGATTAGTTCCTGTCTGGAGGTTGGACCTGGGACCATGTCCCACTCCTCCCGGGTGGGGTACATCACATCAAACTGCTGTCTGAAGAAGTATTCGGCTTGTTTGCCGTCCTGCTTCATTCCAGCTGTCGGACTAATTGCCCTCAGTCTTGTTCCGATCTCCGTATGACTGTTTTTGGGCAACTCACCTCTCCATTGACCTTTGCATTGTAACCTGTAGGCTGCCGCCATCGCCGCCCCCTCTATTTCTAAGTTTAGTGGGGGTAGATCTAGCAGCACTCCCATGGCTAGTATTGGAGTGGTTTGCATAGCTCCTGTGATTCCTCTGCATGCAAGTCCCTGTATGTGGTTGAGTGTGGCTCTCACTGTTTTCAGTGTTGTTCTCCTCCACCAGACCAAGGCTGCATGCATGAGTCTTGGTTTTACAACGGCTGTGTACAGCCATCGCATCATTTTGGGTTTGAGTCCCCACGTTCTGCCGCAGATTCGCCTAGTTGCCCACATGAGAACACAGGCTTTTCTGCTTACAGTCTCCACCTGGTTTTTCCAGCTCAGTTTGGCATCTAAGATGACTCCGAGGTACTTAACCGTGTTAACTCGTGTTGGATTGCTCCATCCTTCTAGTTTCCTTTTGCGTGTAAAGATGACTAGTTCTGTCTTGTCTGGGTTAACTGACAGCCCTGTTTCTTCACACCATTCTTCCACTGTTGCCAGTGTTGATTGTATGAGGCCTCTGGTCTGCATCTGGTCTGCATCCCAACACCTTATTATGGTTGCGATGTCATCCGCGTACCCTTGAGTATACAGGCCCTTGTTGTTGAGTTTCCTGATGAGGTTGTCCACCACCAGGCTCCACAGCAAGGGTGATAAAACCCCCCCCTGTGGACACCCTCGCGTCACCAATACTCTGAGTATCACCTCACCCCTTTTCATCGTAAGAATCCGACCTGAAAGCATGTTCTTCAGCCATCTTCTAGTGGTTTTGTCGAGTCCATGTCTTTCTGCCGCTTCATCGATGGATTTAATAGTGGTGCAATTGAATGCTCCCTCTATGTCCAGGAAGAGTCCAACCGCTAGTTCCCCGGTTGCCTGCGCCTGCTCCAGTTTGTATACCAACCTGTGCAGTGCCGTGTCAACCGACTTACCTGGTTGATACGCAAATTGTAACTCATGGAGGGGATTTTCTCTCAGTGCCCCGTCTCTTATGTGCCTATCCATTAGCCTCTCCATTGTCTTTAGAAGAAAAGAGGTGAGGCTAATTGGACGGAATGCGCCTGGTTGGTCGTAGTCAGTTCTCCCTGGTTTAGGTATGAACACTACCCGTGTTTTCCTCCATGGTGTGGGGATGTATCCGAGGGCGCAGCACGCCCTCAGAATCTTAGTTACCGGAAGCAAGATTGTATCTAGGCCCCTCTGAAGAAGTGCCGGAAAGATACCATCTTCTCCCGCGCTTTTAAAAGGGTCGAACCCTTCGATTGCCCATTTAACTTTGGAGGGAGTCACTATTTTAGCTGCAGTGTCCCAGTCCTTACCTTCCCGCATAACTCGGGCTGGTGGTGGCCCGGTGTCACCTGCTTCTAACTTTTTGTAGCCGGGAAAATGTTTCCCCAGCAGTTCCTCCAACTCCTCCTCGCAGTTATCGGTGAAGCTTCCATCGGCTTTCCGAAATGGGCCTTTAGCTGCCCCTGGGTCTTTAGCAAGGATTTTTTGAATTCTTGCCGCCTGCGGGATGGTTTCCACCTCCCCGCAGTACTTCTCCCAGGAGTTTGTTTTGGCTATCCGGATTGCTTCGTTGTACTCTTTCTGGTATTGCTTGTGAGCATCCCAGTTTCCAGATTTTTTGGCCCTATTGAAAGCTTGCCTTACTAGTTTCCGTAGCTTCTGCAGTTTCCTGCTCCACCACGGCGTTTTATCCCTGGTACTTGTCTTCAGAGGACAGCTATTTTCGAATGCCCCTGTCATCGAGTCCCTCAGTATTTCTACTGCGTCCTCAATTTCTTCAGGGCAGCCGTATTTCGCTGGGAATCTAGTCATTCCTATTTTTAGTTCCTCTGAATACCGAGTCCAGTCAGTTGCTTTTGGGTTCCTGTATGTGTCTGTCCCCGTTTTATTTGTTTCTCCCTCTAGTTCAAATACTATGTGCCGGTGATCCGACAGGGATGGTTCATCCGACACTCTCCATCTTGCGACTCCCAAGGTTCCTAGAGTCAGGTCTATCACTTCCTGTCTGTTACTTATAACAAAAGTAGGTTCCCTACCTCTATTGAGAATCTCAAGATTCACTGTCATCAGGTATTCCAGGAGGTCCTGTCCTCGCTTGTTGATGTCCGTACTCCCCCACACAGTGTGGTGCGAGTTAGCATCTACTCCGAGTATCAGTTCCCTACCCTTCTCCCTGCAATCCTGGATGAGTCTCGTAATTTCCCTTGAGGGTGGTGGTTCCGCAGAGTCATAGGGCATGTATGCTGACGCCACCACTACTTCCCTGCTTCTTTGATCCAGCGTGACCTGTAGCTTCACAGCCACCAGGTCCCTGCTGCAGTGATCGGGGAGCAGTGTGCCTGCTATCCCTCTGATGAGAATGCAGGCCCGTGGTCTTTCCCCCGACTCCTTGTAGTAGAGTAGACCCTGGTCCATGTTTAGTCCTCTGACCTTCTCCCTGTAAGTCCAGGGTTCTTGAATCAGCGCGACATCCACACGGTCCCGGGTAACTCTTCTGTTGAGCACGGCAGCCGCTGCTGGGCTGCGATGTAAGTTTATTTGGATGAAATGTAAGTTTTTAGCCATTTTTTTTTTTTTTTTTCCCCCCTAGTCCTTACCCTTTACATCTTGTATCCGCTCCTCGGTGTTGGGTCCGCGCACCGTGAAGGTGGCCTTCTTTATACCGACGTGCGCCGTCATTCCCATTTCCCGCAGCACCTTCACACTGTCCTCGTCCACGCTCATGATCAGGCGATATCTATCTTTCTCCCTGATCGAGTCGTGTACGATCCACTTTTTTGTGTGAAGCCGCGGGGTCTGGTTCTCCAGCTGTTGCAGCAGCCTCTCGGTGCTTACTGCACCATTTTCAGGGATTACCGCCTTTACCTTCACATACTTCGGCAGTTCATCTAACCCTACCACCTCCAGGTCGCAACCCTGCCATTTCCGTAAGGTCGGCACTATCTCCCTCAGCCATTTCTCTGACTCCTTGTCGGAGCAGGTCATTCTCAGGACGCCCTTCTGAATGAAGCACTCGTCGAATCCGGGTCTGAACTGTCCTTTTGGGATGCTCAGAATCAGATCGCCAGCACCTTCACTCACAAGGGCCTCCTACTCCTTTGTAAACTCCTCCTCCCTGTTCCTATGGACTATAGCCACCCTAATTTTATTGTCAGCGGCTTCCGCATAGGTGGCAGGGGTGGGAGTTCCTCGGCGCTTTTTCCGGGCATTTTCCGGTGTTAGCCCGGAGGATTTACGTTCCGGTGAGGTCCTACTCCTCTTCCCGGCTTTTTGTTCCCTGGGCATTCCTGGTTGCTCCCGGTTACCCTGTAGGGTCCCCGTTTGCTTCCAGTCTGTCCCTGGTTTTTGAGCACCGGCATGACTATCCTTCGAGGTCCCTGGCTGTACCCAGTTGTCTTTAGAAGTCCCTGGTTGCTCCTGGTATCCTTTATTTAGTCGCCAGTTGGCTCCAGAGTTTCCCGGCTTTGCCCGACCGATTTCCTGTGCCAGAGGTCCCCGGTCGGAACCCCGCCTCTCCTGTTGTATTTTTTCCTCGCAGCCCCACTGTGTCTTTTTTTGCGAATGCGAATTTTCCTCACGTCATCCGTAAGGGCATTCACCGCATCTTTCTCCGCAGTGGCTGTTGGACGATCCTCCTTTACGTTCCCCCTTCTCCCCCGGTTCCTCGAGGGTCCCGGTTGTTGGGGGTTCTTAAAGGAGTTAGTTTGCAGGTCCCGTGAAGGTCCCTGCTTACCAGCATCTGAATCCCTTGGAGGATCCAGTCGCGTTATGTTCTTTTGAGGTTCCTCTTTTCTTGGGTTCCCCGAGGGTCCCACAAGGAAAGAGTCCACCTCGATGGTCTCATCTCTCCTTTCCACACCCTCTCGGTTCCTCGAAGGCCCCAAGAGGGAAGAGTCCACCGAGGTGGCCTCATCACTCCCTTCCTCTCCCCTCAGGTTCCCCAAGGGCCCCTCATCGTTTGTGGTTGTTTTATTTTTATTAAAGCTCATATTTGATCCCACGAGTATCTAGGGAAATAAATGGTCCACCCCAGCAGAGCCCCGAATGCTGGGGTAAGGTCTAAATACTCCGAGATTCGACCTTGTGTCTCGGAGGCACCGTTCGTGACACTGTTCCCCAGTGCCATTCAGCCCTGAGCACGGTAGCTAACACCTTAGCTTGGGATGGCTATTGCAGGTCGTATTTCTACTCCCTGAGCGATGAGTTCGCCACACTCCCTACGCTAGGTCCTCTTACTGGAGGCGAGGGTTTTTCTGTAGGGGTTTTCCTTCCCTTAGCGGGGAGGTTCCGGTTTTATGGCGCCAGAGTTTCGCCATTCGCCCCCTCTCTGTTGGCTATGACCGGAGATCACATTGCCCAGGGGTCGCGGGGCCATGATGACCGCTCGTGGACGCCAGAGAGTTGGACTTATTGGTAGTGCTGCTGACGCGGCTATGTCGTTTGTGGTATTTTTTTCGAGGCACACACCATCCAGCGCGATGTGTCCCCCCACAACCTACCAACCATTCGACCCCCACACGATACATTTATAAATTTAAATGGATTTTTTTTTAAAACTTTATTATGATAAGCGATTCAATTCGGAGGCGAGTATGGGTACCGCCCGCGCTGCCTCGAGAAACAATTTATTAGATAACCAACACTCTGCCATAGGTCACCCCAAGTGGTTCGCAACATTAGGTGACTAAGCAGGGGTGCCCCGGTTAATGGAGTGATATTTGTCCAGGTCTTGGCGTCGAAAATCACAGGATTCTGTTCTGATTTGCAAAAAGTATTAGCCAAAAACTATAATCTTTCTTTAAAGTTTTGAATCAGTTCCTGAAAACATTAAGTTTTTTTTGCGTATAATAAATAAAAAATGACGAAAATTCGTGGTTACTTAAGACCCGGCAGTAAGCGCTCAAAAAGAAGATAAAGGGGAGATATGTTAATAAGAAAGTTAGAAGGAGCGCGCTTATATTAAAAACGATAATATTTAAGCGAAAATTGTTAAAATGTTTAATAAAACACAATTCGTTTAAAATACAACAAGAATCTTGCGGGAAATATTTAAATAGCATTTAAAGAAACAATGAATTATGATTTTTTTCAATAATTTATAATAATTATAATAATAGGAGCATATCTTACGATTTTTTCTGTCAGGGAATTTCATATAATTACCCTTTCAGTATATTAATATTTTAAAGAAAGACAATCATTCCCGGGTTACGAATAGCTCAACAATGTTTGAAAATCTCCTACTACCGCCACAGAAATTCGAAAATATTGCTTGTGTCGTGATGGAGGAGCCAGCCGAAGAATCGAACACGCGACGCCCAAGTGGGACCCAAGCGCTATGCCCACTCAACCAAATATTATCTATTATATTATTATCGTCAAAAATAACATGTATTTTTTTTTTATTTAAAAACTTAAAGTGTTCAAGAGAAATATATTATAAAACGGTAGAAATTCGGAATGCCGTGGCTTAAGATAGGTTAACTTTACCTTTATTGAAGAAGAGTGCATCTGTTCTTCGTTGAGATCTGTGTTTAATGTATTTTATAGGTTTCCGTTTTACAAAATAACTAAAATTTTCTTGACAAAATATTGTACTTATAAATATTGTAATTCCAAATGAAAATAAACCAACACCATTTATTGGCTTTACCTTGAACGTAGTAAATATTTGTCAGGCAATTTTGACAAACTTTTTTGAATTAACTGCCAAAATTGAAAGTACTTTTATAAGTTCGTTAATATTACCAAATGAAAAAGTCGAGAGCATTGTTTTGGCCCTGCGGATATAATATTTTCACCTACGGCGCTTTATTTCTACCCACTTAGATAGTTTTATTACAAATTTTGTTTTACAATATATAAAGTAGGTTTGCGACTCCACCGACAACAAAGTTAACCAGGTAATGTTATACATACCCTCCCACCAAGGTCCCCATACAAACTAATAATAAATACAATAATAATACTTCGACTAAACAGGTTGATTATTCCTAAAAAAAACAGCGGGGGTGAATTTAAAAGCGGGTCGCGCTTTAAAAAAGTTTGAACACCACAGCCATATTAGCATCGAACATTTACCAGATGTGACCACCACTTCGACCCTTGGTTATGCCCCTCGCATACCCCGTACCTACATTACACCACCTCGCGTACCCCTCACCCTCTGCCCGCCTCATGCCTGCCGTTGCCGGTGTTATATTATGGCCGCAGAAACGGCCGTTCTCAGAAGATAATCATCTGGCGACCTCTGCATCCCTAAATGCACCCCGCTGCCCTGCCGCCCGCCACCCGCCCCACCGTCCCCGCGCACTAGGAAGGATGACATCGGACATCGGACTGTACCCTCAAATGTGTAATTTCGTAAACATTTGACGAACTGCCTGCCTCCTCTGCCCCCGCCCGCCCCCGCGCCCGCGCACACAGAAGGATGACATCGGTCGGAGCCGATATTATTAGCCTGAGTGATAATTATAAACATTTACAGTGAACTTTTACAATAATATGAGAACTTCACACAGATATAAACATTTTACGATGATATAAATATTTACAGTGATAAGACATTATATATTTTGTATTAGTGTTACCTACTTAATTAAGTTGTTAGTGCAGTAAGTTATTCATATTGACTTTCACTATTGTTTGTTATGAGTTGTGTATTTTTTAGAGGTAGGTTGAATAAGTGTAACGGTATTGTGGTGATGTTACGGTAGTTTTTATATGTAGTCCTTGGAAGGGAATGGCCGACACAGGTGTCGATGAGGCTCGCTACCCATCACATCGCCAACCCTTCGGTTGCGCAAAGAGGAGGACGGAACGTGAACAATGTAGAATTGGTACATGGAATATCAGAGGAGGGATGGACAGAAAGATGAATGAATTATGCGATACAATGGATAGTAAATGTTTGGACGTACTTTGTGTGACAGAGAGTATGAAAAAAGTGAGCGGTACAATGCAGCATAACGATAGGCTCGTCATCTGGTCTGGGAGACCAGATACGGAGAGGGCTTGTCAGGGTGTTGCAGCGCTACTGTCTCCCAGAATGGTTGAATGTATGTTGCAGTATGAATGTGTAAGTCCGAGAATAATGTGGATCCGTTTCAAAATTGGTTTGACAAGGGTGTTTCTTGTCATTTGCTACGCTCCTGTTAATTCTGAAAGCAACGAAGTGAAAGATGATTTTTGGACTGGTGTGAACGCCGTAATGAGATTTAAAAATTTGAATGAAAGGATTATAATGGCGGGCGATTTGAATGGGTGGGTGGGAATTGGACGTGACGGATTTGATTCAGCCTTAGGTAAGTTCGGGGATAAAAGGACGAATGATAATGGGAATAGAATACTTGAAGTATGTTTAGAGTGGAACCTGTTTGTATCGAATACCTTTTTCGATCATAAGGGTATCCACCAATATACGTGGGAAAGAGGAAATGAAAGATCAATAATTGATTTTGTAGTAATTGACTCTAGGTTGAGAGCCGTTACCGAGGACACAAGAGTTTTCAGAGGGGCTGAGGTTGAAACTGACCACTTTCTGGTGGTATCAAGAGTAAACCTCTTTCGCGGATGGCGCTCTAAAGTGAAAACGGTATCAGCTCCAACAAGAGTCAAAATAGAAAAACTGCAAAACGATTATGTGAGAAGTGAGTATGAGAATTGTGCAGAAATGAGATTGAATGCGAAAGAAATGGACGGCCTAAGCATAGAGGAAACATGGAACCACATAAAGGTTAGTCTGTGCGAATCTGCTAGAGACGTGTGTGGAATAAGTAAGCAAGGTAGGAAGAAAGGCGATGCATGGTGGGATGACGAGATCAAAGCACTGGTCTCAGAGAAAAAGAAAGCTTGGTTACGTCTGATAGCGACTGACAGTGCTTCAAGCGAAGAGAGAGATAGAGCGAAAGAAGTATACAAGGGATGCAAGAAAAGAGTAAGTGTTGGAGTGAAAGAACGAAAGAAACGCCTGGAAGATGAAGAGGGAATAAAAATGACAAAACACTTCCAAGAAAACATTAAACTGTTTTGGAAGAAAGTCAAAAGGTCCCGGAGTGGCCCAGAGAACGGAAGAATGAAAGTGATAAAATCGAATGATGGAAGAATGTTGACGAATGAAGAAGAAATAAAAGAAAGATGGATGAAATATTTTGAGGAAGTCTTCGAAAGCAACTCGGGTGATAGTGAGTCCAGCGTCGAATCGGGAATGAACGATGACGGAGTGAATGTTATCAAAATCAGTATGGATGAAATAAAAAAATCGATTAAATGCATGAAGAATGGTAAGGCTGTTGGTTTCGACAATATTGCTGCCGAATATTTTAAAGGAGATAGCCATATTATTCTCACATGGTTGTGCAAACTTTTTAATCAATGTTTAGAGGAGGGTTACACGCCATTAGATTGGAGGAGGGCTGTAATCATGCCGTTGTACAAAGGTACAAAGGTCACGCATGGAATGTGGGAATCATAGGGCTATTAGCCTGCTAAGTTCTGTCGGCAAGCTGTATGGAAGAATATTGATTGAAAGGGTAAGAACGGAAACAAAGGATAAAATATGGGATGTGCAAGGTGCCTTTATGAGTGGAAGGGGATGCATGGACCAGATTTTCTCCTTGCGTATGCTCACTGAGAAGTTTCTGGCGAAAAACCAGAAACTTTTCTGCGCCTTTGTAGATCTTCAAAAAGCGTACGACCGAGTCAACAGTAAAAAGCTATGGAAGGTGTTGTCCAAGTATGGAGTGAATGCAAATCTCATACAGGCAATTGCGTCTCTGTACGAGGGAAGCGTTGCATGTGTTAGGGTGAACGGTGATTTTACGGGGTGGTTTGACATCACAAAAGGTGTTAAGCAAGGCTGCGTAATGTCACCATGGTTATTCAATCTATACATGGATAATTGTATGCAAGAATTGAAAGATGTGGGATTGGGCGCGAAATTGAATAGTCTGAAAGTATGTTGCCTGTTGTATGCTGATGATGCGGTGCTGATCTCTAACACTATGGAAGATCTACAGTCTCTAGTATCTAGGATGAACGAAGTATGTATGAAGAATGAGTTAATGATGAATGTAAGTAAGTCTAAAGTCATGGTGTTTGAAAGAGAGAGTACGAAAACAGTGTGCGATATATTTGTGAATGATGAATACTTGGAGCAGGTGGATGAGTTTGTTTATCTGGGTAGTATGTTTACGAGAGATGGGAAGGCTGATAGAGATATCGAAAGAAGGGTAAATGCCGGTAACTCCATTAATGGAGGACTGAATGCTGTTGGCGCAAATAAAAAACTGTCAAAAAAAGCGAAGCTAGCAGTCCACAATGGAGTCCTGGTACCTACCCTGATGTATGGCAGTGAGGCATGGAACTGGCAGAGGAAGGATGAAAGTAAACTGAATGCTGTTGAAATGAGATCCCTGAGACGTATGTGTGGTAAAACCATGTATGATCGTGTTAGAAATGTGGATATCCGCAAAGAATGTAAGGCTGATGTAAGTATAATGAGCAAAATTAAGAAAGGGACCCTCAGATGGTTTGGGCACGTAGAGCGAATGAGCGAAGAAAGTAGTGTAAAAAGAATATATGATGCAAATGTGAATGGTAGAAGAAGTCGGGGACGCCCGAGGAAGACATGGCACGATCAAGTGAATCAGATACTTGAGACGGGCCATGTCAAAAGTCAGAATAATAGAAGAGTATGTATGAGACGATGTATGAATGTGAGTGAGGCAAAGAGTGTGTGCCAAGACCGAGTTGTTTGGCGGTCCGTCCTCTCTGCCTACCCCTGCGGGGAAACGGCGTGATGGTTAGTTAGTTAGTTAGTTAGCCATATTGTGACACAGCACTCATTGTATGTATGTAGTCAGTCTGTCGTGACGTCACAAGCATCTTGGAGAGCAGAAACATTACCAGAAACATTACCAGAAACAAAATTAAGAACTTTCCCTTTGTCACGTTCATGAACGCAGTGCCTAAGAGCTATCTGTAAGACATATATTTTCTTTTACATTGAGATAGCTGACTACAT
Source organism: Limnephilus marmoratus (assembly GCA_917880885.1). Taxonomy (NCBI): domain Eukaryota; kingdom Metazoa; phylum Arthropoda; class Insecta; order Trichoptera; family Limnephilidae; genus Limnephilus; species Limnephilus marmoratus. The sequence goes on along the minus strand of OU862918.1, from coordinate 27,251,163 downwards.
TTTCAAAAATAAAGTCCGCGGCGTGTATCTTATACAATACTCGGAAGTGTGATATTTTTGTGTTTGAAAAAAATTAACGCGGTCCGGACGGCTAACACAAAAAATAGTTTCAGTGTAGACCTTGAAGACCGATAAAAGGTAAAACACAAAGCTCAATGCGATATAAACAGTTCAAAACAATGTACGGACTTTTTCATAAATGGACCTTGAGCCAATTTTATTTTTCAGCCCGGCGTCATTTTGCCTTTCACAGGGCTTGTCTAGAAATCACAGGTCAATGGCTGGAAGTGACCCGCGAAGCCATTGAAAATTCATTCAAAATCATTCCGCGAAGCTAGATTAATCAAATAAAGTGTTACGTAAAGAAAAATATTGGCGCAAGGGACTCTGACCTTGTCCTTTATACGGTTTCTTTGGTTCCATGCCAACTCAGAATGAAACCAACTCAGAAAGGTCATTAAAAGCTATGAAAAAATAATTTTAAAATAGCCGGTAACCCTAACCTAACTTAACCTATTTAACCAATTTTTTAATATTTTTTTATCATCATTCTTAACCGGTCACCAACTTAAGCAGATATATGTGTTAGAAATATGACAGCAGTCAAGTACAAAAAGCGTGTTTATACGTCAACGCGTGTGTCTCCATAGAAATCGTTCTAACTCCGTTATTCTTTTAGTGACATCCCTAAAACAAAAAGTAAAAGGTCGATAGTAGATCAAGCTGTACATCCCTATTCAAGTTGTCCATAGAAATACATAACAAGAATATTCTGTCATTCGCGCAATCTGACACATAATTTTACCTGCCAAATTTCCTATGGGCGGCTCGATCGTGCTCGACATTGTTAATTTTTATTAAATATTTTTATATGAAATGATAAAAAAGTGAGGTGACAAAAGTGTTTATTATACATTTATACAATAGAATAAGTATTGTTGTTTACATAATCTGTGATTTTAATACCATTTTCACATAAAACCATCACGTGAGTCATTTTTACATTTTTAATGTTTGCATTCTAAATTTTAATATTTATTTGTAATATAATATATAGAAAGTTTATTTTGTAACCTTTCTAAAACAGTTTTTACTATTCGGCTACGTTCAGAAATGTTTCATTTATAGAGCTTTAATTGTGAAGCGGTAATAACACAAAGTTTTCGTAAAATGTCATTTCGTTTGAGACATCATAAGCGAATATTTGCGAAAATTCAGAGGGGTTAATGACCTTTCTGACTTGGTTTCATTCTGAGTTGTCCGGTCACCGGTTTCTTTATACATACAGGTTAAAATCGCATTTTAAAAAAAGGCAAAGATTTTTTTTATCGGTGGGCGAACCGGTGAGAGGTTAATGAATACCGTTTGATTGCAGTAATCCCCGCCTCTGCGATCCGCCTGCCCGGGCTGGCTAGCCCCCAGCGCTCCACGGGCCCCGAGTGCCTGGGCCTCACGCCCCCACCCACCCGGCTCTGCCCCAACACCACGGTGCCGGCGCTGGACCTCTGGCGGACCTGCTACATGCGCTGGCTGCCCCCCCTTCACCTGCCAGCCTCGGGGGACGTGCAGTTCCTACTCCATAATATGCGCATTGTCAAGGAGGTGAGCCATCTTGCTGTTTGGTGTCCTTCCTTATCTTTGTACCCAGAGGGGTTCAAATCTCTGTTTTATAAATTGGTACATTTTATTCTGTTTTTACAAATGGGGTGCGTTCCAAACAAAGATATTGAAATACAAGAGATATGCTATGATGGCCGCCCGACCTTCGGTGGACTACCGTCTAATGAAAATAGTTTGAATACGGAAAGAATTCGTTCATTTAGTTGATTTTTTGAAGGTGCGCAGTAGTATTGGTTAACATTATCGGCAACGCCAGGAAACACAGTCCCACCCAGTAAAAACTGCCGATAGCACATCTCTTATATTTCAATATCTTTGGTTCCACAGTATACAGGGTGTTAAGGGATGTACTTGACATACTTTATTTATTTATATTTTATTAACGCCCTAGTGGGCTTTTACAAGAAAAGAAGCAAATATATAATTAACAATATTAATTACATGTATTACATAAACAATAAAACAGAATAAATATGAATGCAATCGACTCGTTAGGTAAAGAATACTACAACATAAAAAAGAAATGAAATGAAATAGTACAAGTTGTACTTACAAAAAACTAAAACAATTCAGCTTTAAATATTTATACATATTATTAACAATAATAATAAGACCTGACATAGAACAAAGTGTAAATAGAACTGCAAAAATATTATAAAGTACTTTTTGACTTTTTGAATTTATGGCATACAGAGCTCCGGGCCAATAAGGCCCCTTTCTCTTTCATCATGATTTTATAATGGTTGTTGAAAGTTTGATTAATTAGTTTTTTGTGAAAAAATTTTTGCAAGGGAACATGGCTGCAATATGGGGAGGTTTATGACTTACAAAGGATTTGTTTAGGTTTTTTATGAAGTGTTTTAATATTTTCATCATACTGGGTGAGGCAGTTGATTGACGCGTTTTCATGGGTGGGAATGCCCGCATAGAATTTTTCCGCGAGACTTAAGATATGGTCTTTAACCTGTTGAGGTCCCGGCTTTTTCCAGAAAAACACGGAAATTTCACGATCTTCAATTGAATGTTTTGTGGATTAAATTTAACCTATCGTATATTTTATTGACTGAAACACATTCCTAGAACAATAAACTATTTACCAAAATAACATTACTTGCGTAATTACGTAAATTGATAGGTTTTATGATGTTTTATTCGAGGTACACGCATGTCACGCATCGGCAATGTGACGCGGCCGCCAAAATGACAGTTGGAGATGCCCACAGACAAAAATTATTTTTAAATATTGTGTGGCTACTAAGCGAATGAAATCTTTACCCATACCATAGGGAATGTTGGCGGCAGTGATTCTGACACTTCCTTTACCGATTTTGTACATAGAAGGGTCAAAATAGTAGAAAAAAGATATTTTTTTTTCGCGCATGCGCAGAATCTTTTTACATCCCGGACTACGGAAAATTTAATATAAATTATTCGAAGTGACTTGTCTCATTGCGGGTTTCTCTATGGTAAAGTACGATAATTAGAGCAAGCGTTTCTGACATTGTTCTTCATACACTTTCTGTATACATAAGGGTCAAAATTGCATTTCAAAGTGCCGCGCCACCTCGCGGACACCGGTGTCCGAACGGCCCACAACGAGTTAAGGAGGGGAACTTCAGAGTCACGGTGAATTTGATTAACCCTCATCCATTTGGGAGCTCCCAGGGCTATACGAATGGCTCTATTTTGAAATGTTTGTAGTCTTTTCATTTGGGTCTCTGAAGCGTGGGCCCAGATAGGGCTTGCGTAGGTTAGTTTAGGTCTTATTGTTGTTTTGTAAATTAGGAGTTTGTTTTTTTTGGATAGTTTTTTATTTTTTTTGCATATCATGGGATAAAGGGATGCAAGATTTTTGTTGGCTGAATTTAGAACTTCGGTGATATGCTTTCTCCAAGTTAGTCTACTGTCAAGGGTTATTCCGAGATATTTAATGTTTTTTTTCCAAGGGACGTTTTCGCCGAACAGGTGGATGTTAGGGGGTCTTTTGGGGCGTCTACGGGAGAAAACACAAGCTGCGCTTTTGGAAGGGTTTACACTAATTCGCCATTGTTTAAAGAAAGATTCTACTTTTGTGGCGTGGCTTTGGACGCGTCGTGTGGCGGTTATTTCACTTACTGAAGTCGACATGACTTCAGTATCGTCTGTGCAAATTTTCCTATTTTTGTTTTTTTTGTGCGATGGTTGTATATACTAGGACGGGGGATATCGCTTAGGTAAATGTTGAAGAGAGCTGGCGAGAGAATTGAGCCTTGAGGGACACCTGATCTTAGCATTCTCACTGAGGAATAAATTCCATCTAATTTTATTCTGAATTTACGATTTTTAATAAAGTGTGCTATAAGTTGAAGCATTGATAGGGGGATACCGAGGAGGAACATTTTATAAATGAGACCTCTGTGCCAGACTTTGTCGAATGCTTTGCAGACGTCTAGGGAGAGGACTACTGTGTGTTGGCGAAGGTTGAAACCGTTTGTTATTTGATCGACGACCCGCAGAAGTTGGTGGAGAGTAGAGTGGCCCGATCGAAAGCCGTGTTGGAAGTCGGGAATGAGTTTAAGTTCGTCGACAATTTTTTTCAGTCTGGCGAGGATTAATTTTTCAAGTATTTTTCCTGCACTGGGAAGCAGGCTAATCGGTCTGTGGTTTATGGCCTGAAGGGGGTCTTTTCCAGGTTTGGGGATGAGTATAACGTCTGCTAATTTGTAGTCTTGTGGAAATAAACGAAGTCTGAAGGATGCGTTACATATGGCTGTGAGAGCGCAAATGGCTTTGGAGGGGAGGTATTTCAACATTTTATTTGAGATTAAGTCAGGACCAGGAGATTTTTTTGTCTTGAGGGTTTTTATGATTTTAGAAATTTCCTGAGGGGTTGTAAACGGGATTGGATTGTCGGTTGGTATTTCGGTCAGAAGGGATGAGACTTTTGATTCTACCGTTGAAACGAATTGGGGGTCATCGTAGGTCGTGGTCGGGGAAAATTGTTCTTCGAGACTGTCTGCAAAAGTCTCGGCTTTGTCTCTAGAGGAATAAACTGTGCCTTTTGGGCCCGTAAGGGGACTTATTTTGGTCGGGGGTTTTCTAAGGGCTTTAGAGAGTTTCCAAAAGGCTGATCTGTCATCGTCTAGAGTGGAGATAAAGTCGTGCCACTGCTCATCTCTGTATTTTTGGAGTTCGACTTTTACCTGGTGGGAGAGGCGATTCATACGTATACGATCGATCGGGTTTGAGGATCTTTGCCATTCCTTTCGGGCGAAGTTTTTCTCTCTTATTAGTTCTTTTAATTCTGCAGGAAGGTCGGGTCTGTGTTTATCATTCGCGACTTCGACGGTGGCAAGATCTACGGCTGATTTAATGTCGTTGGTGAAATTTTTTGTTGCTAAATTGAGGCTATCTTCATTTTTAATTGATGTTTGGATTCTTTATTATAAAGTAAGTATACATTTTACTGGTGAGGTTTAGATGAGAAAATATTTTATGAGAAAAACAAAAAAATAATAAAAGTTAATTATTAGCAGATAGAATCGAGATTAGTTGATTTTTGAAACATTCAAAACTGTCAACACTAAATATATCTATAGATTCGCAGTATTTATTCGCAAGGTTATGGATTCTTGGAATTGGTGAGTATATGGAGTAATTAGTGTTGAGTTTATTGTTGCATTTAAAAATATCTTTACTACGAGTTTGTCTAGCGGGTATGCTAATGCAAATTAGTTCCAACAAATTAGGGCTGTCAATTAAAGATTTTATAATTTTGTATAAAAATAATAAATCAATTGACACTCTTCTATCTGATAATTTAAGAAGTCTGGTTTCAGCGCGTAAGTAATTATAATTTATAAATTCGATTGGAATTTTCATTTTAAAATTGATGTACCGAAGAAATTTGTTTTGTACCTTTTCCAATGATTGAGAATGAACATTGTAATATGGTGACCATACAGAGGAATTGTATTCTAATCTGCTTCGTACTAGTGAGCAATACAGATGTTTTAATGTTAACATACTTTTAAAATTTGCCCCCATTCTCAAGATAAAACCTAGTATTCTCATTGCATCGCTTGTTATTTCATCGATGTGTACATTGAACTGTAGACTCTCGTGGAATATAACACCAAGATCACGAATCTGCGATACACGAAGAAGATTAACACCATTCATATCATAAGAAAAGTTAAAAGGATTTTTACCTTTGTAAAAACTAATAATCTGGCATTTACCAATATTTAGTTGTAAATCATTGGCAGAACACCACGCGCATAGTTTGTTCAGGTTTGACTGCAGAATGGCGCGATCGTCATCGTTTCTAATTGTTTTGTAAATCTTCAGATCATCAGCAAATAATAGAACTTTGACATTACTAAAAATATTAACTATATCATTTATGAATAAGCAAAATAATATCGGGCCCAAATGAGATCCCTGTGGTACCCCACTCGAGGCAGCAAATGTATAAGAAGTAAAAGAATCAACTTTGACCGCTAAGTACCTTCCCAATAGATAACTCTTAAACCATTCCAAAATACTCCCTCTCATTCCCAACAACTTCAGTTTTCGTAATAAGAGTCTGTGGTTAACCTTATCAAATGCCTTACTGAAATCAGTATATATGGAATCAGTTTGATGTGATGAAGTCAAGGCATTAACAATGTCATTAGTGTATAATATTAAATTGGACAGGGTTGATCTTCCTTTGATAAATCCATGTTGAAGCGGTGAGATGGTTTGATTGATTTGGGATATCAATTTGTCTAGTACCAGGCTTTCAAAGAGTTTGGGTAATGTAGACATGGTGCATATTGGCATTATTTGGAGTAAAAAATGTTAATGAAATTTTGGATGATGTACAGCAAATGTGCGATTTCTGGATTTCAAAAATAAAATACATTTGATTTGAGATTTTCACGGCCAAAAGTATTATCATGATTTATTTTTTGGACACCACGTTATCCGCCTTATCCCTCCCGGGTGCCACCCATGCTAGCCTAAGCCACTGCTTGTGGTCTGTGGCGTGAGATAGCATAACGGAGGGGCGTAATGGAATGGGGTAGGACGGGTTCTAGCAGAATATTTACCACAACGGATGGGGTAAACGGGGTAGGATGGGGTGGGGCGAAACGTAATACCATAATGGCCACTGACCACATGGTACAATAATGATAAACTGAATACTGTCTCGATTTTTTTTATTTGGACTTCTCGAACAGGGTTCGCCCGTGCGCTGGCTCGTTTATTGACCGGCAGACCATCTTTTAGCGTCTTGCGGACCACTGGTTGGAAAACCCTGCTGTAAATGAATACAGTACTGTGACTTGAAAATTGAAATTATGGCATTAACTCTTGACAAGATCCGACTCAAGTATCTGATTCACTTGGTCGTGCCATGTCTTCCTCAGGCGTCCCCGACTTATTCTACCATTCACATTTACACGCCTTTCCTCGTTCATTCGCTCTACATGCCCAAACCATCTAAGCGTTCCTTTCTTAATTTTACTCATTAGGCTTACATTTCTCACATGTCTTTTTACCACACATACGCCTCAGGGATCTCATTTCTACAGCATTCAGTTTACTTTCATCATTCCTCTACCAGTTCCATGCCTCACTGCCATACATCAGGGTAGGTACCATTAAAGACGGCTATCTTCTCTTCTTTGGACAGTTTTTTGTTGACGCCTATGGTGTTCAGTCCTCCATTAACCTGTAATCGGCCGGAGACGCACGGATGCGCGCAGTTTGTGCGCATCTGCGCGGAAAAATTTTCGAAAAAAATATGTTTGTCTGCGATTTTGACCCTTCTATGTACAGAATTTGTATGAAGGACAAGGTCAGAATCGCTTGCGCCAACATTTCCCCATAAGATGGGTAAAAATTTCATTCACCTTATATTCACCCAGAATATTTTTAAATGATTTTATCTGTGGCATCAAAATGTCAAATTTGCCGCAATCCTTTCCGTCAAAGTCGATGCGTGTTACTGACGAAAACATCGTAAAACCTATCAATTTACGTAATTAACGCAAGTAATGTTGTTTTGGTACATAGTTTATTGTTCTAGGAATGTGTTTCGGTCAATAAAATATACGATAACTCAAAATTAATCCACAAAACATTCAATTCAAAATTCAAAGTCGTGCTTTGTTAGGGAATTTTTGTGTTTTTCGTGGCTTGTCACAGGTTAATGGAGATACCTACATTTACCCACTTTTTATATTTACCTACTTTCAATATCTCTATTAGCCTTCCCATCTCTCGTAAACATACCAAACTCATCCACCTGCTAAAATAAATTTTAAATGCTTCAATTCAAATTCCAGATAAACGCCCTGCAGGACAAACTGTCCGCATGCTCCATAACCTCACTCCGCAAGTCTAACGGGGCCAAGGAGGCTGTGACGGTGGAGGAGCTTTGGTGTCCGCACCCCTCTGCCGTGGGGGCCTTCTTCCCTTTCATCGGGGTCCCCTCCACCGAGCATGTGTCTCCCCCATCCGGCGCCACCTCCACCGACGGACTAGACTGCCCGAGCGACCAGCAGCTGGACTCGCAGTCCATGCTGAATGGCCCTGATTAAAGGTGCGGTATGAATTTGGCAGCCACCTCTGTTCTTTAGACCCAAAATATTTGAAAAAAACTAGACTGCAGAAACAAATGGTCCGTTTGATAGATTCATAGACATCCAAATGGATAGACAAGCAGTTACAGATGAGGGGTAAAACCAAACTATGGAGAGCGAAGAGGGGAAAGATGACTGTCATTCGTTGAACAATCAATCTGACAGTATATAGGCATCTCGCATTACAATATCACCATTTAGTTTTTAAAAGCAAAATCTGCTTTGAATGAATAGACCTTTTTACATGGGAGCGCGAATTGCTTGCCACGTTCAAAACTTATTTGCTAAGGCCAAATGCTCGCCCCAAAAAGACTCGCGCCAATACACATATCAATATTTTCTTGCCGTGTTTAGTTAAAACACTTTTACAAATGTTTCATAATTTACTTACCCCTGTAACCAGCGACGAGCACATTGGAGTACCGCCCACATTCGCTATGTGCATATTGATACGTAGATATATTGTATAGCACAAGCTGCCGTTATTTCGTTAAATGTATGGATGTCAGCTTCTCGCTGTTCACGGCAAGAATGATGACGTCACACATTTTAGATTCAAGCGAGGCTATATCCCCTCCCCCGGCGCCACGTGGAGGGGGAAATAATACGTTTTTATCACTTAGGGCAGGTCCAGATATATTCATATGTCCGTGGATAGATTCCATTTTGACAAACGGATTTGCAATCTTTGGAGCACAGAAGTCAGGTGGTGATTGTTATACCGGTATTTCAATGAAGGTGCTCCGAGGAATTGGCGTCATTAATCCCTACGGTACCAGAGTACAGTTGGGATCTCGCCAAATGTGCGACCAACATTTTTACACAATTTGACATTTGTCACACGAGAACGGGTCATTATGTTCAACATTTTGACTGGAATGATTAGCCGCCCTTTGATTTTCCTCCCGTCTACAATATGGACCTCCTAAAGGCCCATGTCCACTCTTTCCCTTCTTCAAAAAGACCCTCCACACTTCATCCCCAAAGGTGACGTTGGCACTTAGGGAAATTATTTCCTCAGGGCCTCTTGTAAGGCTGGGGTTAGACTCGTAATTAAAATTTACGGATTACATAAGATTTTGACAGGTCACTCACAGGAGCGTTCACATATGCATTCGACTTGTGGTAATTAATGATCACGGAAGTTGTTCGGAAGTTCGACCTGTGTAAATGCTCATGCGACCGTTTACATCTGTAAATTTATTTGCGGTAAGATGGCTTCCTGTCAACAACGACCTGCTACTGTCAAATTTATGCGATTTCGTCAATAAAGACGAAAAGGCCCAAATAAAGTATTGAAATAGATTTTGGCTTTAATTAAACAATTCTCCACGCACTTTTGCGTCGTCAAAGGCGACAATTAATTTCGTTTCATCCGAATGACAGCTACTATAGTAAATGTTAAAAACAGAAACATTAAGATTGGAAGGGATTGGACCGATAATTGAATAGAAGGATGCTTATTTTCCAGAAAACTTAAATAAGTAGAAATAAATACTAGTTTTGTAGGAAAAAAATCCTACAAAAACAATTGTCTTTTAATTTTTGACATTCGCAACGGCGCATTTCGGAACTATTTCTTGCGGCAAGTCTCTTAGCTTATCAAACTGATTTTATAAGCTGTAAGAAGGCTAGAAATTTGCGCGAGCGCGATTAGACCTGTCAAAAAACTTCCGAAAGAATAAGTTCTGTAACTTGCTATAAATTACGTTCAAGTGGGTTTTGGTGTCGTTTACATTGGTAAATTACACGCTTACAAGAGCGATTTACAGGAAAAAATTTACGAGTCTAATCCCAGCCTACGGCTAGCTTTTCACTCATAAGTAAAATTTACAACTTATGTAAGTTTTTCATAAGTTCTTTAATTTTGTCTGCATGACAGCCAGGTGACAATAACTGACTTGGAATTCAAATATGTCATCTTAGAAATAGAAACATTGAGGTTATAAAGGATTGGACCTCTAATTAAAAAGAAGGATGCTCATTTTCGGAAACCTTTTTACCATTCAAAATAAATGATATCTCATGTTAAATATCGTTTTTGGAATCAGAAAATTTTCTTTCTGTGTACATTCATTTTCGTAGTGCTTATTTGGTTTTATTTATATTGTTTTCGGAAGATAGTGACATGCTTACTTTAATGGAAAAAATCCTACGAAAACCTGTATTTTAATTTTTGGTTTCATTTCTTACGGTAAGCATCTCTTAACTTATCAAACAGATTTCCCAAGCTGAGAAGACTGTATGTTCGCACGGACATGATTAGACCTGTCAAAAACTCCCTGTAACTTCTGTAACTTCTGATAAATAACGGTAAATAACTTACAATGGCAATTTTGCCATTACGTGAGTGAATTACGAGAAAAAACTTCCTAAGTGAAGTAAAACCAGCCTAAGGAGTAACATTTATCATGGAAATCTGTCAGTAGCCATATAAATATTGGTTTTATTTTAAGATATATTTCTTTTTACATTAGCTCCACACAGGAGGCCCTGAGGAAATAATTCCCCTCATGGCCTATATAATCCTTGGGGATGCTGTGTGGGGGGGTCTTTTTAGGAAAGGAAGGAGATGAAGTTCTAGGAAGGAAAATGGTATGAAGGGTGGGTAAGGATTTGGGAGTTAGTGTGTCCAGGAGTGACGGACATATGAATCCATCTCTCCCACTGCGATGCAAAGCGATGTTCCAAGAGAGTCCTGCTGGAGGGGTCAAAAAGTCTCTCTCAACCAGCCTCTCCTGATCCGGCAGACACATCCGCCGCCAAGACCCAAACCTAACCCCTTGAATCGGGGCACCTCTGCAAAGTCACGAAACATAGCTAACCACTTCGCAGAAGTGTTGGTTATCCAATAAATGGTACCCAGGGCAGCTATACCCATTACCTGCCTCCCAAATTGGGAATATTGTTAAAATATTAAAGAATTTTTGTGCAAATAAATAATATATTTGTTTTTTATTATTTTGCAGATAAATACAATGTTGGAAGCAAAACCAGCTCCATTATTTGAAATAAATCTCTTATTTCATATCTGAATCCATACAAAATATTATTCTTAAGAATTATTAAGCATTTGTGTGTTCTGAAAGTTGTTTTTTTGTATATTTTATACTATCCTTTCATTTATAAATAATCAATTAGACCAAACAATGTTATTAACCATAAATTATTAGTTGCAGAGAAGATGGCTGTTTTTTAAGTTTTAATATAGATTCATATGACTACCTACTTTCTTTATTGTAGTAACATTACTTTTTACTCTACTTATTATAATAATATATACTATGGCTAAAGTTCAAAATATTATACTATAAAGATATTTATCTATAACAAATGTTGATTAGCTTTGAAAAGTTTATTGCTGAAACAATTTTTATGTTGTAGTGATTTTTTCTGTTAGATACTTATATTGTTTGCAAACTAGTTTAAATTAAAATATATTATTATTATTATACATTCTGTTTATAAATAATTTTAACGGAAAGAAATGATAAGTTGTCAACTGTAAAAATGTGTGTATACCAGCTCGATCAAAAAGTTTTAGGACCGGCCACCGTGTGGCGCTATCAGTCATCCGATTGGAATTCTTTTTTTTTTGTTAGGTTACCATATCTGTCATTGACATTTTTCTCCAAATTTCAGTGTCGTAGCTTGATGTTTGTAAAAGTTACGCTGTACGTCTACCTTTGTGTGTTTTCGATTTTTTATAAGTCTGAAAATGGCATCAATTTTGCGCTAGGGATGTTATGGATATGAAATTTCGGATCTGGATGCGGATACGGATATAGGAATTATTTATACCGGTTTCGGATACGGTTACGGATATGAAATTATTTTGGATTATCCGCTAGTTTCGGATAATTTCGGTTACGGATATTATAATTTTAATATTATAAAAGTAAACAAATACCAAGATTTGACTTTTATTTCTAGTCTATATTATCATTTGTTTTTACTATCAGTCAAATAATTAACTATTATTATAACCACTTTCAGTGCTATGTAGGTACCTACAAAGGTATGTACTTAAAAATACAAAAAAAAATCATAATAATCAAAAATAATATTGTAATAAAACCTTGGTACACTTTTACTATAATCTAAGTACCTATATAATAACAAAAAACAGTCCTTAATGAATTTTGTATGTAATGAAACCATAAGAAAATGTTTATTAATAAACTTTAACCTTAATTGTAGTTTTAGTAATCAAAATTGATCAAAGGTTATTGTTTATTATTATTTTTAAAAAGAAAGACAAACATTCCCGGGTTACGAATAACCCAAAAATGTTTAAAAAAATCTCCTACTACCACCACAGAAAGCCGAAAATGTTGCTTGTGTTGTGATGGAGGACTTAGCCAGCCGAGGAATCGAACACGCGACGCCCGGGTGGGACCCAAGCGCTATGCCCACTCAACCACTGACCGGTAAATTATATACTTAACAAAAAGTAATTTTGCAGCTTTATCACCAGTGGGTCGATTCTTGTCATTTAGACTCCGACTTTATCCGAAACTTTTATATCGGTTACGGTTAAGTCCTAAAACTTTTTGATCAAGGTGTTATATTTTTGTGTCATATTTTTGCATCTGACTGTGACAGCACAATGGCTTCTGTATGTATAATTGTTGAGGAAAGTCATGTTTGGAAAAGGTTAAAGAAATTATTACGATTGTTGTTTTTGCGATTGTTCTAAAGTAAGTTATATTTCGTCAGAGTTAGGTACAACAGTATTGTTCTAGATACAGAATAACTCTGAAGTTTTGGTAAGTATGACATAATGTCATTTGATTTCAGTGAAACCCTCTTATAAGGTTCCCTAAAGGTACCCTCTTACAAGTTTTATATGCTTAATGGTCAGGATGCCGAAAAAAGAGATTTTTCCTAGAAAGACATTTTATTTTATTAATGTCAAAATTTATATAGGTACATGTTGTTGTAACTTTTAACTACTTTATTCGGATATTTTTATTGTTTTAAAATAATGATTTTTAAAGCTGCTGAAGCCAATCTCCGGGAGATCCTCTAAAAAAAGATGTTTTACGGTGACCACGATATCTCTGGATTGGATCTTCTAAAATCAAAAAATTAAAAATATTTCGTTAATGTAAGTTGTAATCCAGTATTTAAATTCTCAAAAAAAAAACGTTTTTTGACAAAAATTTTGACCTTAAAATGTTTATAAAATGAAAAATATTTATCAGTAAGAAAAAAACCTTCATTTAATAATAAAAAAATATATTAAACTTGTGTAAAAAAATTTGTCTGATCGGTTATGCCTTCTCACCTACTTTAAAAATACAATTTTGAGATAAACGCTAAAGCAGCTTTAAAAATCATTATTTTAAAACAAAAACAAAAAATCGGAATAAAATTTAAAGTTACAACATATATATAATTAGTACGTTAATACACTAAAATGGCTCTCCAGGAAAAATTCTTGAAAAAAATGCTTTTTTCAGCCTCTGACTGGGTATGATAATTCCTTTAAAAAAAAAAATTTTTTATCGGTCCCTTTAATACACAAATTTAAAAAGTTTATCCGAATTTATCCTACATACATATAATGTTTTCCCTAATAAAAATAAAGTTTTAAAAACCTTACACGGGAGTTTCACTGTATATGTTATAATATAATTTTTTTTTATCAACTGTAATTATCACACCATATTTGTTTAGAGACACTCAATTACCATTTTGGCTATTCCAAACAAAAGAGAATTCTTCTATTACAGTCTTGCAGACTAAACCCAAGGTTCGTAGAAAATGCATTTAACAAGGTTAGCTTGTCGAGGGGGTAGAGCAGTAATTGGTTAAAAATTCGAGACGTAGCTGGCAGTCCATGTTCCACTGAGAGATTTGAATTAACTGCAATACAAGTGGCAGTGTTTTACTTCAAGTTACATTACACAATTTCGAAAGCGACCATCAGTTTTTTTTTTTTGAAAAAAGGCAAGCTAACCTTGTTAAATGCATTTTCTACGAACCTTGGACTGAACTATTTGTGCAATCAGGGGTTTGCTAATGTAGATATTCTTTTGGCCACCGGCGTAGATAAGTTTGCTGTGTTTCTCTTGATTTTGTTCAGCTTGTATTATTAAAAATGCGACAAAACAAATAACAATTATTATGTAGGATGGTACATTAGAATGAAAAAACATGTTTAAGGATTTAAGGATTCTTTATTCAAAGGAGTGTGCTACATGTATAAGTTGGCGAAAAAGGCTGTCATCTATGACATAACAATAGTAGGTGTGATTGCGAGATTAAAATATAAAGATATAGCGTCAGTTCATGTTTACACCACTGCCAACTTGTACGAGTAGCACCGTAAGAAGGTGGTTGGTTGATTAAAACTTAGGTCCAGGTGTTACTCCCGTCACATTCAACGTTGTCACAAAACCATTTTGAATTTATTGGCATTTGAATGTTACCTAACTATCAACTATTGTAAGTTTGGTTGTTTATCCTAAAGGTCATTAAAAATCGACCAAACGCTGGCGGTTCAAGAGTTGACAGTTAACAGGTTCGCTGCCGGCGACTCCGGTCGGAGCCATTCGGCGTCTTGCACTGGGTGCCGGCGGCTCCGGTCGGAGCCATGAGTAGTATGTCTACACAAACATCATTTTCCTGCCGGCACTCGCGGCGGATGGTTATTTTTGTAGCTGGTGCTGTTGTTGACAATTGTATCAACATTTTACAGCGATCGGTTTTCAAAGAAAAATTAGTTTATTGTTGTAAACGGCCATTGAAAAAAGTACACGATAAGTGAAAAAATGAGTAAAATTTACTATCCAAACAGAGAACTCTCCCTTGATGAGAGTATGATATTGTGGCGTGGGCAATTGTCGTTCAGACAATAAATAAATAATTAACGCCAAAAGTATGGTGTGAATTTTGAAATTTCATGTGTAAGGGGGATCGGCTGATGCAGATGTAGGTGGAAAGGGTCATGCAAGCAAAGTAGTCATGAAATTGATCGAAGGTAATCTGAATTGTGGTTACACGTTGCACATGGATATGTTGCTATTTTTGTTTGATTTTTATCAAAATAAAGAGTATAAAGTAAAAAGAGTGCGACTAAACGGACGAAACCGCCGGCACCTGCTAAGTGATTTTCAACCATGGTACCGCCGGCTCCGGCCGGAGTCGTGTTTTTTTTTGCTTTTTTTTACATTTCCACTGAAAAAAAAACTTTTGCAACGATATAATATTATCCTTGTAAGTATATTTAAAAACTAAAAAATTTTTGGCACCTAGGTTCAGTTATATTGTGCATAGGCGGCAGCGAACCTGTTAACGGAGACTATTTAAATGCAAAAAATTCAAAATTGCACTGCTAGCTATTTACTTCATTTTGATGTATGCAATTTCAACGTGCATTTAGACTTTTTGACTTTTGATTTGACATTTTGGGACATTTGTCATATTTGCAACAAAACTTCGGTATATTACTGTGATTAATTTCTATTTATATACTTACAACTTATATAAGTCGGTGCAACAATGGTAAAGCCGTTTTCTAAAGGT
This sequence comes from Limnephilus marmoratus, assembly GCA_917880885.1. Classification (NCBI taxonomy): domain Eukaryota; kingdom Metazoa; phylum Arthropoda; class Insecta; order Trichoptera; family Limnephilidae; genus Limnephilus; species Limnephilus marmoratus. The sequence goes on along the minus strand of OU862918.1, from coordinate 27,235,396 downwards.
TTCGTGGTATAGTCCATTAATTTTTGACAATTTGATTTTACAAGCTGAACAAAGATCATCCACACCATTTTTCTCCATTTTACTCATTTTCCTGCTGTGTTCATACTTGCGTTCCTAAGCTATATCCTAGTTGAACTTATCACACTCAAATCTAAATACAAGAGTACAAATTAATAATGATGAACCAGTAAATGATGCAGTGTAATTTTAGTGTACATAAACATGAATTTGGTGTGCAGTTTTTTTTTTACAAGGCTGAAATTTTGATAAACAAAATTCCAAGTTAGGTTAGTACAAGAGGTCTAACATTGGTAATAGATTATAATATTATATTTGATTGCATTTTATCAATAGTTAATACATTTAATATTATCGCCGTGATGGTCAACCAGAAAAAAAAAACTTGTTCATAAAATGTCTTTTCAACAAACTTTCTGGTATATTTAAAAAATTCCCACATTTTGTATACTATTTAATTTATTTGGGTCAACCAGTTCAGTTATAACTGTGCCTCTGACAAAAAGACAACACAGTTGAATAGAAATTCGAATGTAACATATTCATCAAATGGAAAAACAGCACTATTTTGTTATTTTTACACTTTTTTTAATATAAAACGGAAACAGTGACAGTTTATGAATAGTTCCCATGAGCACTTAGGCCATAAGCCCACTGTGCTATCTTCCATTTTTCCTCAATTCTTTAACAATAACCCAGTCCCTTTTATAAAGTTCACCATAATTGTCATTGGATATGTGGCTAAGTCTTCTGGTTCTACAGTGTGTCTCCCCAGATATCTGAGCCTAGTTCCCACCAGTCTCTTCCTCTTCTTCACATTTTCTACATCTATTGGTACTTTCCATTCCTAATAGCTGCATGTGTCTCCTGAGATGGCAGTGTCCCGTTAGTAGTCCTACCAGTTCCCTCAGCAAGTTTCTGTCCACATCGAGTAGTTTCCTGGTCTGTTTGGGGTCTAGTCCGCTTATGAGTACTTTGGATTCCTTCCAGTGCTGGGATTTGACCCACCTCTCAATGTGTAATTTTGTGTAGCAAGCTGCTACCCCTATGGCCGGCTCGAATCCCGCAAGTGGTGCTTTCGCCCCTTTCCTTGCTAGTTCGTCAGCCCGTTCATTGCCCTCAAAACCCTTAAGGGGTGTTCAGACATCTAATATAACCGCTAGCAGGTATCTGTTGAACCGCGAGCGCTTATGTTTCGTGCCGTTCACACGGCGCAGATAAAATATTTCTACCTATGGTAGGAGAGGGGGTCAGTTAAATTAGCGAGCGGCCACGGAGTGCGCATTTTTTGTACTGAATCTATGAACTTGACATCTGTCACCCACCGGTCTTGGCAGCTCCGTAATTAAAATGACCCCCTCTCCTGTTTTCGTCGGAGTGGGGGGCGCTTAACTGTTGGCATATCGCCTCAGGAGCGGTTACGGCGTAAGATGTGCATTGTCTATGGTTGATGTGCGCATAAAGCGCTCAGGTGTGAACGGTCTGAAGGGATTGTATGGAGAGCGATATGTGGCGTGCTATGATCTTTTATATTTATATGCTCAATGTGAACGAGCTCTTATACTCATATCAGGGTTATTTTATTGATGGTAGTAAGTTCTGTAAGAGTAGTCCTGCATTCCATCACCAGTCTGGAGTCACATAGTTACTTTCCAGTGCCATTAGGGCTGCCTGGTTATCAGAATGTATGGTTATGTTCTTAATCATGTACCCGATATGTATATTCTCCTATTTTTACACTTAAAAGGTCTCCGTTAAACGCCGACTGTATGTCCGTTTCAGCTTTCCATCATATTGTTATTAGCTGACAAGCATAACAATACGACAGTTGTCCTTTTCTGCTTATCACAATTTGTTCATAAAACTGGTGTTTAGTGGGGACCAGAAAGCAAATTGGTGCTAATTGGCCCCTTGATGACAATGTTCCGTTTGAATTTCTATCAACCTAAAAGAAAGAAAAACTGACCACAATGTCATCACTTTTGACAAATTTAAATCTGGTTGCGTAATAGCAGAAACTTTTCTATCGTACTCTTATTATATTATTATTATCTTGTTTTAAATAACCCTTGGAATTCAATCATCACAAATATGTAAGTACATTTTTATGAAGAATGTTCATTTCATATTATTTGGTAGCTATTATAATTTGGTTAGTGCATCTTTTTCTCATTTAAGAATAGTTTTATTTATATCCTTCTTCGTATTCGAAGTGTTTGTCCGCATTAAAGTTAGGAAGGATAGAGAGATGTGGGAAGTGTTCACAGAATATACACCAAATTATTATAAAATTAATGTACATAGTAGGTAGTATTCATAATTCCTGTCGTGTTTAGTATTATGTTTAATATTTTTGTATTTAATTTGATTGTGGATACATATTTCCTGTGCAAAGTTGATAATTCCCTGCCAACTCAGAATGAAACCAACTCAGAACCACATCAGAAAGGTCATTAAAAGCTATGAAAAAATAATTTTAAAATAGCCGGTAACCGGTCAAAAAAAAAAGTCCCCGGAGACCAAAATTTCGTTTACATTTTTAATCCTCAACGCAAGGAGCAGTATTATAAGTTTGACTTTCTGTATGTCTGTCTGTAGCCTCGTAGCTCCTAAACGAATGGACCGATTAAGATGCGGTTTTTTGTTGTTTGAAAGCTGACGTGATCGAGATGATTCTTAGCTACAATTTATGAAAATCTGTTCAGGCGTTTCAAGGTCATCAGCTCTTTTTATTATTGTTGTTACGAGTAGCTCCGGTAGGGATCTTAGACGCATAATAGATATTTACTTTATTTTCAAACATACGAGTGACCTCATATTTTAAAAATAAATGTATGCTGGAACCACAGAGCTACTCTGATGATGGAGTTCGAAGGTAGGAGACGAAACCCTGAAATGGCTATTAGTAAACCCATCAAGTTTGGGCTCATTAGATTCGCCTTAACTAGTACTGTTCATATCTCCTGATGACGAGGACCTGATAGCATCTTCTAAATTTTTATTTATTTTCGATTTCTTTTATTTTCCCATTAACAAAAATAAAATTAAAAACAAATCAACAGATTTGCAGGTAATTTACTTTGCTCAGGACTGGTGGATATATGCGTCAACATTTAAAAAATGCAATTTTTCGAATTCTAACAGCTTGTTAGATTTTTGTCCTGGGTCTGTTTTTGCCCTTTGTCCTTCTTGATTGAATGTTTTGGATGGGCTGATCATCTACCCTGATGATGAACATTGACTCAAGAAGGAGTAGGAAATATAACATGGTTCAACAACCCAAAAACAAGATACTGCTTGTGTGCTTCAAAAACCTATGAAAAATATATTTTTTCGAATTTTCTGTGGGGCCCATTTTGCATTTCCAAATGTCTAAAAGATTAAACAGTTTTTTTTTCAGATTTTTTAATTAGGTTTTAGGGATTGCTACCAGCTGTGAAAATGTAGGAGTTTTACCAAAAGTATAAGAATTTATTTCAAATTTTTACAAAATGTAGTTTAACACAAGACTAAAACGAAATTATTATATGTCGCACATAAGCTTGTTGGCGCCATTTTATGTCACGATTTTAAATTCAGTCTAAGAACAGAAAGTACAATATTACTCAAAGACTAATTGCGATACTAACGCGTTTAAAAACGCTTCCTTTGTTTATAATACTGCGGGGAACGGGAGGCGTATTTCCAAAACTTAAACCGGTTCAATCGCGGTAGTGACAATTTACATTTTCAATATCAAAATTTAAATATTTAGAAATAAAATTATTAATTTCTAATATACACTTTGGAAAGATTATTTTATCTAGATTTTAGAACAATTTTTGTTTTTTAAAATGATAAAAAATAATCAATATAGAGGTGTATTTAAAATGTAAATTATCACTACCGCGACTGAACCGGTATAGGATTTTGGAAATACGCGGGACGGGAAGGTGTGTGTTTAACCTATCTGCGGCTTATTTAATTCTGCATACAGTGACATGTTTAGAGTCTGAAGAGTTGCAATCATTGCCCTAAACGTTGCATATTTTCGAAACTTTGATCAATGATAGCGACCCCTAAAAATTATTTAAATGAAAAATATAAAACTGTGTATATTTTTTTGGCTATTGAAAGCATTTACAAGGGTGCCCTGATAAAAAAGACATACTTTTACGTTTTGAAGCAGCCTTAGAGATACATGTATTGGATATTATAGAAAATCTTTTAAGTGCGGCCTTTTACAATTTTTAAACTATAATAGTAAAATTTAAATTGATAGAAAGGCTGTCCCCTTAACACTTCAGATTATGTAGCGAAGAAATTTATGTAATTTAAAAAACACATTTAGTCGATAAGTTTTTTCTCCTGCACTTGTATGGAAATTATTTACTTACGAATGTTTCCTTTATTACTTGATTGTGATACTTCTAAATAATTAATCAATACTGTTTTGTATTGTAATATTGAGATTAGTCCCGTAAACATAATTAATACAACCACAAAATATATTATATTGTTTGTAATGATAATTATAAGTTCACTTTTACCTATTTTTATATTAATCACACATCACAATGAGTCTTTAAATGGCAAAAGTTATTGTTAAATCCAACATTTTTACATCATCTATGCTTTGAGTATGAATGTGAAACACAATATGTAACACTAATTCAAATAAAGCTTGTAGTAGTAGTCCTGGAGGGAGGTTATACGTAATGTCATTGTTCTAGTATCTTCTGTCCTTTTCTTTTTCATACAAGACATGTGAGAAGGAAGATTTTTTGTCGATGGCGTACATACGATCTCTCTGTGTGACTACTGCAACTTTGCAAAACAAAACCAAACAGCTTGAAGAAACCCATTTTTAAATGACTATCAGATTGTAAAAAAACACTAGGTCTTAGTACCTATTTTGGTTCGAAGCAAAGTTATCTGTGTCAAGCTCTGTACGCTTGCATCTCTATACTTCCATAGTAAGTAAAAACACATTAATTACCTTGGAAATCATTCTCCAGAATGAAGGGTCGAGTTATTACATTTTTGTTTAACTTTTTAGCATTATTTGCAATCGGCCTAATGTACTGATTTTTTGCAAAACACTTGTGGAAACTCAATCTATAATTATCATTTAAATAAAGCTTGTAAAAGACAATGATATCTGTTGAAAATATGTGTTTTTCAACAGATATCAGTCCGATTTGGGATGCCATTGTCATACCGGCACTGGCTGGGAGCAGTTGGGACTCTTGTGCAAATTTTACGAAAGGTGGATTGTGGTGTTTGTTTTCATGATAAACCTGTTTTTTAATTTGCTAATTTTGTTTACGTGCACTATAATCTGCCCCTTTCACTAATTGGACACTAATTGCCCAGCTTTTGGTGTGCGGATTAGTGAGAGAGTACTTATACTTAACTACTTCTGGTAATTAACTCATTTTTGATAATCCGGGTAATTAATATTTTCACTTAGTACAGCAGTATAAACCTTTCTTCTATGTAGTACAGATGTAATGAACAAAACAGCGAGTCAAAATTAATATTTATTTGTTTACTTATACATAATAATATATATTATTATGATTAACTTACGTTCCCATCATTTTTATTCCTAAAGCTCTTAGATAAAGCCTACGCAGATTGGCCATAACATCATTTATTAATTTTTGAAGATCGCTGGCAACGGTTAATATGCACTTTTTCTTTAAAAAACCTTTTGATTCACCTTAATTATACATTAAAAGGAAACTATTTGCATTGGGGGAAGTAGAAAATATTTCGTTCTAAATTTCGATTACGTAAAATTAAAATTAGCTTTCGTCTTGTGAGATTGTACGCCATTAGCTATTAGCTCATTCGCTGTCACTTTGGTATGTTGGTATTCCTGATACACTTGAATGTATAACGAACGGCTAGAAGATTTTGAAGGTACGGGGCACTTTCTTTTGAATCACAAACCATGTTACACAAACCTAGCGTAGCCGCTAAACTACTTGAAAACTGGGATGTTTTTCTTGCCTTGATGCTAGTAGGCGTTATAAAGGAGCACTTTCTTTTGTATCACAAACCATCTTACACAAACCTAGAATTCCCATGAAGTCTGCTACGCTTTGCTCTAGCATCTTTTCATACAGTAACAAGGATACCAACATAACAAAATGACATTTGAAAATAATGTTTGAAAATGGACGGTCTCGTTTCACAGAATGAAAGCTAATTTTACGTAATCGAAATTTAGAATGAAATATTTTCCACTTCCCCCAATGCAAATAGTTGTCTTTTAATGTAATTAAGGTGAATCAAAAGATTTTTTAAAAAAAAAGTGCGTATTAACTAATTAATAATTTGATAGGGAAAATGGCGTAGTTTATTTATTTTTTCATTTATATCTTGCAATTATTAAGTGTTTGTTAAATCATTGCGAATAATTGATGTTTTGCAGAAAAATAAACTGATTTTGTGCCTTAGAATTTCATAAGTTTTCAAATTATATGCGCTGTTGGAATGTATAATAAATAATATTGGTTACAACTAAACCGTTTAGTATGTGTGTGTGCATTCTCTAATATAATGATCACAGTACGTTTTACAGCAGGAGAGGGGAAGGTGCCAACGGTTCAACCTTTTTAATTGAAGAATCTTTCTGGAGATAATTTTTGCACTTAGGAGATTTTTCTAACCTAAAAAACCACACCACCTGACCAGCTGGGAGAGCAGCTACTTTTAATATTTAATATTACCTACTCTTTCTGATGCCATTTGTTCTCAGAAACAGAGATCTTTAATTAAAAGCTTACAGTAAAAACAAACAAATATTAAATGAGGAACAAAATAATTCTAACTTTGTTGTAAATACTGTGTAACGGATACTGTCAGGAAGGTCTCAACTTACCTCAAAAGGATTTAGGAAAATTGCCCCAGGAAAAAAGTTGTTCCCTTCAATAAATTCATTGATTTAAAAATGTGCTCGAAATAACAAAAATAATCCATTTGCCATAAAATAAAATAAAAGTTTTGTGGGGCTCCATTTTTTATTGAAAAAAATTGCGTGCCAGTAGGCATGAATGCACATAATAATGATATTCTTAGTGTTTCCCTTTTCAAATTTTACCAAATATGTATCATTTTAGTCTCAAAAATACATTTCCAATTTATTGTAATATATTATATTAGGTTACAATATTTATATTACATTAATCTTTAAAATAAAATATGAACTTATTAACCATTAAAGTGTATAAGTAAAAATATTATTTTTATTTTTCCATCTTAATAACATTTCCCATCCTGATGTCTATCATGTGAATTATTAAAGGTCGTTTTTCAGAACTTCAGTTTGACCTGTTACAATTTTTTTGTGTATATAAATTTGAATATATTGATCACGGAAATTTGAAATGCTGTAGAGGACAAAATTTTAATTGTTTAGGAGAGCGAACAGAAAGTTTTTTCAAAAATTCATATGAATTTTTGAAAAAAAAATTTTATAAACTTAAATATTATAAATTTTTTTAAATTTTTAAAAAAAAAATTTGTAGACCATTATGAATTTTTATTAATGCTCCAGATTTTATGTCCGGGTTAAATCTTCCCCACAGGAAAGACTAAAACCTTTCACACACTTTTCCACAAATGATCATCTAGTCAAATCACGCTATGCAAGTGCACTATATAAGTATAATAAATACAAAATAATACAAGAACAACATGTCAACCTACGAGAGACCTAATGGGAAAATAATTCACCAATTCCAGATATTTTCATACCAGAGGGTTTAGCTCGGTAGAACTTGTAATTGGACCTATAATTCCTACTGATAATAATATTTTTACTATGTAATAATTTTTATTATAAAAATATTCTCGGTCATGGATAACTCGCAGATAAATTGATAAGTGTCAAACTTCGACAAATATTACGACATTCTCATCAGATTTGGGAAAAACCCGACAAGGTTTTACGAGACAATGAGTTTTTGGTCCTCGAGGGAAGATAGATAGAGTTCAATTTCTGATTTTTTTTTGTAATTTTTCATTCCATTTGTATATTTGGTTTTAAATTTATCAGGTTCCTAAGACTAACGAGTGTACTGCATTGTTTTCAGATACATTTTCACCGGGTCAATTCCAGTACTCTTTTCAACTTCATTTCCAGAGAGAATATTCCCGTAGAGTATGGGGGAACGGGTGAAATGCAGATCCCACCAATGTCTGGGAATTTAATAAAAAGGCACTTTCTAGATGAGAAAAGTGTGGAGAAGCTGAATAAAAAAAAATTAAGGCACGCTCGGCAAAATTGAGGGAGATACAGCCGTTTAAAGTATAAATAAAATCTCACTTCGTGAACCGATACTACGCCCATTTTGTCACTGTTATGTTGATTCACCTAGTGGAAAATATTTCATTCTAAATTTCGATTACGTAAAATTAAAATTAGCTTTCGTCTTGTGAGATTGTACGCCAGAATCACAAACCATGTTACACAAACCTAGCGTAGCCGCTAAACTACTTGAAAACTGGGATGTTTTTCTTGCCTTGACGCGAGTAGGCGTTATAAAGGGGCACTTTCTTTTGAATCACAAACCATGTTACACAAACCTAGCGTAGCCGCTAAACTACTTGAAAACTGTGATGTTTTTCTTGCCTTGACGCGAGTAGGCGTTAGGGTCACTTTCTTTTCTTAGGTTAGTGACAAAATGGCGGGCGACTGACAGTATCGGTTCGCAAAAAAGTGAAATTTTATTTATACTTTGAACGGCTGTATCTCCCTCAATTTTGCCGAGCGAACCTTAATTTTTTTTTATTCAGCTTCTCCACACTTTTCTTATCTAGAAAGTGCCTTTTTATTAAATTTCCAGACATTGGCAGGATCTGCATTCCTCCCTGGAGGAACAGCTGGTTCGCTGGATTCGTTCTAAGTGGAATTGTTTAAGAAAATTCAAGATAAAAGGTTAAAATTAATCATAATACATTTTTATACTCAATCATAAAGTTATTGCATACTTCCCATCAGTTTTAAAGGTAATTATCGGTTCGGACTGGCCACGCTTATTACGAATAATTTTTAGAAAAAAACTTTAGATTCGCCTTAATTACTATAAAAGGAAACTTTTTGGCTTTGGGGCGGCGGAAAATAATGCATTTTAATTTTCAATTGCATAAAACCAAAATTCACTTCGCGAACCGACACAGCGAAAATCCGCAGCCGTACCTGTCACTGTTATGTTGGTAGGTATCCTTGATAAATTAACAAGAGCTAATACGACTGTAGCCGACTTCGTGGGATACCTACATGAAATACCGCGAATCACAAACCATGTTACACAAACCTAGTGTAGCCGCTAAACCACTTGAAAACTGGGATGTTTTTCTTGCCTTGACGCGAGTAGGCATTATAAAGGGGCACTTTCTTTCGTATCACAAACCATGTTACACAAACAAGCCCGCTAGACAAATTTCATAATTATGCGCCTTATCCCACGAAGTCGGCTACAGTCGTATTAGCTCTTGTTAATTTATCAGGGATACCAACATAACAGTGACAGGTACGGGCGCGGATTTTCGATGTGTCAATTCGCGAAGTGAATTTTGGTTTTATGAAATTGAAAATTAAAATGCATTATTTTCCGCCGCCCCAAAGCCAAAAAGTTTCCTTTTATAGTAATCGAATCTAAAGTTTTTTTCTAAAAATTATTCGTAATAAGCGTGGCCAGTCCGAACCGATATTTACCGTTTTAAATCAACAAAAATTAACTTTTTTTTTCATTTTAATTTTCTTTTAAAAGTCTTTAAATAGTTTAGTCAAACGCATACATAATAAGTTGAAATGTATATACTACACCATCTTTCGATTCACCATTGCTCATCGAAATCGACTGTCATTTTTTTTTTAAACTTTACAATGAATGAATGAACTGAATCGTATAAAAATTTCAAGCTTGCAGCAACAAGTTTAAAAAAAAAATCATTGATTTCAAAATGAGATTCAAACGTTTTTTTTTTTTTTTTTTATTATTTATTTGGCTTTCACCCATTAAGGGTGATCTTGGCCATTTATTAAAGTAAGTTACATTTAAAATTAACTTACTTTAAGTTATTTTTAAAATTATTTACATATCCAGTTTTTTTTTTTTTTTAAATACTTAGTTACATTATCAATTTTTAAAAATTATTAACATTTTCAGTAATTTTTAAATTAGTTACAGTATCAGTTTTTTAAATTAGTTACATTTTCAGATTTTTTAAAATTAGTTACATTTTCAGTTTTTTACATGGAATAGATAAATTATGTTAGCAAATATAGACAATGGGCCAATATGAATAATGAGACAATGATTATACTAGTTGTACTAACATACAGAGTTGGTATTAATAGTCATTACAAAAATGTAGAGTAGGAAGATGTGCAGGTTCCCAAAAAAAGGAACCTGTACATAATAACACTGCAAGAAACAATTGTATACATATGGAAGAGAAAGAAATGTGATTGATGCTTAAATGTTGAGGCCATTTTTGTAAATAAATTTTGCTAACAAACAGTGAATTTCAGGAGAGTTGAGACTAAGAAGGCAGGGTACACTTGTAGGGAATTCAATTTTAAGCTTTAACAATTCAGGTATAAAGTTTGGAAATTGGTCATTGATAGGACACTCAAAAAAATTATGGTCTAAAGTATCCTCTGAACCACAATCACAATAAGGCGAATTGACTATGTGGAATCTGGCGAGATGGCTAAGACAACAAGTGAGGGGTATAGAATCAAAGGCAGCATTCTCCAAAAAGTGTTATTTTGAGAAAACCAAAAAAAACGTTTCATTTCAACAATTTTCACGTATTTATAAGTTTATAATTTTATTCAAAAGGGGAAACTGCGTATCTATTATAATTTCCAAAGTAGAATTTGTTTATTGTATTGATTGATTAGTTATAGCGGATTTAATTATGGAGATTGCTGCATTTGATACTCACCTAAGGAGAATGCTGCTTTTGTTTCTCACACGTGTGGAGAAAGCTGACTTTGATACTGACAAATAAATATGACGTCACAATAATGGACCGACCAAATCACAGGGAAGTTCGTGATTATTATTATGATTTTAATTTTAGTATAATCAAAATAAAAATAGGTTTTGTAATGTACTAATACAGTATTGAATTTGGGAGGTGTGTATGGGTACCGCCACCCCGGGAACCATTTATTGGATAAACAATATCTACCTCTGCCATAGATATGACTTTAGATTTTCACAGCCAAAAGTATTTTCGTTATTTGTTATTGGGGTGATATGCCGTGTAGTGCTACCTCCTTCTTTAGTCAAAGTTTCGAACACTGCAACGCTGTCCCAAACATTTGCTTTGGCACTTTGGCTAAAGAAGGAGGTAGCGCAACACGGCATAACACCCCAAAAACAAATAACGAAAACCTCTGTTCAAGTGGTTCGCTACGTTTAGTAACTTAGCTAGGATGCCCGGGTTTATGGAGTGAGGTTTGTCCGGGTCTTGGCGGCGGATGCGTCTGCCCACCTGCTGGATTGCAGGCCGGATCGGTAGAGAATAGTTGTGGGAGTCCCTTTGACTTCTCCAGCTGTGATATCTCGAAAAATCGCAGTGAGAGGGATAGATTTATACATCCGTCACTTCTGGATACACTGATCCCCAGATTCCTACTCACCCGTAATACCCTTTTCCTTCCCAGAACCTTCTCGCCTTCTTTTCCTAAAAAGACCCTTCACACAGTATCCCCAAAGAAGACAAAGGCCCTGAGTGGAATTATTTTCCTCAGGGCCTCCTGTGAATACAAAAAAAAATACAAGTGTGCAGTTCGCACGCGGTACAAATGAAACCTGCAGAAAACTAAAGTAGACAAGAGTGGGAATAAGCACTGCACGAAGAGGAGATCAATTATTATCTTATTCTTTCGCAGCCTTAATCCTATAGATGTATGCGTTTGTCTATTTTTAGTGTCGCTTTTTTGTTTCATCGAGTTTCAAATCACAACGGTGCTAAAGAAGCCACTTCAAAAAATAATAATATTAACAGAGAAAATTTAAAAAAAAGAAGAAAAATAATGAAGGTTAATTATTTTGATCAAAATTGGCTTGAAACTCGCAAAATTTTCAACACTAAACATGTGTAATTCGGAATGTTTATGTGCAAGGCTATGAATCCTAGATTTAATTATAAAAGTAAAACATGTCTATGCATATTAATTTAATTTATGAATTTTAATTAACACCTAAAAAAATCTTTTGCCACTCCACCCACGCCTCTGAAATAAACGGTATTTTATGACAGCTCATCTTAGAATTTTGACTACTTTTGCTTTCCATTTTTCTGGATTCCTTGACTTCTTCCTTGCGTTTTTCTTGGGCACGGATGAAGGGTGAGAGTCCATAATCACACTGGCATCATGTTTTCATTTCTAAATTCACTCCAAACTATTTAAAACAGTAAAATTAGAGCGACAGATTCAACACACGACCATACAATTTTGTATGGGCGGCCATGTTGTCACGTGATCAAATGGAGGCTTACCATTGGTCAAATTGGAGAATGCTAGTTTTGTTTCTTAACTGCGTTGGAGATTGCTGCCTTTGATACTAACACAGTTTTTAAAATGGATTTTTAAAGCATAAAGAGTTGGTTTTAATGCCAAATAACTGCTTTTCTAGGTAAAGGAGTGAATCATTAACAAAGTTGCATCATTAGTCCATTTTTGAAAAAAAGTGGAGAATGCTGGATTTGATTCTACACACCTCAAGTATGACCTAAACGCATTCGAATAATAGAAGAGATGTATTTTTTAGGCATGGAAGTGTATTTGTTAAACCAGGGCTTGACAGGAATAGAAGGTTGAATTAAAGAGTACTGGTGACCTTTTAACAGAGAGGATGCTTTCCATTCAGTGGACCATTGGCGTTGTAACTTATTTTTTAAAATAGGAAAATAGTCTCTAACGGGAATAGGAATATTACTTAATGGACCATGAACAATGGATTCCTTAGCAATAGAATCAGCCCTTTCATTTCCAACAATACCAAGGTGTCCTGGGATCCAGGCCAAGACCACTGACACGTGAGCCAGCGATAAGGAATGCAGGAGGTCTCTGATAGAGCAGGTAAGAGAGTCGCTGTTAGAATTGAGAGGGGATGCGCTTATTTTTTGTAATGAGCTAAGTGAGTCTGAAAGGATGAGGGCATTTCTAATGTTGAGAGATTTGACGAGACGTAAAGCTTCTATGATTGCTATGCATTCAGCAGAGAAAATGGAACACTCTTTGGGAAGTCTGTGTGGGAAACACAATTTCCTGTGAGGTGCATAGACACTGGCCCCACAATGGGAGTCCGAACTGAGTTTGGAACCATCTGTGAAAATTTTTATATAATTTGGCCAGTTATTTTCAATAATTCTGTTGAATTCTGCATTATTAGATTGAACTGAGTTTTTAATATTATTATTTTTTATTGGTGCCCTTTTTTACTCATTTAAAGTACGCTCTAGCGTGTTTAAATCGCACTTTATGGAACGCGCGTTTTTTAAAGTTACCATGGCAACATCAACAAATCAACAAAATGTGAAGTCTAAATGTCAACTTTTAACTATAAATCTGACAGGAATATTTTAAACGTCAAATAAAACATTACAAATGTTTCAAATATTTTATTCAAAGTTTACATTCTTTTTTACATTCTAATTATTTAAATGGATGTGAAAAGAGCAGTTCGTATTATTTGAAATATTAATACCTCCGTTTTTTAAATCGGAGGAAATGCTGTTCAAATTAATAGTATTCTCGGAAGTCAATGAGGCTGCACTTCCATTAATGGCAGTTCCAATAATGTTTGAAACATTCTTCTTATTCCTAATGCTCTCTTCCACGTAACCAGTCGCCACAGCTGCCGATTTCCATCCTACTTGTCGTTGGATTTGATCAATTGTCATGCTACTATTTGCCATAATGGTAGCGGATGTACGTCGAAACGCATGTCCTGTATATTTCTCAGGATCGTTTAATTTAAGATAGCGTGCGATTTGTAAGGGGCATGATCCAAATGTGTTAATACCAACCACTTGACTGGTGCACTTACCCTTATCATACCGTAAGAAAACCCTGTCTGTACTTACATTTTGGGGTCGCAATGATAAATATTGCTTCGTAAAACGCACATAATTAATTGCACCACTGTCGGCAACAGTAAAACGTCGAGCCTTCACGGTTTTAGATGGTCGGATGGTAATAAGCAATACACTTCCTTCTTCTTTGATATCATATAAGCGTAAATCGCACAATTCACATCTTCTGCAAGAGCCAAAGATTCCGCAAATGGCTACCACCTTCAAAAATAAGTACGTAATGTCCGGTGCTTCCGTGAAAAACTTCCGCAAATCATCTTCTTTGAATACATACGCCTTCTTAGCAACGTCATCCTTGCTAATTGCTTTCATGAATGCATGCACTTTCACAAATGATTTTAAATCAACCCCTTTATTTATCCTCAACAGACATTGCAATTTCGAATGTATGGCCCACATAGTCGATGCTTTGTACTGTTCCGACATTTTCTGAAGGTAAGCAAGCACAACTCGTTCATCTATAGTTTGGCAAGAAAGTCTAGAAATTAAATCAATTGGAACTAAACCTGTTCATTACTATGGCAACACCGAATTATATGACGTTTCGTATGGCTGTCGTGTTATCGGGTGTTACGGTTGATTTATTGTCTTAAATCTGAGTAGAATATCGCTGATTTGATAATATTTTTATTCATTGTTTGCCTGAATTTAATTAAAATGAATAAATTATTACATAGTGATACAAGAGGGGTTACATTCTGCGTTTTTCAACGCTGCCTAGCCGAGTGTCACGCGAAGAAGCTTTTGTTTGATTTAGAAGATGTTTAAAAACGAACTGCAGAAATGAATGGTACGTAGTATAGTTTGTTTAATAAATTTCATTAGTATTACAAGATTTATGCCAATTTTCGAGCGATAATAATCATTACAATCTGATTTGAGGTTATGTTAAAAAAATTCGAATTTGACATTTCGATTTGACAGTTCATATGCGGCCACAGGAAAAAGGGAATAACTCAATAAAAAAATAATAATATGCAACTTCTTTAAACTCGTAGAAAAGTTCCTTTTTTCTCGTTTTCTCTTTTTTCTTTCTAAGTGAATATTATCTAGTGTGTGTTTTTAAAACTACCTTCTATAATAATAATTTTAATGATGTTTTTCACACACAGGTAAATCTGAAACAACGGTAAGACGAATCGTCAAGGAAGGGGAAAAGGCAGATGGAAAATTTGAAACACCAGGAAAACGGAAAATGGGCATAATAATAATAATATGTAATAGCATAAGTGCTGATGATTGGAAAAATTGTTGCAAACACTTGATGAAAATTGAGGCAGAATATTATGCACGAGGCAGTACTATATATGATGATATTGATGAACTGCGTTTAGATGAAGATGAAGATACAGAAGAAGAAGAATCACACGAAGACAAAGACAATAATTACATGTCGGGTGTTGAATTAATAGACTTAAATTTTTAAGTACCTACGTTTTTATATCGAAATAAACGCCCACTTAAAACTTGTTTTGTTTTATTTTGCTTCTATTAAATTACAGTTTTTTGTGCAATTTTTTTGAAAATACAAATACGCTATGAAATATGCATTTTGCCAGAAGTGTTTTTTTAAAACATACGTTCTTTGTCTTATGAGCCATCTTGGTGTTGCCATTTAAAACTAGAAAACGATCGCAGCGCCATCATTTATTTTCTACACTTTCTTGCCAAACTGTACATCTACTACGTTTTGCTCCTCCATCCATGTTATGAACCTTTCATATTCTTTTTTATAAACGTCTTTGGATTTTTCAGGTATTAACCGCGATTCTGCTTTGGTATTTAAATTATCAATGTTAGAACTCATTTTACAACACACAATAACTAGTAAAAACTGTGATGTCAACTATTAATCTTATGTGACAGATTGCAAATTAATGTTTGTGTTTTTCATCTCCATGACAACAAGATATTGTGATGTCACATCACGAATTCATTAATAGTTCTTATTTCCAAATTTTTAATAATAATATCAATATTTATGTTTTCAAAGTGCACCAATAAAAAAAATAGCGTAAAGTATTCGTGGATAACTGGTCTTTAAAACACTTGCTTTATTTCGAGCACTCGGCTACGCCGTCGTGCTCGAAAAATCGCGCGTGTTTTAAAGACCTGTTTATCCACTTTTATTTTAATATACTATTTTACATATTCCTATAAATTGGTGCACCTTTGGATAGAAAGTAAGATTTTCATAGGGATAAGAGTATAAGGGGAGAGATTCATTGCGATAGGAGTTTATGGAAACATCCAGGAAAGTGTTGAAGCAATCATAGAGAAGGGGAGGAGAATGTTTTTTCCAAAATGGATTCAAATTAACCTCATACTTTAATGATTGAAGTTTAGGAATCAAGGGATGAGAAGTTATAGAGCATGTTTTGAAAATATATTCTTCTGCTAGGCATCGCCTTCTTATATTTAAGGGAGGTTCGCAGCATTCAACTTGCATTGCGTTGATTGGGGAAGATTTCATGGCACCTAAGATAAGGCGAAGAGATTTTGACTGAATTTTATCTAATTTATGCGAATTTGAAGTGGACATTGGATCAAACAGACAAGATCCGTAATCAAGATGGCTTCGGATGAGAGCATTGTACAGAAGTTTTAAAGATGATGGGTGAGATCCCCACCACACTCCGGACAGAAATCTAAGGGGATTGATGTTGCTTACGCATTTCATGATGACATGATTTATGTGAGAATTCCAAGTAAGCTTTGAGTCTAAAAACATTCCCAGGAACTTAACTTCTTTAGAAATAGGGATGATTTCATCGCCAAATTTCACCAGAATTTTTGGGAGCTTTCGACGATGAGTGAAGATGACTACTTTGCTTTTGGAGGGGGAAAGTTCTAGGCCATTAATATTTAACCACGCCAAGAGTTTTCTAAGAGCATTATTGATTGCTGATGCTGCGATAAAAATATTACGGGATATTTTGTAGAAAGTCAAGTCATCAGCATATTGGAGTATGTTGCACAAGAGTTGAATAAATTTTTCTAAATCATATGTATAAATATTGTACAGGAGAGGGCTTAAGACTGACCCTTGCGGGAGACCTTTGAATATGTGTCTAATGTGGGGAGGGGATTCAGACCCATCTCTGGGAGAGCAAATTGACAATGAATTTTACCAATACAAATGTACTGTGTGGTAGGCTTATGAAATATTCGGATGGCATAATTGGCCAATATCAAACTGGGTTCCGTAAGGGGAAATCTACAACTGATCAAATCTTTTCACTGAGACAGATACTGGAAAAAACAATAGAATTTAATGTTGATACATACCATCTCTTCATAGATTTTAAGGCTGCCTATGACACGGTAAATAGAGAAAGACTGTACAGAGCCTTGGATGAATTTAATATCCCAAGAAAACTGGTAAACTTAGTAAGGCTCACAATGTCTAATGTTGAGTGCCGAGTCAGAATACAACAGGATCTGTCAGACACCCTAAAGACCTTCAATGGACTAAGACAAGGAGATGCACTTGCCTGCATTTTATTCAATTTAGCGCTGGAAAAGGCCAACCGAAATGCAGGTATACAAACCACAGGCCACATTTTTAACAAGTCTGTTCAGCTCCTTGCTTATGCTGACGATATAGATATCATCGCACGCTCAGAATATGAACTAAAATCGGCGTTTAAAAGCTTAGCTACGTCGGCAAGGAACATGGGATTGGTCATCAATGAGGGGAAGACAAAATATATGCCCGTACATGGACGCCAGAAACCACCAAGTATACAGATAGATAATTATACATTTGAAACTGTCAACGAGTTTGTATATCTCGGTACTATGGTGACAAATGACAACAATGTATCCAGCGAAATCAAAAGAAGAATAGTAGCTGCAAATCGATTCTACTTTGGGCTACAGAAGCATATGAAATCTCGCCACCTTACCAGAAGAACTAAAGTCCTGCTTTACAAGACCCTTATACGACCTGTTCTTATGTATGGTTCGGAATGCTGGACAATCAGTAAGGGTGATGAAGGAGCCCTAGAAAGTTTTGAAAGGAAGGTGCTGCAAAGGATTTACGGCCCAGTCTGTGATAATGGAGAATGGCGTATCAGATACAACCAGGAGCTATACGATCTTTACGAGGACCCTAATATCTCCAAGGAAATCAAAACTGGAAGACTCAGGTGGGCTGGACATATCCAGAGAATGAGCGAAGGAGATATTCCAAAGCGAATTATGGATGGTGCACCTGGGGGTCGGAGAAGAGTTGGAAGACCAAAGCTTCGATGGCTGGATGGAGTGGTGAAGGATGCAAGCACCATCGGCATCCGAAACTGGCGCAACGCAGCACAACACCGACAGTCATGGAGGCAGGCTCTGCTGGAGGCCAAGACCCGACCTGGGTTGTAGAGCCACAGATGACGATGATGACCTATTGCCAGTAACTTTTCTTTCAGGATGGGGATATGAATATTGTCATATGCTCCACAGATGTCTAAAAACACTGCAATGCAATATTCATTTTTAGATAATGCTAATTTGATATCTGTAACAAGAGAGGAAAGGTTGTCAAGGGTACTTTTACCCTTTCTAAATCCAAACTGGGAAGGGGAAAGAATTTGATTTTTTTCTACGAACCAGTCCAATCTATTCTTAATCATTCTTTCAGATACTTTGCAAAGAGTAGAAGAGAGGGCGATAGGTCTGTAGCTCGAACCTATACTGGGATCTTTGCCACTTTTGCAAATGGGAATTATATTTTGAAGTTTCCAGTCTGGGGGGATAATACCAGAATCCAAAAAGACATTGATGAGAGAGAGAAAGTAGGAAAGAGAATTGTCATCAGAATGACGGATGAACATATTCAGGATTTCATCCTTGCCCGGAGCTGAGTTATTGAGGTTTTCGGTGGCTCTTTTTAACTCATCAAAGGAAAACGGAGCATCTAACCATGAAGAAGATTTTAAAGTGAAAGCCAAAGAAGGAAGTTCATCAAAATTAGGGACATAAGGGGGAGCTATTTTATTAATAAAGTCATCAATCCAAATAGCAGAATTACGAGATGGCTTTGGCAGGGAAAAGGAAGATCTAAACCTGCGAATCATGGACCAAACCTCCCCCGCTGGAGTAGCAGGGGATATATTGGAGCAGAAATTACGCCAGCTGTTTTTTTTTTTGAAACGGAATGTGCGTTTAGCAACAGCTTGGGCATTCTTGGCTGAGATGTAATTATCCATAGTCATCTGTTGGCAGTATGTCTTATTGGCTGCTTTCCTCTCCTTCAGCACTCTAAGGCATTCCTCATCCCACCAAGGGGGAGGGCGAGCCTTCGAGCCTACAGGGATTTGGGGATAGACTTGTCAGCCGATTTTAGAATGGAATCAGTCCAAGATTTATAAGAGGTGCAATTATCAGAAGAAGGGGAAGGCAGGGAGAGGGAAAGATCCTGGATAGAGTCTCTGAAACGGGACCAATTGGCTTTTTTTGTGACAAATTTGGGCTTACTTTTAAAGTGATCCAACCGTTGAGCCAAATTCAAAATAATGGGAAAGTGGTCACTGCCGCAGGGGTCTGAAGTAATTCGCCAGGAGATTAGTGGATAGATACTCGGGGAACAGAGGGATATGTCCACCGCACTAGGATTCTGTCCAGGGAGACTAAACCTTGTTGAGGATCCGTCATTTAGGAGACACATATTCAAGGAGTCCAAAAGGTCAATTAATTTGATACCTGAGGGATCCGAGGAAGAAGAACCCCAGAGTGGGGAGTGGGCATTAAAATTACCCAAAATGACCAAGGGAGAAGCAGGGCCGGATCTACGAAATCTAGCACCCTGTGCAGTAGGTACCGATGGCGCCCCCCCCCCCCCCTACATTTTTATTTTGATTAAAAATTCGTTTACCCCAATTTTTTTTTTTATTATTTAATTTTTTTTTTTACACTAATTTATCAAATAAAATCAAGACATATAAAGGGTGTAACCCTATCTAAAGTTTTCGAATAAATAAGCCACGATCTATGTAATTCTTCTCCATTAGGCAGTTTCTTGTAATAATACTCAGTATTAAATTTACGCTTGTTCGTAATAGGAAAATCAAAACCTTTCAATTGTACAGGACCTTCCTGAACTAATAAACTAATGGAATTTTGAGTTTTGAAACGAGTTTTTTTGTCATTATGCTCTTTAATTCTAAGTTTTAGATTCTGCGAGCCTGAAAGTTTTTTTTAATTATTGTTCTATTCATTGTAATCCACAATCCACAACCTCTAACAACCAATAGAAATTTAGTTATTAATTAAAAAATCTAATATAACCTCAAATTTGTACCTTGCATTTCCATTTCCCCTGTGTTCTGTGTTGAGCGAACAAACACGAACGTATCTATGGTATCAACGGCTTACGAAAGATGCTTACACTGATTATTACTGACTGTAAAATAACAAATCTAATAGAAATTAATTATAGGTACATTTAACGAACTTCAACTGTCAAATCAATGATGAAACTGTTAACAAGTTTGCAACCTTGCAAACCGTGCGATGTTTATGCTAATGAAATTTTGAATTTACTGAAGATTTCATAAGAAAATGGTCTTTTCTCCCTTCGAAAAAGTCCCTTCTCCTAGAGATTTAAATCGTACAAAAGCATTTTGAAAGGCGCCGTCTGTTTGTTTGTTCTCTTGAATAAAAGTACGGCGCTGTGATTGGTTAATGAATTTGGATCGCACTCATTCGTCGTAAAAGACGGTAAAAGATATATGGAAAAATAGATCTTACGTTTAAACTAAATATATGGAATTTGTAAAAAAATTCTGTAACTGACTATAAATTCGTAAATCGTTGAATTTCGTTGAATTAAAACCAGATGCGTGCGCGGTCTGTATCTTTGGAAAGTGTTGCTAGAGCGTAATAATTATTTCGTACTATGGGTAATTTTTAAACGATTCAGGGAATATTATAACAAATTTTTAATACAATATTTATTTTCTCACGGCACCCCTTCGGAGTTGGCGCCAGGTTTTTTGCACGTTTTTGAACGTATGGCAGATCCGGCGCTGGGGAGAAGAAATTTTGCTAAGCATGTGAACCCACAGTGGAAGGTCAAATGGGGTAGAAGGAGGAATATAGAGAGATACAAATTTAATATTAGAGACAGTGGCTGCCACTAATTGGAAGGATGAATTTGGGGGTTTAATGGAAATAGGGGAGAAGGGGAGAGAGTTTTTGATGAAAAGGGCTGCACCACCCTTCCCATCAATGCGGTCGTCCCGCAGACATTGATAGCCACTCACCTTGAAAAGTTGAGATGGCTTGAACCAAGTCTCAGAGACAGCAGCAATCGATATGGAGTGTAAATGTAGAAGTCGGATGAGGTCATCCTTATTGGAGGTGGCGCTTCTACAATTCCACTGCAGAATTGCTGCTGTTGGGGAAGCCATTGGAAAGAAGAGAATACAAAGAGGAGAGAGACGAGGCAGCGTTGGACGGTAGAGAATTATTATTGTTAATAACTGAGATAAGTAGCATGAGAAGAGTTTGAATGAAAGAAGAATTGTCATTAGAAGTATTGTTGTTTATGGAATTTGCATTTAGATCAGGATTGAAAGCACTGCTGTTAGTTGAATTGGAGTTAGAAAAGACGGAGTTTTGAGGAAATAGAGAGCTGTTGTTACCATTTGGGAACAAGAGCTGGGAGTTATGACCAAATTGATCATGATGAGAAGCTTGTTTTGTCATTACAGTCTTCTTGTAAGACAAGTTTGAAGGAGAGGCAACTTCAGCAAAAGATTTTTTAGAAGGAGCTATTAATTTGGAGGCATAGAAGTAAGAAACGCTATTGGAGGCCATATAACTTTTTATGTTTTTTTGGCGAGAAAGTTCGGGGCAGGATGGATGTGTGGCTGTGTGCGAGCCTGAACAATTGACGCAAGTGGGGGAATTGGAAGGGGAGGAGCATTGGTCTGCTACATGATTTTCTGCGCATTTAAAGCAGCGGGGAGAGGAGCGGCACGATTGTTTTGAATGGCCAAACCGACAACAATTGAAACATTGGATTGTCGGGTATGAATAAATTTCCACCGGGAGAGAGTTGTGGAATAAATAAACGTGAGAGGGAAGGGACTGTCCTTCAAATGTCAGAACTACAGTTTGAGAGGGTTTCCAAACTACAGACTCAGACGATCTATCCTTGAAATTAAGACGCCTAGTCTTAATAACTTTTCCTGAAGATGCTGGAATAATGAGTTCCGAGATAAGCTCTTCTTCAGATAGGTCTACAGGAATACCTCTAACGAGACCCAAGCGAGAGATATTGAAAGAAGGGATATAGGCTTTAAATTTTTTTGCAGAGAGGGAGTCGATGGAATTTATGAATTTATTGGCATTCAACGCGGATGTGAACTCAACACAAATGCGAAATCTGCCCTCTGATTGGATACCACCTGGGGAAATGCTAAGTGGTTTTTTTCCAATGAATTTACCTAATTCAAGAGGATGTAAAGAGTGACCAGGGGCCCTATTCCTGACGGTCGATCAAAAGTTCCTCGTTATGCGCCTCGAAGAGAGCGAAAATTTATCGTCGTCGCGACGAACTTTGTCGAATCCTTCAATTTTACGTATTCTTGAACGTCGACCGATCGAAGTGATGATTATATTGGCAGCCCTGTGAATATTGTCTATGTTCTTGGTGTTTTTGAGATTTCTATGGTGTGACTGTCAGACTAAAAACAAAACAACAACAGAAATGGCCGCGGGTTACATCACGATTGCTCAGAAACAATTACTAATTGAATTAGTAAGTTCGGATGTGGAACTTGTGAGTGGCAAATTTTCCTCAACATTTACCTTCGCCGAATCCAGACGGAGATGGGTGGCGATTGCCGAAAAATTGAATGCCATGGCAGGGGCCAACAAAGATTTCAAACATTGGAGAAAGGTTTGTTTTGATTCATTTCCACTTAAAATGTCTATTTGTTACCCTAATGCTTCGTTCAGATTAAGCTCTGCCTACGACAAATTTTTATTCAATAAAACAAACACCATGCTCACATCTAACATGCCTAATCAAGTCAACTCGACATCTCTTTGAAGTCATTAAAACCCTAACATATTTAACCATTTTTTAATATATTTTTTAAAATCACTTTACTGAAGAGGTTCTAAGTTGTTCGGTCACCGCTCACATGGTGTTTCGTTTAGCCTAATTTATATGTTTTGAAAATCACAATATTGAAAAGAATGATAATGGGGCTACGTTATTTCAAAGCTGATTGTTTCAAAATTCAAGTAAAATTGTTTGATATTGACGTTGTCCTGCTTTTTGAATAGTTTAAGATCTTATAAAGTGTCTTTCCACCAATATTTTGTGTAAATAATTAATATAATTCAAAAATCTTTTCAGACTTGGCAAGACTTACGGTCAAAGGCCAAGTTAAAGCATGCCTCCTTGAGGCGGCATGCGGCCGGGACGGGAGGCGGACCACCAGAGCCAGCAGTCAGCCTCAACGCGACTGACGAGCTGATACTACAGTCAATCAGTCCAGTCTTGATTACGGGCCACACGGAAGTTCAACATGGGGAGGTCAACTTCGACTTTGAATCACTTGGAGGACCACAGTCTGTTGCTGGCTGCAGCAGATGTCAGACTGTTGAGGTGCCGCTGTTCTCAGAGGCCACAACTCCCCTTGCGCTTTTCACAGCGCTCTTGAGGCGATTTTTCGCAAAAACAGCGCTATATAAGTTGTCCAAATTTATAGTGGTACCTCCTACCCACTTTAGTTTTATCTCGGAGATAAAAATGTTTTTTTTTTTTTAAATTAACCAAAGATAGTTAGTATACAATATCAGGGAGGGTAATGAATGCAAGTTTTATTTGTATCATGTATAATTTTAATGTTTAACTAATTAACACCAGAAAATAATTTACTAGAAAATATCAGACTTGATTAGTTTCATCAGTGTACGAATTGATTATTTTTCGCTTGTAATACAAAATATGTTGAAATAATTACAATTGTAATTGAACATCTGAAACCGTATTGTTTTCTACATTCTGTGATAAAAATTGTGATATTATGCTACTGCATTTTAGTTTTATCGAAGATAAATATAATGTTTTTCTAAAATTAACAAAAGATATTTAGTAGACAATATCAATAGCAGTGTTGTAATTGAACAGCTGAAGCTGTGATGTTTGCTGCGTTATATGATATAAATTGTGATATTATGCTACTGCATTTTAGTTTCATAATAGAAAATATCAGACTTGATTGGTTCATTAGTACTAATTCTTTATTTTTAGCCTGAATTACAAAATATATTGACATTGTATATTAACAACTGTTGTTTCTGTATTATTTAAAAAAAAAAAAATGATATATTAATGTTAAATACATTTTTTATGATCACATCATTGTTTTCTTACATTTTACATCACTATATTATCACAAAATATTGTATTTGAAGTGTTTGTTGTAACGCAGCCTCACCTCACCATTCATTATTTGACTAACTAACTAACCAATCACGCCGTTTCTCCGCAAGGGTAGGCAGAGAAGACGGACCGCCAAACAACTCGGTCTTGGCACACATTCCTTGCCTTGTTCACATTCATACAACGTCTCATACATGCTCTTCTATTATTCTGACTCTTGACATGGCCCGACTCAAGTATCTGATTCACTTGGTCGTGCCATGTCTTTCTTGAGCGTCCTCGACTTCTTCCACCATTCACATTTGCATCATATATTCTTTATACACTCCTTTCCTCGTTCATTCGCTCCACAGGCCCAAACCATCGAAGCGTCCCTTTCTTAATCTTACACATCACGCTGACATCAGCCACATGCAACGCTTTCCTCATATAGAGACGCAATTGCCTGAATGAGCTTCGTATTCACTCTGTACTTGGACAACACCTATAGCTTTTTCCTGTCAACTCGGTCTCACTATTGTTTGTCTAATATCATTAATAATAATACGATCAGACACTTGACAAATAATATACAGTGAACAACAACAAAATGATAATAAAGACTAGTATAAATACAAAAAGAATTTAGAAATAATTTTGAACTATCCTATTTCTAACAGCTCTACCAGCCACTAAATCTAGGTTAATTCTATTAACAGCCCCAGGCTCAAGTGGAGCCAATCCTCCAGCCATAAATAAACCAGTCATCCTCCAGCAATCAGACCTAAATCTAGATTATGATCAATCAGGTATTCTGGAAATATAATTGTCGGGTGCGAAAATTGCGAGTGTGAAAGGTCGCGCGGGAAAACAAATAAAACCAAATTTTGACAGCTAATTGCATAGATACACCAACTTCACACCACTCGCTGCTGTGTTTCTACTGGGTAGACCCACTCGTTGTTATGTGGAGTGACTTTTGACGTTTGGCGTCTAATGCTAGGTCTACACTACTCGCGAAGTTCTTCGACGAAATATTCGGGAAAGTTGACCGAAGTTCGAAATACGTTGCTACACTCTCGTTCAACTTCGCGAGAAGCTCATTCGCGCGGTGGTGCCGGCACGGCTCGCACGTCATGGACGCTCAAGTAGCAGCTGCCGTTGCAATGTGCACGCTCGCTTATTATGTACATATTTATCAAACGAAGAAATATAAAAATAAAAGAAGGAACTACTAACACAACATTTGGGCAAAAAGCTTCTTATATTATGGCATTAAACTCTACAATAAAATACCACTCTCACTCAAAAACCTCAACATTATAACATTTAATTTTCAAATAAAAAGCTGGATACTAAATATAGGGAGATCAGAAATAGAAAATATACTGATATCAAATAGACTAAAACCAAATCCAGTGAACTGAATAATAAAGAAAACACTGTCTTATTTTATTTATAATTATTTAAAAAAATATATGCTAATAATTAAATTATAATATGTAAGTGAAATCCTCAGCACGGGAGATCCGAGTGGGGATATCATTATCTCTACTTGTTACTAAGAAATGAAGACAATAAACCATTATTATTATTATTATTTATTGACGCATCTTTTTTTCTACGGTAGCTCCTGTACATAGCAAAAAGCGAATCCTTATTTTTCTTTAATTCGTATACGGGTAATTCTAACATGCCCTGGTCGCAGGAGCAACAGAATTTGCTCCTGCGACCACTGTATTCCACTCATAATCGTGCCGTATGACAATACTAATAAAAAATAATTACTAGCGCGCACGTCTATTCACGACGACGTATTGAAGCGAACTGAAGTTAACCGAGTAGTGTAGAAAGGCACTTCGTGTAGGCACTTCGTGCAACCTCGAGTCCTTTGACTCGGGCACAAAAACCGACAAAAACTGGAGGTCGCCCGAGACGAGCCAAGGTTGGACGAAAATAGACGAAGTGCCTTTCCTCACTATCGTATTCGGCTAACCTCGGTCAACTTCGCGAATAGTGTGGACCTCTAGTAAGAATGTTACTTCGACCAAGCTCAGGAATAACCAAGTCGACTAACGGACGTACTTTCGACGGAGATTGCGAGCGAGAACGCTTCGGGAATAGCTACCCAGGAGAGTTGTTTTGAACATAAACTACAAAGAGAGCTTTTGCTGAAGTCGGATACAAAGAGAGAGGAGAAGCTACAGGAACTGAGACCTGAGACGAATCAGTTTTTGGAAGGTCGCAAACTTTCCTCTTTTTTGGAGTAGAAGATGGTACTTGAAGATCTGCTATCTCTACCTCACTACCAATGTCAAAATTTGAAGGATCAGGGGGGGCGGGATCAGGGGGTTTC
Source organism: Limnephilus marmoratus (assembly GCA_917880885.1). Classification (NCBI taxonomy): domain Eukaryota; kingdom Metazoa; phylum Arthropoda; class Insecta; order Trichoptera; family Limnephilidae; genus Limnephilus; species Limnephilus marmoratus. Next base: position 27,208,532 of record OU862918.1, on the reverse strand, counting down.
TTCCCCATGGCAAAGGCCATTGGGGCAAAAGGATATACTTAAAACAAAAATAAAATAACACTTACTGGACTTGGTCAGCAATAAACGAACTCAAAGAGGACAAAAAAACTAAAAATATAGCTGACTAAATGCCAAAAATTCGATTATTCGTATTAAAACGAAAAAAACGCAACAGTGTTTTTCAACTGTCAAAATTCGAATCAGATTCAAACGTTGTTCACTAAAACTTTCGAAACAACACGCTTGAACTAGAAGTGTGTCGTTCCGGCCGGAACGAATCCAAAGATTCCGAGTCCGAATGCGTTTGATTCGTTCCGAGTCCGCAAAATGTTATGAATCAGTTCCGGAGTCGCTCGCACTCGGGCGAGGTTGACGCGGAAGGAAGTGTGCGACGCGGGCCGGGCGGCAGGAATCATTTACGGGAGGAGGTGCGCGGCGCAGGCCGGGCTGGGATTTGTCACTCTATCACTCGGGAACGAGTGACAGAGTGAGAATACAGGACTCATTCACGGGATGAGGTGTGTGGCGCAAGCGGGGCGGCGTTGTATTGCTCTAGCGGGGCGCGATGACAGCGTGAAAACATTTTTCGAAAAGAAATAGCATTATAGCTTAGTCAAAAGATAGCAAGGAGCACTGCTTTTTACCTTTTGTCGGTCATCACGGAGCAAATTTGCCTTCCCGCAAGTTCGCGCCGGTGATACTCTGGTGAATTACTAGTTTTATGAAGAACGTAAAATATCTAACTAACCATCACGCCGTTTCTCCGCAGGGGTTCTTCTCATTCCTGAGAGGAATGACCGCCAAACAACTCGATCTTGGCACACACTCCTTGCCTCACTCACATTCATACATCGTCTCAAACATACTCTTCTTTTATTCTGACTTTTGACATGGCCCGACTCAAGTATCTGATTCACTTGATCTTGCCATGTCTTCCCCGGGCGTCCCCAACATCTTCCACCATTCACATTTTGCCATATATTCTCCTTACACTACTTTCTTCGTTCATTCGCTCTACTTGCCCAAACCATCTGAGGGTCCCCTTCTTAATCTTACTCATTATGCTTAAATCAGCCTTACATTATTTGCGGATCTCCACATTTCTCTCACGATCATACGTAGTTTCACCACATATACGCCTCAGGGATCTCATTTCAACAGCATTCAGTTTACTTTCATCCTTCCTCTGCCGGTTCCATGGCTCACTGCTATACAAGGAATCCACTGTTCGTAAGTTTCAAATTTATCGTAAATATCTTACACGGTTCTCATAAAGCCGACAAAGATATCACTCATGTCAAATACATTATTATTAGCTATATAAAGATAAGACTTCTCGCTCGCAATAAACAATAGCATGTTAATGTACACACGCCCGGCTACTTAAACACATGATTCCTTAACTCCGTAACGTTCCACGATTCCACCGAGTACGGCTGGTTCAGCTGAATCAACTCTCGGCATTGAATCAGCAGGAGTCAAATTGAGTTTCGTTCCGGCCGATTCAACGACTCCGGCGGAGCGCCACAATGAGTTTGGTTCGGCGAGTCCGGCGGAATCAACTCTGGCATTGAATCAGCAAGAGCCAAACTGAGTTTGATTCCGGCCGATTCAACGACTCCGGCGGAGCGCCACAATGAGTTTGATTCGGTGAGTCCGGTGGAATCGCCGGAATCAAAGGAGCGAGTCCAGTGAATCGAGTCCACTCAGTCGAATATGGGTCCGGAATTGATTCCGTAAAATGAGTGAATCAACCCACTTCTAGCTTGAACACGCTTTTAACTTTGACAGCTGTCTAAAACCCATAGACAAATTAGACATAGATATACTAATCCCATAGATATGCCATAGATGAAAACAGTATCGGAGACAATTAGTTGCCAAATACTTTCGGACTTAGGCTGGTCGCAGACACACGTTTGCCTTATTCGATTTCCTAATGCGGAATTCCGATTTGGAATTCCGTGAGACTAGCGCAAACGTTCGTTTTTCTTCATTCGGAATGTATACACGTCAGTACAGATAGTGATAGCTTGGTGAATGCACGACGATGGAGGACGACGATTTATTAGCAATTGCATTTCTGTTAATAATGAAGAAGAAAAAAATAATGGAATGATGAAAAATAATGAATTAATAATGAAAGTTTCTGCCTCACACATTATCGTGTTGCGATTCTATGCGTAACAAATACAAAGAATACATCCGATGCACGCGGTGCGGGTGCGATACTGAATAGAAATTTCCGAGCGTGTGCGCCGGCACAAACAAAATGTGTGCAAGCGCTGCGTTCCGCATGACGTCATTAGGTTTTTTTCCACTAGGTTTCTCCGAACGCGCCGGCTTGCATTCGAAACGTACGTACGGATTTGTTCCGTTCGGAAAAAAAGCGAACGTGTGTGTCAGTTAATGTATTTTCTACTGATTACATGCATTCGGATGTCCGAATACAGAAAACTAATTCGGAAATCGAACACGGAAAACGTGCTTTTGCGCCCAGCCGAAACGAGGATAGACAACATCTCTCACACCATCTCACACGCACACTTCGGAGCGACCGAGTCCCACGCCACTTCCCGCCGCGCAGAAAAGTAAAGATCTATAGCAAGGGTGGCCAAACCGCGCAAAAGGGTGGCCCGTGGGCCGCATGCGGCACAAGAACATTCCAACGTGCGTAGTTGGTGTCATATCTCATAAATGAAAGTATCTCAGTACAACGATTCGACTATCGTGACAAGTTTTTCTATAGTATATACGTGTTAACAAACAATCACAGTTAAAGGAGAAATTCAATCAGGTTGGTTTGGAAGAGTTTTACAAAACATATTTGGACAAGGAGAAATATCCTGCATTTTGCAAACATGCTCGATGATTTCGCTTAAAACGACTTAACGTGTGAACAGACTTTTAGTCGAATGAAGCGCAAATCTCAAATGAGAACACCATCACTGATGAGCATTTGGAAAACTGTTTGCGTACTGTAGCAACAACATCAATGGTTATCAACATTGATGCACTTAGTTCTGACAAACAAAATCACACGTCTCACTAAAATTAATTATTATATAATATTGTGTTTATTTTTTATTATTTTTTTTGTATTGCCCAACTCTAATCTAATAAATATGTTTGATTCTCATTTTGGTTAAGTACATCATCTTAAAAAAACAATATTTTTTTTGTTATCTTTGAATAATCAAGACATTTTGTTGTGCGGCCCGGGTAGGAAATCTAATTTCTAAAATCTGGCCCGGCTGCTGAAAAGGTTGGCCACCCATGATCTATAGGCTTACAGCGCAGTTCACTGTGAGACTTTTCTGCGCAGCGGTCTGAAGTGGAGCGGGACTCGGTCGCTCCGAAGTGTGCGTGTGGGAGGCGCTAATTTTGTCAACTTTTGTTGGGACACTATATCTAAAAAATGACAAAGTGGGAAAGCTACTAAGGACCGTACAAAGATGAGACCGATTATACTATCATATAACCAAAAATCAGCATGTGAATCAATCAATCAATATGCAATTAAAAAAGACTTTGAAACACATAACTCGCTTTTTTATATTAGATCCACACACGAGGCCCTATGTCCTCTTAGGGGATGCTGTGTGGAGAGTAGGAATCTGGGGGTCAGTGAGTCCAGGAGTGACCAGTGGCGGATACAGAAAAACTCAAGGGGGGGGGGCGCTAAAGATATCTTGAGCTACTTTTAGGTACTTTTTTTTACATTAGTTCCAAACAGAAGGCCCTGAGGAAAATAATTTCCCTCAGGGCCTATTTCATCTTTGGGGATGCTGTATGGAGGGTGTTTTGAAGGAAAGGAAGGAGAGGAAGTTCTGGGAAGGAAAAAGGTATGAGGGTTGGGTAGGAATCTGGGGTTCAGTGTGTCCAGTTCATCCGTCGCCAAGATCTAGACAAACCTCACTCCATGAACCCGGAAACCCCTGCTAAGTCACCAAACATAGCGAACCACTTGGGGTCACCTATGGCAAAGGTGTTGATTATCCAATAAAAGGTTCCTGGGGCGGCGGTACCCATTCCCGTCTCCCAAATTACAATTTATCGTAATAAGAAAAATAATCAAGTCACATGCTAAGTTTAAGAAAGTTTTATTTAAACTGATTAAAAACATCTACAATACAATTCCATCTTATGATATAAAAAGTAACGATTGTGGTTCTCATTTCTCTGCGCCCATTCTTCCTGGCAAATTGGATAAGTACATATCGTCAATAGGACAATCAATTTCATGGTGAATGTTCAAAAAAACTAAGCCATTAAATCGATCCTCCTTCATTGTCGACCTCAGCCATGTCTTTGTACGCCGCAATTTTGAAAAAATTCTTTCTACTGTAGCAAAAGATATAGGTAGACAAGCAAATATTTTGTACAGCGTGTACAAAGTAGGATATTTAGATCTAGGACACACAGACAACGCTTGCGGAAAAAATTCGGTTTAGGGGCGAAATTCCTAGAAAATCAAACTAATTATTTTTATACTAATTTGGGCTCGGGGAATCCGAATCTGAAAGAATTAGGCGGCGGCAAGCAATATTAACTGAATTACACGACTTTAAAATTTTTTATACACATACAGGAAAATAGCCATTTTGGAAGCATTTTGTTTCCTAGAAAATCAAACTAGTTATTTTTGTGTTGCCATTAAACAATAATATCATCGAACATACCTTATAAATCGAACAAGTTTTCTTCGTCCGAAAATTCTTAGTCTTAAAAAGTTGTGACGTAGACCGGTCACCAATATCAATGTTATTATATGAATCAATGTGAATAGATAACAGCAGAAAAACATACCTTAAGGTTTGTGTAACATGGTTTGTGCCCCTTTATACCGCCTGCTCGCGTCACGGCAAAAAAGCATCCCTGTTTTCAAGTAGTTTAGCGGCTACGCTAGGTTTGTGTAACATGGTTTGTGCCCCTTTATACCGCCTGCTCGCGTCACGATACGCTGGGTTACACGATACGCTCGCGCTACGCTGGGTTTATGTAACATGGTTTGTGATACAAAAGTGAGTAAAATTTATAAAAAATAAGTACTTAAAATATAAACATGTTATTTTACGTTATTGATATTACTGCTTAATGGCAACACTTAATTTTGTGTGGTAAAAACATCTATGTTATCTTTTTTTTCTATGGTCTTCGCACTTCGTGTGTCAAAATGACTATTTTCATGTGTGTGTGTATAGAAAATTTTAAAGTCGTTTAATTCAGTTATTATTGCTTGCCGCCGCCTAATTCTTTCAGATTCGGATTCCCCGGCCCATAGTTAGTATAAAAATGACTAGTTTGATTTTCTAGGAAACAAAATGCTTCCAAAATGGCTATTTTCCTGTATGTGTATAAAAAATTTTAAAGTCGTGTAATTCAGTTAATATTGCTTGCCGCCGCCTAATTCTTTCAGATTCGGATTCCCCGACCCCAAATTAGTATAAAAATAATTAGTTTGATTTTCTAGGAATTTCGCCCCTAAACCGAAATTTAGCCACGCTTGCTTCACAGAATCACGACCATTAAGGGCGCTTATGCTTGTTTGCTTGTATTGAAGAATCTCTCCTATAAGTCTTTTTTTAATCACAGAGGGTGATTCTTCTTCAAAGAACGGTAGTTCAGTTAAGCACTGATTCAATTTATGTGCCAGATCATTACCGGCATGTTTCAGTAGTTGTGAGGACAAAAGTATGTTGAATTTTAAATGATAAATATTTTCCTCAGCAAAACGTTCTCTCATGTCAGTCGTAACATGGTCCAGTGTTGGAATAAAAATAGTTCTTTTCCAATATGTCACAGCATCATCATTATGATCGCAGTTTTCTTTGGGTCTTTGTCTGCCTGTAAGTTAGGGCTGCGTATTTATCTTTTTTTTTTCTTCAGGAGGCAAAACGAGATAGATCTTTGTAGTTCGTATAGCGCTATCGACTACTTTCTTTGGATCAAAAACTACTCGATAATACCACTCCCCCATTGACAAAACCATAACCTACACAATCATGAAAACCACAACTCACCCAATATCCACGGACAAAACCAAATAACTTCACAACCATGAAAACTACTAATAACTAGACAACTAGCCAATATCATCTGTAGCCGGGCCAGCAGACGCGTTGCCGTCGTTGCCCACGGGATTGGTATATTTATGTTGCCCACCCTCGAAGTTATGGAGAAATAACTAAATAACCAAATAACCATTTTATAATTATTTATTTAGATACCAATAACCAGTTGGTTATGTTATTGAAAATCTGTTCATGGAATTGGTATATTTATGCTGTTCAGTCTGGCCAGTTACCCAAGACTAGAACGAAAAGTTTGCGGCCTGCGGCCTGCGGCCCGCAAGGGGGGGGCGCGAGCCCCCTGCGCCCCCCCCCTGTATCCGCCACTGGGAGTGACGGATGTGTGATCCATCCCTTTAATTTCGGTGTGAGGTGATGGGTTGAGGGATTCTACCTGGAGAGGTCAAAAGACCTCCTCAACCAGTCTCTCTCGATCCGGCCCGCCACGCAGAAGATGGGCATGTCGGCTGCCAAATCCTTGACAAACCTCACCCCGTGAACCAGGGCACCCCTGCTAAGTCACCAAACATAGCGACCTGGGATGACCTACGGCAGAGGGGAGGCGTCTACTAATATCTACAGGAATTCCAAAATAATATCTATGAAAAGGAAAGTGTTGACGAATATCTACAGCTCAAACTGTTGACGAATATCTATAAGAACCAAAGTGTTGACGAATATCTACAGCACTGGCAGAGGTTGGATTTGCAATTATGTATAGCATATTGGAATAACGTAATATTGCGTATGCAGTTTAAAAAACTTAATTTATGTAAGAATGTGTGTAAAAATCCCTAATATCGGACTATTGGACACATTTAGCTGATTAATCCAACCTACTCTCTATAGATATTAGTTCAACCTACGCTCTGTAGATATTAGTCAACACTCTGAAGTTCGTAGATATTAGTTCAACATATGAGCTGTAGATATTCGTCCGACATACAGGCTGTAGATATTAGTATCTGGAGTCCAGCAGAGGTGTTGGTTATCCAATAAATGGTTCCCGGGGCGACGGTACCCATACCCGCCTCCCAAAATGGTCGAAGATTATAATGCAGGTGGCTGGAAAAATTTTATTATTGAAGTAAAACTTCTTTACGCACGCTTGACTTTGGGATTAAGCTGGTGAGTGCGTGACGAGAGCGTTACGAATAGTGTAATTGGGCGAGGCGAACGGTCGGGCCTTTACGCACGCTTGACTTGGGGAGTAAACTGGTGAATGCGTAACGAGAGCGTTATGAAAAGTGTGATCAGGCGAGGCAAAAAGTAAAATTGTTTATTAGTAGATAAATACCTATAATTACATATCACCGACTTATAACTTATTTTTTTTTACATTCACATTGTAATTTAAGAACTTAAAACATAATATAGCATAAAAAAATTTACACTACTCTTCCAGACACAAGCTAATGCTTCTATGGAAGAGTGGTATTAAAAAAAAAAATAAATACAATATACCTATGGGCCGTTTTCCACGTACTTTCTTAACTCTACCGCAGCCAACTGGGCCGAAGATAGACCCCAAAATTATTATCTTTTTTATATTTACTTAAAGACATTAAATATATGTTTAGTGTTTTTGGTATTCCTGCGCAAAGGATTAATTATATAGGTAATATTCCCTGAAACAAAGAAAAATCATGGGGTCGTCGGCCGACCCACATGGTTACGGACGTTTTGTTTGGCATCTTGGCCTGTCGAGAGTTAATAAAGCAGGAATCAAACGGTTTACACGGTTCACTGTTCTGTTAACTAGAGTGAACGTTCATTTTTATTTCATTCCGCGCAAGGCCGCTGACAGCCAATCTGGGCCCCAAGTCTAGTAGACTACACCGGGCCCCCTCCCACCAACTTACCGGGGGGGAGAAAGAAAACAATTAGAAATGTCACGCTAACCTGCTACTGCTAGGATTACTATTGCATTACCTTTTCAAATTTTCTAGTATCTTTTACCATTATACCAATCATTTGAATTTAGCATACCTAATTATTCGATGGAAATGTTAAAAAGTTGCCACACAGCCAGCGGGCTGGCCGGCACGATGGCGTGCTTGACAGCTGGGCCTACGGAGCGTGCAGGCCCGGCCCGCGTGCGCTCCGGTTGTTATTGGCTTTTATAAGTAAAAAAAATCAGGGGCCCGTGAGCCCGTCCCGGGCCCCCCTTAGGCCCGGGCCCCAAGTTTCAGACATGGCCAACATGCCCTCTCGGCAGCCCTGATTCCGCGTTCCCACGGCACATACGGAATGATACGGAAATTATCGTTTACCCGTTCTTTCCCACTACGATATCGTCGAATGAAGTCGTGCGCGTTTGAATTCGTGATAATTTGATCAAAGAATTTACTAAAAGAAACCAAGAAAACGTCGACGGTGGTGAGGTGCGGCCACAGATTTTAATGAGAAATGTGTTGGGAGCGTAACTTTATACATATAAATATATAAATCTATGGTTGGGAGCTTCAAATACATTGTGGAGAAAAGCGAAAAAAATCCTGAATCATTTATTTATTTATAAGAAACAAACAGCGTTTATATTATTTGTGAACAAAGATATACACACATATAGTCAACCGATGTCGGGAAAAAATGTATAAATACTCGAAGTTAATTGATTATTGCTTGAAGGAGTTTTATTACGTCTTAAAATTAATGTTAGGCAAGCAGGAGAGAAAGATATAAGGCAGAAGAAATATAGTTATCTTCGAAAGGATACAAGTAAATTTCGAAGAAATGCCAACACCCAAAATTTATTAAATACTTTGATTAGAGAGAGGGAGATAATACCTGCACGAATAAAAATTAATAATTAAAAAAAATCTTGCTACCGGTACGCTAGAATATTTATATACTACAGGGTAACCCGAAATGCAATATTGGTGTCCGAATCGTTCCACGTTGCGTACGACAAGACGTGCTTTCAGCTACAGGAAGCGAGACATTTCACGGGCCGTGTTCAGACGTTTAATTTTTTTTTTCATTCCGAGCGTGAGTGAAATACGCCGAATGGCAAAATCCAACGTCGACGGGACGGTTCAGTGATGAATTAATTCAGCACTTTTGTTTCATTTCAGACGTTTCACTTTGAACGAAAAGTGAACCGTCTGATTGCTGCTTTATGTATAGTACTTACTCAGAAGAAAAAATATTATTATGGCCATAAACTAATATTACAAGTAGCTCCATTTATATGTTTAGAAAAATGTAATTTAGATGAAGAAGACGCGACACTGCAAATTTCTATACATTGTGTAATTTAAAAAATTTAAATAATGTCGCTTAAAAATATAATATTTGCCGGAAAACGAATTTCCCAAAATTTCTTTGGACATAAGGCTTATTCCTCTTTAAATAAGAATGTAATTATTTTATCCTCCAACTCTATCCGGCTATTCGCATCTGATATTGCAGGTTAGAATGTCAATACAATTTAGTTTTCCTAGTAATTCAGATGTAATCAAATAAAATACGTATGACAAGGCTAATTGAATTTGTCAACCACACGGTAACAACTTAATATTACGCAAAAGTAGTCGGGGAATTATTTTATTGTACCTAGTCAAATGTCAAACTGTTTTTTTTTTTAATGTAATTATTGTATTCAACTTTATAGGAAACCCGCCACCCAAAGAAAGTAAAGCAACAGCGGGTCCTAATTTGTTGGGTCAATTATTCCCTCAAACCACAATCGGAACTAACACAGAAGAGATTCAAAAGAAGCAGGAGGAGTTAGAAAAAGAAACCAGTGAGAAGACACAAGAACACAAAAAGCAATGGCAGCGAATGAAACTAGGGTATTTATTGTTTTCTGTAGTTTTTGCGTTTTCGGAACATAACGTAAAATATCATTACACCTGCCTAGACAATTAATTTTGGTAAATATCGGTTCGGACTGGCCACGCTTATTACGAATAATTTTTAGAAAAAAACTTTATATTCGCCTTAATTACTATAATAGGAAACTTTTTGGCTTTGGGGCGGCGGAAAATAATGCATTTTAATTTTCAATTGCATAAAACCAAAATTCACTTCGCGACCGACACAGCGAAAATCCGCGGCCGTACCTGTCACTGTTATGTTGGTATCCTTGATAAATTAACAAGAGCTAATACGACTGTAGCCGACTTCGTGGGATAAGGCGCGTAATTATGAAATTTGTCTAGCGGGCTTGTTTGTGTAACATGGTTTGTGATACAAAAGAAAGTGCCCCTTTATAATGCCTACTCGCATCAAGGCAAGAAAAACATCCCAGTTTTCAAGTGGTTTAGCGGCTACGCTAGGTTTGTGTAACATGGTTTGTGATTCGCGGTTTTTCATGTAGGTAACCCACGAAGTCGGCTACAGTCGTATTAGCTCTTGTTAATTTATCAAGGATACCAACATAACAGTGCCAGGTACGGCCGCGGATTTTCGCTGAGTCGGTTCGCGGAGAGAATTTTGGTTTTATGCAATTGAAAATTAAAATACATTTTTTTCCGCCGCCCCAAAGCCAAAAAGTTTCCTTTTACAGTAATTAAGGCGAATCTAAAGTTTTTCTAAAAATTATTCGTAATAAGCGTGGCCAGTCCGAACCGATAATTACCTAATTTTTTTTTATGAGACGTTCGGGACTCAATATAATTTAACAATTTAAAGATACCTAATAGCCCAATGTAATACAACATCTTTACTTAACACCAACTTTGATGATAAAAATCCAGCTGGATGAAAGCTGCATTTGCAACCACCGGCATATTGTGACCAAGGGCGGATCCAGGATTTTTTTCTGGGGGGGGCACAATGGGCAGACGGACAAAAAAATCAACAATTACTGTTAGGATTTTTTTCTGGGGGGGGGCACAAGGGGCGGACGGGCAAAAAATCAACAATTCCTGTTAGGATTTTTTTCTGGGGGGGGGGGGGGGGGCACAAGGGGCGTACGCGCAAAAAATCAACAATTACTGTTAGAAATAAACTTGAAGTATCATTCTTCGAGTTTATTTCTACAAGTTCAAGTATGTATAGGAAGGTTTATGAAAGTGTCAAAACAATACAAAAATTAAATGTTTAATAAAGACAGTTTTCTGTACTGTGATGGAATCTCCACAGTACACAAAAATACCGTCTGCGGGGGCACGTGCCCCCGTGCCCTCCCCCCCCTAAATCCGCCCTTGATTGTGCCCCTATTTACGTTTGATTTGATACTATTCAAGTTCATTAAAAATAACATTCATAGAATTCTGATAAGGGAACGTACCCATACTACGTGACCAACTTTTTGCAATTTTTAACCCCTTGTATGGAGCGTGACATTTTGAAGACCCCCCCCCCCCCTAAACGTGTCACGTAGTATGGGTACGTTCCCTAAGTAGGATAGGGTAGGTAGATGATACAGTTATTTTCCGTTTAAGAAATTTTTCAACTTCAACTACGATTTTCTGTCTCAATAACATTTTTTTTTACTTAATTTTCATCTATAGGTCTGTAATTTATTTGTTAACGTGTGTTAATAATTAGTTTTCCTCGTACATTGACATATTTTATTTAAATATTTATGAAAGGAAAAAAGGGAAAAAAATACAGTTATTGGCCCCCTTGCCGCAGTTATTGGCCGTGACCTTCTATAGTAATTGGGCCCCCAATATGTTAAAAGAAGTTTGTGCTTTTAATCCCTGAATAAATTAACTTAGTACCTACCTTCTTCAGTGTAGTTTAGTTCTTTAGTTTTTTATGTAATATATTAAAATATGTTAACATGATCACCAGCTACCATGAAACACATGTGACATAAGAACATGTCGCCGTCTTCTTTATCAGGTACAGGTGAATGTGTTTTTTAGGTACACGAGTGTCATGGGAGTGTTCTTTGCAATCTTCGCACTTTAGATACGAGTCTGTTTTAATACTCTTACACACACGATACTCTTTATCATCAACAATGAAATCACCGTCATCTGCGGGGTGAGACTTTGAAGTTTGAGCCGACGTTGTAGATACAGTAATTGGATTATTTTTAATTTGCTTTCTATTTGTCTTTCTTTTCTCTTCCAGTATTTTTCTTTTCTTGGAGTCTTGTGGTTCTTGCCGCTTTACGCCCTTGCTGTCATCTTTAAGCTTTTTTTGTTTTGGTTTATTTTCCTTGACGAAAAAGCACACGGACTCTTTTCAGTATCTCTCTTTCCCTTTCTTGTAGATTCCTTGGGGCGGAATAGGTATTTACTTAATTATTTTGTATCACAAGGAACACTAGAAATTTGATCCACATCTCAATGCTTTTCACTGTCTTGCCCTGAATTATGATTTGATCCAGATTCTTGGGCATGAACCGAATCCATAATATTATTTTCATTTTCTTACCAGTTTCATTAATATCATTAATGTTAAAAAAATCCACATTCTTAAAACTTCCTTAAAAGTTTTAAATTTATGTAAATTATCTGTTCCAACAATTTTGCAAAACATGTCGTACTCCATAGTTTTTAGTTGCGTATTTGAATCATTTTCATGTATTTGCGGAGGCCTTTCGCGAGTCAATATTCGAGGTCTCGCTCTTTCGTTGGAGAAAGTATCGATGTTGGTCCAAATTTTGATTTTGTGGTGGGATTTTTTAATCTAAATTGTAAAGAATCTCTAGGTATTCCACACTTTTTCGAAGCAGCCCGCAGTGCTACTCGACTCCTTATTTCTTCAGTGGCCTTATCTAGTTGCTCGACTGTGTACTGTGTATTGTGAAAATGAACTAAATACATTTTTTCCCAAAAATCATAGTATTTGCCAGTGGGGGGGAGGGGGGGGGGGGGGGCCATAACTATAGCTTGTATGTTTTGGAGTGACAGTTATTAGCCACACACAAAAATGCCAATTTTAACCTAAAAATGAACAAGGACAGCAATGGCACTAACAATAAAGCATTTATATATAAAGTCAGAAGGAATCACAAAAAAACACATTCTCTGACTATTTAGCTAAATAACAAAAACCAATTAGGGAACGTACCCATACTACGTTACCAACTTTTTGCAATTTTTAACCCCCCCCCCCCCCCTGGTGACCAAAAACCTAAGCAACCCGCTGCTCATTTGTACCGAGCGTGACATTTTGAATAACCCCCCCCCCCCCCCCCCCCCTAAACGTGTCACGTAGTATGGGTACGTTCCCTTACCTTAACAAAAGTTAAGAAATGACAGCAAACTTAGCAGACACTCCGAGATGACGCCATTAAATACACTAGCGCCGCATGATGGTAAAATATTGAAATTGTGAGTGAAAGTCAAGGATTACATTACATGTTTATGAAAGATGTTATGTGATAGAGACACCGTAAGTCGTATGATATTGTTTCAAACTTGAAAGGGCCCATTACTGTATCAGGGCCAATAGCTGTATCACTCACCCTGTATATATATATTTTTGTGTAAATTGGTTTGTATTTTTCAGGTTTGCATTATTTGGCCTCTCACTGGCTGCAATGGGCGGATGTCTAATTTATGAAATGGGAGGTCCCAGACTGGGGGAAAATGGAGAACTCATTGAAGATGAGTTCACACATTTACCTCCCTTCCAGCAATATATAAAGCGAATGTGGAAGGAAATGACTTTCTATCAAAAGGTATGACCAATTGTCTTTAAAGGCCGGATTACACCTGCCGAGTCACTCACTTTGCTTCATACTATCGAGCAACTTATTGGAGAGTAGAGATGATTGCATGTAGAAGAGACAGTGGGCGAGTCAGTTTATTGAGTAGTAGGCACTGTTAACATGGTTTCGCAATAGAGGAAAATGAGAAGAATTACTATAGTTTTTAAACACTATTGCAACTCAATTGTAGGTATCTGTTGTGATAGAGGAAATCCAAGATGAAATTAGCATTAGTTAAATACAATACTCACCGAGTTGTTGAAACGAATCGATGACTCATTCTCTTATGACAAATGTCAACCGTGTAACATATGTTAGGTACTTGTTTGGCGTGTTTCCCGACTATGCACTGGTGCCGAGGGGATCAATGCTAGTTCCTCGGAGAATCTTCCAATGAAATACCGGTAGAACAAGGACAGCGTTCCCACCTGACACCTGTGTTCTAAAGATTGCTATCCGTTTGTTAAGACAGGAAAATCAATCAAACGGACCGCTCTTTTCTGCACAGAGTCAGGGTTTTTTATCAGGTATTTTGAGACTCCAGACCAGTGGTGGCTGCCAAATTCAACCGTGGGGCGCACTTGCTATTTAAACAGGGTTAGCAGTTACAGTATAGGGTACAGTATGCCCAGTTTCTGAGAGGCTAACTTAACTATGGCTGTGATGGAGTCCCCATAAATGAGCTGGTTACTTGGGGTATAGCAAGCATATCAATGGAGGGCCTGTTCAGAAGATTGCTTCCGTTGAAGGAGACTAGATTTTCATTTCAATCCCTTTTAGGTGTAATCGTACATGCTTGGGTCTTTCAAACTTTAAATTCATGATCATTCTTACCTCAAGAGAACCCCAAAAGAACACTCTCGAGGAAGCTGTCCATTCTTTGCTTCGAAGCCCTCTGAGGGTTTGGAATTTGTGTGCCATTTGGGGGCTTGTCAAACAAAAAGCTATTATGTTTTATTTTAGAGTAACTGGATACACTTAATACAAATATTTTTTTTTCATAAACCTTCCATTCAACTTAATTGCAATGAAAGACAACTATTTACCTCAGAGATGTTAACCCTTTCGATTTGAATCTTTGGTTCCTTAAACGTGTACATTTTACTTTTTTGGTGGTTATTTTTGATTTGAATATAAAGCATAGAGTTTTGCCTTTCTAACACCGTTTAGAACATATTTCTTATTCTGATTGTAAGGGTGTTACAGCGATTTATATGAGGCATATATGAGCATAGAAAAATATGGTCTCTTGCCATTCAACGGGTTAAAAGTTGCACTAAAGTTCCATTTTTTGTCAACATTTAAAAATTCGTTACTTCCGTGTTTTAAGGCTCATCTCTTGCAACCTCCGCC
The DNA here is from genome assembly GCA_917880885.1 of Limnephilus marmoratus. Classification (NCBI taxonomy): domain Eukaryota; kingdom Metazoa; phylum Arthropoda; class Insecta; order Trichoptera; family Limnephilidae; genus Limnephilus; species Limnephilus marmoratus. Next base: position 27,193,487 of record OU862918.1, on the reverse strand, counting down.
ATTAACTTTTGCTTTAACATTCCCTTAAACATCACTATAAACATTGTCACATCACCATAAACATTGACAATTCTTGATGTGTTTCAAGCGTTCCATGGGTGATGGAAAACATTCCCCTCCCGAATGAAGCGGGAAGGCAGGCGGGGGGGATTAGTTCATTTTGTCACGGCAACCGCGCAGAGTGGTCAGTGACGGATAATAAATCGGACGAGTTTTTGGGTTTATGGCAAACTGCACGTGCCTAATAATTGAGTTTAAATTGTAAATAAATACTGTCCCTAAATTTCGAGATAGGTAGTACGACGGACTAACTTGAAATCTGCATCTACAATCTTATCACTAAAACCGTTTCACATCAGAACTCGACGTTTTTTGACTGACGTCTACGTAATTATTTATGCAAGCGAAATTCTATAGGTTGTTTAATAATTGATATTAGTCAGAAATCTTTCCTGATAAATAAATATCTATTAAAATATCTAAGATATCTGTTTTTTTCTACCTGATCTAGCATCTCTTCTTCGTCAGAACCTATTTTGACATTTATGTAGACGTCTAGCCAAATTGCGCACTTCGCCCCAATCTTTCAACCATGTTTCAACAAACATACGAGACAGAAACAAAAAATGTTTATGGTAGTGTTAAAGCGCATGTTTAAGTTCACGGTCGGAAGAAACGCCTTTAACCATTCAGCCATATTTTTTTAATGTATAACGATAGATAAATATTATTACCCGAAGCATTAGATACATTGCAGTGAATACATCATATTATTTGTCTGACGAACAGATGATCAAAGAGCCTTCTCGTGAGAAGCTCCTGCCCGACCCAGTGCCGTACCCCTATCAGCAGCCCTACACCCTGGTGCTGGAGTTCACCGATGTCCTGGTCCACCCTGACTGGTCCTATCAAACTGGATGGAGGTAATTTTTTGATTCTTCGTCAGTTTTTCATTGAATTTGCTGCTGTGAACAAGCTGTTTCCTTGTTGAATGGTTTTTGCGGTATCCATTATCAAGTTTTTTTTACCCCAAAAGTCAGTTGATAAAACATTATCAGCTGTGAGAATCTTAAATCATGTTGTTTCCTTGTCATTGATTATTTTATTTTGTGTTGTTATTGAACTGCCAACAATTTGTACTTCTTTCCGAGATGCTACTTACTCGGCCATCGTCGATTCGAATAACATCAACTTTTTGTTTTCAAAACTATAACTGTATCTATTTCATTGTGGGTTTTGTACAACCTTTCTAGGGTCCCATAACTCAGAATCAACTCAACCCAATACCTCTTTGGAAAGTCATTAAAAGCTATGAAACGGCCACCCCTTCCTTGGTACAAGTCTCTTTTATTAGTGTTATCAGTAGAGCAATTTAGGCTTCAACAGCTAAACAAACAACAGCGCATTTGAACTTATGCCTTTGATAATAAGTTAATAAATGATGTTTTATAATATATTTATGTAGCTATGGCTGTTTAATACAAACCTCATGTAAATTTTACACATTAATCAAATATTAAAATGTTTTCTTCTATTTACCACATAATATAATAATATATTCTGTGCCTTTCTTCTAAAAAGGCCAATGTTAGTTTTCAACACACTAATATATATTTTTTTTTATAAAATATTTTTTTTTTTTTTAAAAGAAAGACAAACATTCCCGGGTTACGAATAACCCAACAATGTTTGAAAATCTCCTACTACCACCACAGAAAGCTGAAAATGTTGCTTGTGTTGTGATGGAGGACTTAGCCAGCCGAGGAATTGAACACGCGACGCCCGGATGGGATCCAAGCGCTATGCCCACTCAACCACCGACCAGTAACCACATTTCTACATACATACATACATTTCTACATACATAATAACTTACGAATACCGACAGTAACCACACGACAAAATACACTATTCTACTGCAGCACTGCCCGGAAGCAGAACTACATTGCCCACTCTCCGATACAACGATTTCACACTATGGGGAATCAGTACTAAGGTGATGTTGACATATTTAACATCAACTTCGCGAATTTTGTGGATCTTGTAAAAAACTTATTCCAAAACTATTCCTAAACATTTCTGTATTTTTGTGAACTTATCAAATCGCTGTATTTTTGATATATTTTTATTTTTGTGGCATTGTGTGCATTTTTATCTAATTTTATTTTTATTATTTCTTTATCTGTTTAAAAATCTTCTGTCATGAATTAATTTTATTGTACTACTAAACATGTAAAAGCCCTCTGGGTGTTGAATAAATAACCCGTCTAATCACAGGAGACCCAAGTTGTCCCAAAACATCATATGCCGTTATAATAACAGGAGACCCAGATTGTCCCAGAGCGACAGTGCATTATTAAAAGTTAGATATCTCTCTTCCTGTCATGCGAATATTTGTGATTTCTTTTATGTTAGAAACGGAATGAAATAATGCTTCTCATTGTCTCAGAATTATATGAGCTAGATTTTTCAGATATTTTACAAACCCGATCAAAAGTGACGGTTTAATTTTTCGCCAATTTGTGACATATCACACATTTAATTTTAAAATAAAATTGTATGAAAGTGATAAAAAGTGTGGTGACTGTTTTATTACAAATTTTATTTAGAAAAGGAGTCTGTATTTTAAATTTTAAGTTTATTCTATTTTAATTACTTTAATTCGAATATTTGCAGGTATGCATTTTTTAGCCAATTTAAATTTCCAATATTAAAATTTTAATATTTAGAAACAAAAATGTTGATTTCTAATAAACACACCAGAAAGATTATTTTATCTAGATTTTAGAACAATTTTAGTTTTTGCAAAAGCGTTAAAAAAAACCAATAAATAGGAACATTTAAAATGCATGGGAAGAACCAGGAAGAAGAAATTGATAGGCAAAATTTGACAGAAAATTATTTTCTTATTATTCGAAGGGTTAAATAGTAATATATTTTGGCTTGCTTCTAAAAAGACCAATGTTAGTTGCAATTTGCATTATATATTTTTTTGTGATTTCACCTCAAAATCGGGTTATTTCCGAATTTTAAAAGGACCTTTCGATTTCAAGAAAGTATTTTTCGATTTTTGGGAGCCAATGTTACACAAGAAAATCGCTTTTATTAGAATTAAAACTGCGTATTCTACATATCGTCGTTGACACTGCAATGCGTTGTATGGATACGTTGATAAGTGACGAACTGGATTATACATGGTGAGACTAACTATGGATCATCCTGAGAAATAACAAATTTGCGTTTGATCTGTAGGTACAGTAATACTGTTCTTGGACATGGGACATTTTTATACTATGTGAAAATCTAAAATTTGGATGCTTTCCATCAAAAAAAACAAAACTACTTTTTTTTTACGTACAACCTATTGCAGTATCAATGACGATACGCTACGTGAAATTTGAAAACTAACATTGGCCCCTTTTGAATCAAGCCACAGTGTTATTCAATTGAAAACTTCTTTAGCACTGTTATGATTTAAACCTCGACGAAATGAAAAATAGCAACACTAAAAAGAGACAAACATATACATCTGGGATCTTTATTTACAACTTGGGAGGCAGGTATGGGTATTTATTGGATAACCAACACCAATGCCATAGGTCTCCCCAAGTGGTTCGCTACATTTGGTGACTTAGCGGGGGTTCCCGGGTTCATGGGGTAAGGTTTGTCCAGGTCTTGGCGGTGGATGCGTCTGCCCATCTGCTGCGTGGCAGGACGGAACGAGAGTGTTGAGAGAGGCCTTTTGACCTTTCCAGTCGGACTCTCTCATCTCTCGACCCATCGTCTTGCACCACAGTTGGAGGGATGGATTCATACGTCCTTCACTCCTACACACACTTACACACACTTACACCCAGATTCCTACCAACCCCTCATACCTTTTTCCTTCCCAGAACTTCCTATCCTTCCTTTCCTTAAAAATGCCCTCCACACAGCATCCCCTAAGATGACATAAGCCCTGAGGGAAATTATTTTCCTCAGGGCCTCCTGTGTGGAACTAATGTAAAAAAAAATCCATAGGATTTAGCCTGCGAGAAAATGAGGTAGTATAATCGGTCTCCTCTTTGAGCGGTGCTTTATAGTCTTCCCACTCTTGTCTACTTTAGTTTTCTGAAGGTTTCATTTCTACCGCATGTGAATTGCACACTCTGGTTTTTTTCCTACTTCGTGTATTTTCGTAGTAAATTAATTTTGCTCCAAGATATACATTTATGGTTCTGAAATGCAATCCTATCAAAACTACACTTTGTAATAAATCTTAATTTTGATAATTATTAAATAAATTATAATTTGGATTTTTTAGGTTTAAAAAGCGTCCTGGACTGGATGCGTTTTTGGAAACCATGGCGTCGACCGCTTACGAAGTAGTCATTTTCACAACAGAAAACCCCCTCATGATCTGGCCCATCATCGAGCAGCTAGATCCCAATTCAAACAGAATCACATACAAGCTATTCCGTGACTCGACCCACTTTGTGGATGGCGTTCATGTTAAAAACCTGGACAATCTAAACAGAGATTTATCAAAGGTAAAACTTACATCATTTTTTTTTCAATATTTAAACAAAAGTGTACAAATTTTTTTCTGAAATCTGGTAGGTATTTCTTCACCAACATTATCTTTTCATTCTCTCCATTGGAGTTAAGCATCCAATTAAGCATTATTGAAACATCCAATATCATCACAACACTAAAATAATTTTGTTTTGAATCTATCACTGAGACGCAGGCGACAATATTGGTTTTAATCTATTTGTACAAAGAAGGTCTGTCTTGATTTTTTTGTACATATCCACCGTTTAATTCCGAGATTGATGAAATTTTGCATAATTAAAGCAAAAATAAATAAAGTAGCTAGTATTTTTATAAAAATAAATAAAGTATTGTTTCATTTTTCTATAAATAAAGTAGCTCACATCCGTAATAGATATTTGAGATATCTTTTGATTACAAAAATAATTTTTCAGTTTGGTTGGGTATTTTGATCTCAAATCCAAATCTAAGATTTGTGGGCAGAAATGGGCCGCGCATAAGTTCCCCTTAAGTGTTGACAATAAGCAAATAAATCTTCATCTCTAATTTGTAATTTTGAAAGATTTGGAAACTGAGAACTTTCTCCTCTTCCCAAGCAACAAATGCAGATATTACACTTTAATTAATATTATTATTCTCACCGCGATGCCTGTTATTATTTTTATCTTATTTATATTTTACTTAAGATGTAAAAATCGCTAATAATTTATTAATTGTTATTTATTATAACTTCCATATTAATAAAAATGTGTCACATTTTTTATTTTATATTAAACATTGTGCAGACCCCCTGACGTTGTTTAGGGACCTCCAACTCAATTTTATTTTCCACGGACCCCCTGAATGACGTTGAGGACCCCTGGGGGTCTATAAGGACCACTTTGGAAACCATTATTCTAGCCAATGGATGCTTTTACTGGTACAATTCTGATAACTACAGTACACCTATCCCTCTTTCTAATAAACAAAGATTGTGACAGAATAAGAGTTTACAGTGAAACTCTGAGCCGATAGGTCGCCATTTTTGTCTCAATCTGCTATTATTATAATTACTTGTCAATAGCAAAAACGTACGGTTTCCAGATTTACCAACCAGAACCAACCAATATCATGAAATAGTTTGCAAATGAATGAATGACTATGTTTTGTTTACAGGTTATCGTAGTAGACTGGAATGCACAGTCAACCAAATTCCACCCCCAGAATACATTACAGTTACCAAAGTGGAAAGGCAACGATGATGACACTACACTATTGGATCTTACAGCTCTTTTGAAAAGTAAGTTAATAAATATTTCTATTTTTTATACTGACAATATTCCATTATGATTTATTAAACCAATTTAAAACTTTTGTACACTTCTTTTTAAATTTTTGACTGTTAGGGAACGTACCCATACTACGTGACCCACTTTTTGCAATTTTTAACCCCCCCTCCCCCCTCGGTGACCACGTGTAGTATATTCCAAGACCCCCCCCCCCCTCCCTACCCCTACAGTTTTCTCGTAGTAATTCATAAATATGGTTTTGAATCATTTCTTGCTAACAAAAAGTTTTAAAAAAATTATTTGGCTTATATTTGTCTTTATTAACCTGTCAAAAGCCAGAACATTTTGCGGAAATTCGCGGAACTACACTAAAAAACCACCACTTTGAATTTTGAATTGAATGTTTTGTTCATAAATTTTAAGCTATGGAATATTTTATTGACTGCAACACGTTCACAACACAATAAACTATCCACTAAAACCACATTACTTGCATTTATTACGTAAATTAATAGGTTTTATGATGTTTTATTCGCGATACACGCAGTAATTGCGACCGTTAATTCCGCGGCAAAATCTGACAGCGCATCATCATAGAAGAAATCGTCTTAAAAATAATCCAGTGTGGCAATTCGAGTGAAATCTTTAACACTACCTAGAATAATGATGGCGCAAGCGATTTGGACACTGTTTTTCATACAAATTCGTACATATGAGGGTCAAAATCGCAGACCAAAAGTTTTTCACAGACAATTTATTTCAAATATTTGAATTATTTTCTCGCGCATGCGCAATGTAGGCCCGCATATACGAGTACTTACGAGTACGAGTCGTAACCTGTCATTTAGATGTGGTTATAATAATAGATATTTATTTGACGGATTGTAAAAAAATATGATGATATAGACTAGAAATAAAAGTCAAATCTTGCTATTTGTATTTTACTTTTATATTTTAAAATTCTAATATCCGTAACCGAAATTATCCGAAACCAGCGGATAATCCGAAATAATTTCATATCTGTAACCGTATCCGAAACCGGTATATTACATATTCCTATATCCGTATCCAGATCTGAAATTTCATATCCATAACATCCATAATATATATCCCCAAGCAAGCATATTTGGATTTTTATATATATAGATCTCTACATATTATAAATTAAAGTCCCCCGCGTCATCTGTCTGTTCGCAATAAACTCGAAAACTACTAAATGGATTTTCATGCGGTTTTCACCAATAGATAGCGTTTCGTGAGGAAGGTTTAGGTATGTAATTTATCAAAGATTTGTGATAATTGTTAGAAGTGTCGGAAAAAGTCAAGCCGCCTGGGAGATTTCATCGAAAACGCTGCCTAATCCTTTTGGGATATAACAAAACAATGCATTGTGGGATATTCCTCTTTTATAGATCTACAAAAAAGTCTGCGAAGGCATATATCTATCTTTTACGGATAGCTTACTATACCCATTCTATCTTCTAAAAAAATGGTCACCTACAGTGAATTCCAACACCGTTGAAAACAATAGGTACTAAACGTAGCTGTTAGGCGACCGGCGTTGATAATTATCAATAGGTTATTTTTTGCTTGTCGTTGATAAATTTGTTTGTTCCCTGGCGCTGCGTATCGGCCGTATTGGATGGGAAAATAAAAAAAAACGTGCAGTAGGTACGTACATTACCAAAAGACCTTGTGTAATTGGGTATAATATCGTTCACGAAGTGTGATCTCTTGACCCTTTTTATTTATCATTCCAACACCGTTGAAAATAATAGGTACAAAACGTACCTGTTAGGCGACCGACATCGACAATTATCAATAGGTTATTTTTGTGCTTGTCGTTGATAAATTTAATTGTCCCCTGGCGCTGCCTATCGGCCGTATTGGATGGGAAAATAAAAAAAAAAGTGCAGTAGTTACACACATTACCAAAAGTCCATTTAAAATATCGAGTAATGTTGGTTACGAAGCACAAACTCTTAACCCTTTTTATTTATTAGGCAGTTGAATCGTTGACTGCGTTGAATAATATTCGCATGTAGGTATTATATTTCAACTGTTGGCGCTAATTATTTTCAACAGCGTTGGACGTTGAAACAATATAACTATTGTTTCCAACGGCTAGCTTATAACTAGCCGTTGGAAACAATAGTTATATTTTAATATAGTACTAGTACAGTGCAGTAATTGAAAAGTTATTTAGACGGATACAGTATCGATCCTTATTAACTTAAATACGTTAGTTACCTCAATTATTATAATCTTTCACACCATCTCTACGTATTATAAATTAGGTCCTCCGCGGCATCTGCCTGTCTCTTCGCGATAAACTCAAAGACGGCGGTGGTTATAAAGGTTGGATAACCATCCAGTAGATGACTTTTTGTTTTATTAGCCACAGCAACGCATGGCCGGGTCAGCTAGTAATATGTAAAACCCTGTGGATTGATTGCGTTGAAAGTTCATCCATCTTCAACTTTTTTTACAAATATTTATTCAGTTGTTTATATTTTCAGCTATTGCCGTTTCAAACGTAGAAGATGTTCGAGAGGTGTTAATTTACTACAGCCAGTTTGACGATCCGATAGCTGCATTTAGAGAGAACCAGAGAAAGCTCATGGAACAAATGGAAGAGAAAGAGAAGGAGGCGAGATCAGCGCAGCAGCCCATGACCAGCAAGTGGTCCAGAAGCTTCCTCTCCCACAGAACTTAGTATTAGTGCCTAAAATATTATTTATAAGTACCTTTATCGAGCATTTACCAATCGTGTTTATGAATGTAGAAAATTACTAAAGATGTGGTTGTAAAATATATTATTTAATCAGTCGAAAGCAAGTTCAAATTAGTAATTGAGTGACTTTTGGATGTGCATATTACGGAAAAAAGGTAAATTTATGAATTTGCAGGACGTAAATTTGTGACAGGTTTGTGTATTGTCTTGTAAGATAGGTTTTATCAAAATCATTTTGATTAAGTTTGCTCATCTTAACTTATGTACAATTATGGTGGGTTTCTTCATTTACCGAGAATGCTAAATGTAAAAGTAAACGGTCAAATGCATAGAAATTTTTAAATTTCGATCGCTTACTTTTACAATTGGCATTGCATTTAGCATTCTCGGTAAATGAAGAAACCCACCCTTAATGTTTACAATAGTTTTTTTTGTAAATAAAATGAAAAAAATGAATGTTACTCTTGTTTTTTATTTGATTATAGTTTATCGTGATACAATGAGATCCAATCAACCCTAAACATATTGTCAATTTATTAGGATTATCTTATTGAAGTTTATAAGAAAAAGACAATATGTATCAAGAACTCTCAACGAAATATGAATATTCACAGAAATTGATAGAAATATTTTTTTTACAGTTGTTATTATCCTCTTCATTGATTACTTGTTTACCCCCTTACTAATAAATGTGTGTTAAATTTAACCCAACTGATAAACTACCGTTTACCCTACATTAATAGTTGTGTATCAGAATACCCTAAATTAATAGTGGTTTGCTTATCAGTAGTGTAAAATTTAAAACACTTTTATTGTTAAAGCTTTTATAGGTCTTGTGAAGAGTAATCTAATAAGTCTACAAGCTTATTAAAAATCATCTTCCGCACTGAATTGATTCATCCACGTATTAACTTTGAATTTGGTGTCAGCCGGAGGAGGAATTAACTCGTCTATTTTTCTATCAGTTTCCTCAGACTCCCAAACACTGAGTAATTCGTTAGCCCACATATCCGTATAATCATTCAGTCCTTTCAATGATCGTTTCCACCTTCTTTTTGAAGCTAGAAGTTTTTGAGATCTTCTTTGCCGAACTCTTGGCGGATTTAATTTTCTTAATACACCTTGTACATTACTCATGTTTACTTGAGAGGAAACAGTAAAAAGTAATCTATCCTTTTGTAATAATTGTTCTGCCCAAGAATCGAGATGGGTATACTTTTCACCTTCGTCCAAATATTTCGTTTGTTCCCTGTCGAGCGTTTGAGAAAACACATCTCCCACAGAATTAAGAATGAGCAAATTAAAATCATTTTGGTTACTCCAAAACTTCATTCCAGTTGTTGACATTTGAAGCCTTTTTTTCAAATTAACTGTTGGATCTAAGCATAAACCGAATTTTTGTGCATTGTCCAGTGTTTTTTTAATACAAGGAGGACACCAGGGAAAATAGATTTCTGAATCACTAACATTTAAATATTCTGTTTTTTTTTCCTCATTGAAAGGATGCATTATAATAGACAAATCTTCTGATAATTGACTGCTGACACTAACCATTTCTCTATCTTCTAACGCTTTTGTACTTATGAAGAGCGGGGGATATTTTAGACCATGACTCCACTTTGCTACAAATGTATCTGTTTTAAGATATCTTAAATCACAAAGAAATAAATTATGGATGGTCCCTGTAAAAAGAGCATGAGGTTTGCTTGAGCAAATTTTTGAGGAAGTCATATTATCACATTCCATTTGGAATACGGGAGAAATAACATGAGAATTTTGTTGATCCCTGCTGTCTAGAATAGTTAAGTGATTCTTACTGGTTTGTAAGATGGAGTTAGTATCAAATATCTGTATGGATGACCAATTATCAACTGTCTTAATGTCGCCATCATTATTTACTATATCTATTGTCTTATCAGCATCTATATCATACATTTGAACTGTCCCTTTTGTATTTGCGGTGATAACACCGTTGTACGCATCATCAAAAGCAAAACTGGTAAACGGAATCTCTGCTTTAAGTGTTTTCAAGAGTTTTGGTTTGGTGCTTTCTTCATTTGAATCCAGGCTGAGGAGATTTATGTGGTGTTTTTGTCGGAGACCAATAACATTTCCTTGAGGCATTCCCTGAATGATGGTTTCATGAATAAGCCCGTAGTTTGCACAAACAAATTTTTCAGATATGTTTTTTTGTCCCTGAATTGAGTTAAGATTCTGAATACCTGAAAAGACAAAATTATTGATTAAAAATCTCAACAGCTAAAATGCCATCTTTTATATTCACATAATAATAATATTAAATATTCACCTAATTCATTACTAAATGATTTCAGTAAATAAGTGTTGCCAGCTATATCAACGAGGCACAAGTTGCCATTTCCACTCAAGTACCAATTATAGTAACTGTCAAAATAAGGATCGGGATCTTCGTGCAACAGCCTAGTAAACTTTAAAAGGTAAACTGGAATTTCGTAAGCCCCATTACATGATTCTATTTCTGTCATTCTATGTTCTGGAAAAAAAGCATAAACATTCATGTAATATCATGGATAAGTAATATATTATTTCTTGCTAGGGCTTGTGGGATCGTTATAGAGAGAGCGGACGTTGATATCCTGTCAGATTTGTATGATTTATTTGCTTTTTCTATGTACAACGTACGTTAAATGAATAAATAATCATGCATACTTGCATGAATTCGTGTTTAAAACGATCTAAACTAAAGTATGTGGCAGTAAATATGTAAAAATCAAAACAAATCTGACAGGAGATCACGTCCGTTATCTCGGTATCGATCCCACAAAAAATATAGAATCGCTCAGCCGGTGAGTTAAAAAACTCATTTTAGGACGGGAGGAATTTACAATTCATAGGTAGGAGGTATAGGTAAAGCAACTTAAGTTGGAAGCAATAAAAATGCTTAGAATTGATGTATTAGTCTATCTGTGTGAATGTCAAGCGACGCCCACTAACCCCATAAGGCTCTCTGTCTTGCTTACGCCCACTTATTGTAACTAGTTAGAAGATAGGCAAGTTTTTACGACACCCCTTGAGACTGCACTTACGGGGTGTCCTATTCATTCGGTTTGTAATTTGATTTAAACATACGTGCACCTACATATCGCAAATTTTTAAATTTGTAATAATGAAAAAGTTTTACCTTACAATATATTATACCTTATATTATGTACTTAGCTTTATTTAAAACCTATAAAGTGAGATAAACATTACCATTTTGCAGCCAAATCGACGTTCCTTACCAATATTCGTATGTAATTTTCAGTTTAAATCTGCCGCCAATGTCACCTGGCAGTTCCAATTGTATCCGTCAGGCGGCGTTACTAACAGGGAATGCCCCAATAATATTCATTAGATCTCATCAGGCAGCCCTTGCCTAGGTTTTAAATAAAGCTAACTACATAATATAAGTTTTATTGTAAGGTAAAACTTTTTCATTATGTAGCATAGGCTTTATTTAAAACCTATAAAGTGAGATATTGTTTGTTATCGCCTGGTGACATGATGCTAATGTGAATCAATTATAATATTTATATGCTAGAAATTGGGGCACGATTTCTAGGAATCGGCTAACCAGTTACAGTGGTTTAAAAAGGTCAGCAATAGATGGGATTCTGCAATTTCCCTTCTATAGAACTTGGCAAAGGTATTAGGAGTTCTCCAGTTGCCACACGACAGTACATCATCTTATATCAGTAAATACTTCTGCAACCAGTTCAGAGATATCACCGCTGAACGGATTCTGTCAGGTGGATCCTCTACTCCGGCATCCCTGAGGATTGTCCTAATCCAACCTGCAATTACTGCCCTGGAGGCCGCCTTCACCGTCCTACAAGTTGTAATAAATAGATTAGGTAATATCGCCTGCGCTTTCCGTCCCCTTGACAGTTCTAGGACCTTATCTGTTTAATAGACGGGGTCTATGTTCCTTGTCTCAGAGCGAGCCAGCTTCCATCCTGATTGCTGCCAGTCTACCGAATCTGTCTTGGCACCAGCCACTTGCCAAATGGAGATGCCTTCTCTGTCCACTGACAGTCTTTCAGCTGTGCAGTGGAGTAAGGTGAGATCGTGGACTCGGCGCCCTGATGCCAAAAGCAGGATTGTGGCTGCCCTCCTTGATGCTTCAAAGAGTGTTATGTGTTGAGGCAAACTCTTCTCCAGCCAAGATGATACAATCTTCGGGTCCCAAATGGGGGGGGGGGGGCTTGGAAGGCTTCACTGCAGCTAAAGATATTCCCTCTTAATATCTTTTTCACTACCGGATTGGAGTTCAGCTTTCCATTATCCTCTGGAGAGCCTAAGTTACACACCACTGACTTAAGAACTAAAATAGTCCTCAGCTATAGCGATAGTTTTTCTTTAATGTGTAGGTCGGCTAGGAACCTGGTCAGGTTGGGACATATGGCATCGAGCTGATTCTCTGACACCCAGTGCTGCCACCTCTGCCATGCCAGAGTATAAGTGTGAAGGATAGAACTTCTCCTCCCAGATCTAAGAAGTTCCTTCTGCTGAGTTGACCATCTTCCTAGTCCTTTTGTCCCATCCCCACAAAGCCAAATCTCCAGAATGAAGGATTCTACTTGAGGAGGAGGGTTGTTGGTCCTGGTGTCTACCAGTGCTTCTTCTAGATTGTGAATCGTGAGAGGTGGACCTAAGGCCCGACACTTCAGATCCGCTCTCCAAAATGCCCTCTCCCAACGAGGAGCCACTATCAGGTATAATTCCCTTGCTCTGTTCAGGTGGCAAAGAACCCTTAGCAAGAGGCATGGGGGAGGGAAGATCCAAGCCAGCTGATAGTCCCAATCCCTGGTCCAAGCATTGTGGTATCTGCTTTGTCAACCTGAAAATCAAGAGAAACTTACCTCTGAACCTCTGTGCTGTCTTAGAGCCAAATAGGTCTATCTCGGATCGTCCCCATTTTCTGAATACTACCTCTGTAAAAGAGGGTAGCAAGTGCCATTCGGGTACAGCACGATGATGAGATAGACAGTCCGCTACTTCATTGAAGCGACCTGGTAAGTATTGTGCTGTCATGGAGATATAGTGTTCGTCCAAAACATCTAGCACTAGTCGAGTACAACTCAGGAGTTGAGTTGACCTGGTACCACATTCCTTGCGGAGGTAAGATCCGACAGATTTGTTATCCGACTGGTAGACCCGAGCCGGATAGCTCGAGCGCGTGAGGAGACAAGGCAGCCAACACGGCGAGCATCTCCTTCAGATTAGAGTGAAGATTCAGCTGATCTTCAAGTCGAGTACAGCTCAGGAGTTGAGTTGACCTGGTACCACATTCCTTGTGGAGGTAAGATACTACAGATTTGTTATCCGACTGGATCAGAAGACCCGAGCCGGATAGCTCGAGCGCGTGAGGAGACAAGGCAGCCAACACGGCGAGCATCTCCTTCATATTGGAGTGAAGATTCAGCTGATCTTAAGTCCACACACCACAGAGAAGTCTCTCGTCTAGCTGGGCACAGCTGTCAGGTAATGCTCAAACAGCGGCAGATGTATAGGTGACGTCAGGGTGAGCGATCGAACCCACCATCTCAATTCCCAAGCGGTAGCTGCAGAAATAGTGGTGATAACTCCCAAGGGTGATAGTGTCAGAGTCCTAAGCACCCTTTCCGTATATACCGGCTGTTGAGTCTGCCTCTTGGAACTGCAAAACTAGCAAAGTTGAAAGAACCCAAGAGGCTGCGCCCCTTATTTAGTGACCACCTTCCTGTCTGATTCAAACCCTTTAACAGATAAGATAGGACTAAAATCTTGTTCTGAGGGAGACTTTTCATTAGTTACAGTATTCCAACTGATACCAAGAAATTGGAATTGTGATGGTTCTAGTATTGACTTATCAAATTGTACTTGCCATCCCAAGTCTTGTAAAAACTTCACCATTTCGCCAGACTACTGTTTTAAAGTAAGCAGGCATTGGTTTACTAATAAAAAATCATGCAAATATATTCAAATTCTCATCCCTCTTCCGCAGTTCCTGCGCTACCCAGTTAGTGATAGTTGCGAATGCCTTGGTGCCAGGTGAGGCGGCCAGGCCAAAGGAGAGGGATGTCATCAAGAATTCATTCCTGTAGATAAGGAAACATCTATACTGCTCACTCACAGGCACATGGAAATCCAGGCGTTTGGTTGTAGGAAAATAGGAACTCAGTAAACATTTACCAGACAAAATTTACTAATATTCAGAAAGTTGTCTTTGAACCATCTGATTTGGGGACGAGAAACATGTTAGAAATAAATGAGGGAGTGGCAGGTGCCGACTCTAAAACTTCAAGGGCCTTGAGTTTTTCAATTTGTTCCGTCATTGCCTTAGAAGTCTTAGAAGCGAATGGGGAGTTAAATAAATTAATATTATTATTCAGCGGAGGTTTTGAAGAAAATGGAATTCAATAGCCCTCCAATATCTTAAGAATGATAGTAGGGGTGCCAAGGTTCCTCCACTTACCTGCGAATGATTGCAACTGACCCCCCTGAAAAGGGGGCTGGGTTAAAACCTCTTACCATCCGACTTCCCCGCCCTTTCAATGGGCCTAAACCTGTTTCGGCGAGTGAAATCTTTAGCAGTTCTGGGCTGGTTCCTGTTCTCGGCTCTCTGGCTGCTCCCTTCTCGCGATGGTCCTCCTCTGCTGCATTCTGGGACGAAAAGGGCTGCAAGTTCTGTGCTGCAACGGGTTTAACGGGTGGAGCAGATCGCGATGTGCTAGGCTGAGGAGCGAAGCACTTCTTCACTCCTCCCAACCTATCCAGCTGCGCCAACAGGATGTTTGGGTTGAAGAGATATTCTGACGTGGGTGGAATCCCTCATATGGTGGAATATTTTGGCCATATGAAAGACTCCACCCACCATCTGCACAATGTCTTTGGACGCCTTCTGGGAATCATGGCGAAGAGAGACTGTACTTTCTCATAAAGAGTGGAAGTGCTCAGCTTCATGCCCGGTTCCGCGCTCCAGTTGACCAGCTCCTGCAGTGAGGCCGTCAGGAGATCGGCATGCAGTGAAAGCGCATTGGTCAGGGATACGCAGGAGTCCATTGACGTACTGGCCGATTCTTCCTGGGCTACGCGCTTCAACTCCGGTTTCAATGCCAACATTTGAGAGGGGTTGCGGTTCTGGATCTCGAGGTAGCGGACATTGTTCCAATTAGCTGACCCCAGATGCTGAAGAAGTTCTACTCTTTTCACCCTCCCTGGGTCGGCCGACGGTATCTTCGGCTGCTTTAGCTCTTTCGTCCAGTCCCGAGATCCAAGGCACGAGATGGCAGGGGACAGGTGAGACATTCATCTATGTCAGCTTTCCTCGCCAATTCTTCTCTGAGCGACGCGGGGGTGTCCAGGTAGATGCTATCCTTATCATCGTCTTCCGAGGCGTCACGGATAGGGACATCCGACCGCTTTTCCAAAAACAGATGCAACATCTCGTACATCTAGGACATTTGCGTGTGCATGTCAATTCGCGGGTCGCCGGGTATCGGTTCACAGACCTTCTGCCTTTTGGCATCACCGCAGACCCTCGAACGTTTGCCCCGCGCGTCCGTATGAATAACCTTCATAATCTCCGTTTATCTCTCGAAATTTCGGCTCCCCCGCAATCCGAGCTTCCCGAATTCGACATAATCACAAAAATCACGAAACTGGAATGTAATTTCGGGATTCGAACAGTATCACTGTTAAAAATATCCTCGAAATTAAAAATTTTGCACAAAATACTGTAGAATAACTATTTTTATGGTATTTTGGAGTTTCAAAACAAAAACGAACGTATTTGACATTTGCAAAATAAATGCTAATGAATATTATTGGGGCATTCCCTGTTAGTAACGCCGCCTGACGGATACAATTGGAACTGCCAGGTGACATTGGCGGCAGATTTAAACTGAAAATTACATACGAATATTGGTAAGGAACGTCGATTTGGCTGCAAAATGGTAATGTTTATCTCACTTTATAGGTTTTAAATAAAGCCTATGCTACATAATAAATAGTTTTCATTATTTTTAATTTGAATCTTTAATAGTAGATTTACAGAGTGTTTGTAAAGTGTGCAAGTTTAATATTTATTACGACATCATGGAGTCCTGTTACAAAACGGGACGTGGCAAATCACTGAATGGACAAACTTATAAAATTTATTCCGCGTGTTTAATTATTTTATTCATAATATAAAAAACGGTGGTCAACTTTTATTAATGCATAAAAGACTTGCATGATTCGACGTCTAAGGCAACTGGAGTATCACTGACTAGTATTCAACAGTTAATCTTTTGTACCTTTGTATTAGTAATCTGTTATATTTTAGATAATATACATATAGATAGTTGCTGATGATGACTGATACATAATTAAATAATTTCTGTTGCTGATGATTGCTAACTCATAATAATAATCCATAAGCAGCCAAATTTTTAAGCACAGATTATAAAAATCACACTTCATTCCAACATTAGGTTCTTAGTTTACGTAAACTAAGTACATAATTCATACGTATTGAGTTTGAAACAAAACTTTACAAATGTCAAATCCGTACAAAAAAAATGGCGGCAATGGAGATGTTTTACACGGGAAATTTATATGGGAAATGCCTATTAAACTTGTAGCAGCACGTGGCGGCTTGTGGATTATTTATGTACTTTATAAAATATTATGTAAGTATGCATATTATAATAAATTAATCTTTTTAATTAACACAATACTTTTTTAACCTTGTCGTTATTTATGAATACCCATTTGAATTCAATCCTGAAGATTATCACATTTAGTTAATTAACTTTATTTTTCTTCCTAAGCCTTCAGTATTTTAATAAAAATGTTGTAAAACAACATTAGTTTTATGTAACCGACTTCAACACACTTTGGATTCGAATTCTCAATTTCAAATAATTATCGTTTTTTTTTTAAAAGCCTAAAACGAAACACGCTGTATGAAAGTTTTGCATCTGTGTGAGTAGTGTGATGAAGTCAACTTTACTTGCGAGACCTATAATAGGTACAATTTTACAAAGGTACTTTGACATCAAAAATGTAAGTTTCACATACAATACAGTATAAAAATAAAAGTCAGGTTAAGTAGAACAAGAGAAAACAAATAAAGAAAGAAAAAAACAAGTATATTCAAATGTGGATGATTACAAATGAAGGGAAAGAAAAGGAGAGAAAAAGAGACAAGACAAAAAAACATGAAAAGAAAATTACAATTAGTAGACAATATAGTTCAACGCTTTTATCCCGTATTTTGTAGTGTGTTTGAGGAACAAATTTATTTATTTAAATGATCTCTTTGATAAACAAGAGCTGCAAACCATCTTAATTTTTTCCATTAGATCCACAGGAAGCTGTAAGGAAAAAAATCCCTCAGGGCCTAAGACATCTTTGGAGATGCTGTGTGGAGGGTCTTTTAAAAGAAAGGAAGGAGAGGAAGTTCTGGGAAGGAAAAAGGTATGAGGGGTAAGTAGCCATCTCGGGGTCAATGTGCTCAGGAGTGAAGGACTTACAAATTCCTCCCGCTGCGGTACAAGGCGATGGGTCAAGAGATTCCGGCTGTAGAGTTCAGAAGGTCTCTCTCAACCAGTTTCTCCTGATCCGGCTCACCACGGTGAACCAAGACCTAGGTGAACCTCACCCCACAAACCCGGGCACCCCTGCTAAATCACCAAATGTAGTGAACCACTTGGGGTGACCTATGGCAGTGGTTTTGGTAATTCAATAAATGGTTCCCGGGGCGGCGGTACCCGTACCGGCCCCTCTAATTAAAATTAATGAAGTAAATTAAACTAAATTATAATTTTAAAAAAAATTATAGAATTCAAACTAGACAAACAAAAACCAGATATGATTTTAGATTTTCACGGCCAAAAATTTTATGGTTATTTCCTTTTGGGGTATAATGCCGTGTTGCGCTACCTCCTCCTTTAGCCAACGTTTCGGACAGCGTTACAGTGTCCATCATCTGCCCTGCAGATGACACATCTGCCCTGATGATGGACACTGTAACGCTGTCCGAAACGTTGGCTAAAGGAGGAGGTAGCGCAACACGGCATAATACCCCAAAAGGAAATAACCATCAAACAAAAATCACTCCATTCACTGCACATACAGAAAAAGCACTCCATTCACTGCACATACAGAAAAAGCATTCCATTCACTGCACATACAGAAAGAGCACTCCATTCACTGCACATACAGAAAAAGCACTACATTCACTGCACATACAGAAAGAGCACTCCATTCACTGCACATACAGAAAAAGTACTCCATTCACTGCACATACAGAAAAAGCATTCCATTCACTGCACATACAGAAAGAGCACTCCATTCACTGCACATACAGAAAAAGCAAAGTTAATCATAGAGCTGCTGTTACATACTAATATTTCTTCAAAATGTTTTCCACTTGCGATAATCGATATGCACTGCGAGTAAACCGGATTTTGAAGTTTCCAGTCGGTAGCGTTAAGAGTTTTGTAGGCTAAATCGGACTAATTGGACTGACAAAAGGGGAACATATTTTTTCACTCCATGTCTCATCTATCAATGAAATTAATATACTTTGCAACTGCACGGGAGTCAAACTCACCTGACTAAAAGCCAAATATGTAGACGATTACTCTACGGAGGTCGTAAAAACTGTCACCTCAAATAATTATTGTTTTATTTGTTGGTAATCATTAACATCGCTTGCCACGCTTAATATGAATATTTTTTAGAAAAAACTTTTGATTCACTTTAATTACTATAAAAGACAACTATTTGCATTTGCGGCAATGTAAAATACTGCATTCAAAATTACAATTATGTAAAATGAAATTTTTCTTCGACAGCCATTTACAATAATTTCTTTTAATTTTTAATGTCGTATTTTCTATCTCCACGAAAACAAATAGGGTAATTATCGGTTTGGACTGGCCACGCTTATTACGAATAATTTTTAGAAAAAAACTTTAGATTCGCCTTAATTACTATAAAAGGAAACTTTTTGGCTTTGGGGCGGCGGAAAATAATGCATTTTAATTTTCAATTGCATTAAACCAAAATTCTCTTCGCGAACTGACACAGCGAAAATCCGCGGCCGTACCTGTCACTGTTATGTTGGTATCCTTGATAAATTAACAAGAGCTAATACGACTGTAGCCGACTTCGTGGGATACCTACATGAAATACCGCGAATCACAAACCATGTTACACAAACCTAGCGTAGCCGCTAAACCACTTGAAAACTGGGATGTTTTTCTTGCCTTGACGCGAGTAGGCGTTATAAAGGGGCACTTTCTTTTGTATCACAAACCATGTTACACAAACAAGCCCGCTAGACAAATTTCATAATTACGCGCCTTATCCCACGAAGTCGGCTACAGTCGTATTAGCTCTTGTTAATTTATCAAGGATACCAACATAACAGTGACAGGTACGGCCGCGGATTTTCACTGTGTCGGACGCGAAGTGAATTTTGGTTTTATGCAATTGAAAATTAAAATGCATTATTTTCCGCCGCCCCAAAGCCAAAAAGATTCCTTTTATAGCAATTAAGGCGAATCTAAAGTTTTTTTCTAAAAATTTTTCGTAATAAGCGTGGCCAGTCCGAACCGATATTTACCTAATTTCTTTTAATTTTTAATGTCGTATTTTCTATCTCCACGTAAGCAAATAGTTGTCTTTTACAGTAAATTAAGGAGAATCAAAAAGGTTTTATCTAAAAAATATTCATATTAAGCATGGCCTGCCATCCCGAAAGTTTACCTAAGGTTTAAATAGTTTAAGTTAGGTTAGGGTTACCGGCAATTTTAAAATTATTTTTTCATAGCTTTTAATGACCTTTCTGAGGTGTTTCTGAGTTGGCATGGAACCGGTCAATTTACATAGTAAAGTACTCACTCATCAGTTTTCTATGGGCCGTTTTCATTACTCTTATTTTGTATTTCCACGTTTCTTTGGAAGATGTGTATTGGCAACATGGGTCATTCACTTCAATAGCATCTGGTGAAGTAATCGGTATGGGCAGAGAGCTTCTATATGGGAATGGCTTGTAAGAAATTTGACTGGGGCCCCTATCGTCAGAATTTATGTATAAATTCTGGGATAAGAACAAATTATGTGGAAGGTAATACGTTCGATGATTTTCAGAAACTTTCTTATAAAAAAGTGATGAATTTGGATTCGTCATTGTGTTTTAGTTTAAGATAATTATACGACAAATGAACAAAAACAGAATATAAACAAACCCACACGTGAAAGTGACAACTGACGTTGACTGACGTTTAGCACCATGGACGAAAATAATTAATAGATCAGAATCGTAATCGGATGGCCAGTGATACCATGTCCCAAAAATGAAAAACCATGTTTGAGGGATGAAAAAACCATGTTTTGAAGAATAAAATACCATGTTTACTTTATGAATATAAATAAGAAAATAACGGTACCCAAGAAAAGAATCTATAATGCTTTATTAAAAGCAATAATTTCAAATTTTTCCTCTGAATAATAGGAAAAAAGTAATGTTTTAATAAAAAATCGCTATACAAATACTTAGTACCTACTTATAAAAATATAAATATAATTTTTTTTTTTTTTTTAAGTTTTTTCAGAGTTGAGGAAGAATTTTTTGTCCTACAATTTACAGCAGATATGTATATACCTAATTAAAGTTACCTAAAGGAACGTACCCATACTACGTGATCTGTTTAGGGGGGGGAGGGATCTTCAAAATACTACATTTGGTCACAATGGGGGGGGGGTCTTAGGTTTTTATCACATAGTCAATCTAGAAATCTTTTTATATTTTTTCCATTAGCTTTTTAATATTTTTTCCACTTGTAATTATAGGTATGCATGCACTTTTGCCGTCATGCAGCAAGCGCCGTATTAATAAAGACAAATATAAGTATTTAATTAAATGAAGACAATATAAGCGAAACTCAATCGAAAATCTGAAAACAGAAAAATCAGAAAAAGATATTGACACATCTGGGACAATATAATGTCCCAGATGTGTCAATATCTTTTTCTGATTTTTCTGTTTTCAGATTTTCGATTGAGTTTCGCTTATATTGTCTTCATTTAATTAAATATTACAATTTGAGGTTTTACTCATAAAGTTAAAATAAAAATAAAAATACAAATATAAGTAAATCAATTTTTTTTAAACTTTTTAAAAATTGTATCAAAACCATATTTATGATTGTATCAAAATAAAAATTGTATCAAAACCATATGTATAGTTTGGCAAGAAAGTCTAGAAATTAAATCAATTGGAACTAAACCTGTTCATTACTATGGCAACACCGAATTATATGACGTTTCCTATCATATTCCTATGGCTGTCGTGTTAGCGGGTGTTACGGTTGATTTATTGTCTTAAATCTGAGTAGAATATCGCTGATTTGATAATATGTTTATTCATTGTTTGCCTGAATTTAATTAAAATGAATAAATTATTACATAGTGATACAAGAGGGGTTACATTCTGCGTTTTTCAATGCTGCCTAGCCGAGTGTCACGCGAAGAAGCTTTTGTTTGATTTAGAAGAAGTTTAAAAACGAACTGCAGAAATGAATGGTACGTAGTATAGTTTGTTTAATAAATTTCATTAGTATTACAAGATTTATGCCAATTTTCGAGCGATAATAATCATTACAATCTGATTTGAGGTTATGTTAAAAAAATTCGAATTTGACATTTCGATTTGACAGTTCATATGCGGCCACAGGAAAAAGGGAATAAGTCAATAAAAAAATAATAATATGCAACTTCTTTAAACTCGTAGAAAAGTTCCTTTTTTTCTCGTTTTCTCTTTTTTTCTTTCTAAGTGAATATTATCTAGTGTGTGTTTTTAAAACTACCTTCTATAATAATAATTTTTATGATGTTTTTCACACACAGGTAAATCTGAAACAACGGTAAGACGAATCGTCAAGGAAGGGGAAAAGGCAGATGGAAAATTTGAAACACCGGGAAAACGGAAAATGGGCATAATAATAATAATATGTAATAGCATAAGTGCTGATGATTGGAAAAATTGTTGCAAACACTTGATGAAAATTGAGGCAGAATATTATGCACGAGGCAGTACTATATATGATGATATCGATGAACTGCGTTTAGATGAAGATGAAGATACGGAAGAAGAAGAATCACACGAAGACAAAGACAATAATTACATGTCGGGTGTTGAATTAATAGACTTAAATTTTTAAGTACCTACGTTTTTATATCGAAATAAACGCCCACTTAAAACTTGTTTTGTTTTATTTTGCTTCTATTAAATTACAGTTTTTTGTGCAATTTTTTTGAAAATACAAATACGCTATGAAATATGCATTTTGCCAGAAGTGTTTTTTTAAAACATACGTTCTTTGTCTTATGAGCCATCTTGGTGTTGCCATTTAAAACTAGAAAACGATCGCAGCGCCATCATTTATTTTCTACACTTTCTTGCCAAACTGTATGTATATACCTAATTAAAGTTACCTAAAGGAACGTACCCATACTACGTGATCTGTTTAGGGGGGGGAGGGATCTTCAAAATACTACATTTGGTCACAATGGGGGGGGGGTCTTAGGTTTTTATCACATAGTCAATCTAGAAATCTTTTTATATTTTTTCCATTAGCTTTTTAATATTTTTTCCACTTGTAATTATAGGTATGCATGCACTTTTGCCGTCATGCAGCAAGCGCCGTATTAATAAAGACAAATATAAGTAAATCAATTTTTTTTAAACTTTTTAAAAATTGTATCAAAACCATATTTATGATTTACTACGTGAAAACTGTAGGGGGAGAGGGGGGGGTCTTGGAATATACTACACGTGGTCACCGGGGGGGGGGGGGGGGGGTTAAAAATTGGGTCACGTAGTATGGGTACGTTCCCTAAATGGTATGTGTTTATTGATTTATCTTTATGAATATATTCATATTACTTATTTACAAAGTTAATTATATATAAAGACATTGTGAACCCGCGCCGAAGTCCAAGAACTACATTCCTGATTTCAGGTTTTCCCCACGTGACCCATGCTTAAAAAACGCATCCCACTAAAAATACATACCTTCGTTGACCGGTAAAAAGGTGTCTTATTTGACATGTTTTTTTTTTCAAAAAAAAAATGTTTTTAACAAATAACCATGGAGGTATAAATGACCCAAAAAACATGAAAACACAGTATATGAGTATATGATTGATACAAATTTCCCAGATCCGTGGATTACCCTAATATCACCACTGATATGTTTCCAATCGTCTGCGTTTGAAGCTCTATGTATATTTCAGTAACTACATCCCCGAATTCGGAATTTCTTTCCCTCAGCTCTTGCTAGTAAAAATTGTCATTAACATATTTTTGGTTACCGGTAAAAAAAAATCTTCACCCAAAAAACCCATGAAAACATGGTAAAACCCGTACAAATGGCAGCACTGACTGAAGCAGAGTTGAAGAGTGAGTTTCACAATAAGATGATCCACACACGGTTACAAAATTTTAATCACATTTTTCACGGAAAGTTTCGGATCGAGCGAAAATGTTGGATTTTCATGTTGGTTAAACTGTCAGATTTGAGACCACGTTTTCTATGGAACGTGATCTTTTTGACGTCTGTACCTGACATTTCAGTTCGTGTTATTTCAGTTTATCTCACTTCACAACAATTTGTTAGAAAATTCAAATGTTAACGTTCTACAGATGACAGTGAGATTATTAAAAAAGACGATGTTGATCGAATTCACATAAAATTTGTGTATGATCCAAACCAGATAGAAATTCGTTATTAATTCATACACAACTAAGAAAACAACAATTCCCTCTATTTATGTTAGCAATACACACCTTAATAAAATGTCCTTACGAAAGTCTCTAAGTTTGCCCAAAAAACAATCATCTATGTTTTCATTCATTAAATCAGGAAAAGAAAGGTAAACATTTTTCTTTATTTACATGAAAACAGTTTTTACACTTCTTCCCTTCAGTTACTTATTTTCCAAATTGTTTTAAACTGCGGTCAAGGAATGACAAAAATTTCACTACACCAAAGATATTGAAATACAAAAGAGATACGCTATAATGTCCACAGGACTGTCGGCGGACTACTACCTAATCGGAGTAGTTTGCATACAAAAAGAATTTGTTCATTTCATTCATTTTTTTAAAGTATGCATTAGTATTAGTTAACAATATAGTTTGAATATTATGGAAATAATTCATTCATAGATACTAATAAATAAATAAAATTTAGTTTAACATTCGTTTAGTTTATTCGTTAATAATTTGTTCATTTCGTTTATTTGTTAATTGGTAAACAATATCGGCGACACTTGGAAGCGCAGTCCCACCCTGTAAAAACTGCGGATAGCACATCTCTTATATTTCAATATCTTTGCCCTACACATAATTTCACTTCTATGACCCTTGGTACACAGTGATACTTACAAGCTACAGTTTGTCAAATAAGAGTAGAAAACATAGGAGGGCGCCACTGTTGTTCAAATGGCAATACTAAAAATATAACTCATAATGGAAATGGAAAGCTGTGTAAACTGCATATACCTAAGTGAAAAAAATATTTTTTCATTGCAATATAGATACCCACTGATCTCAAAATTGGAATTGCATATAGGTATATTATTATTCTACCATTGCAATTTTGTGTTAACATAATGAAGAATAACTATATTGTAATAAAATATAAAGCACTGTTTAGAAATTGCTCACATTTATTTAATACTAGCTTAAGTACCCAGCATTGCCCGGGCTTTAGATCATGTCTCTAATTTTAGATCTGAATATATTTAACTTATTCAGATCTATAAACAAAAATTTTAACAAAACAAAAAAACGACTTCAAAAAATGCACTAAAAAGTAAAAAAATAATTTCGTATTCTTCTACTACTTTATAATCAACTTACCTTTTCTACTCATCAATATGTACGTACGATTGTTATTTTTGGAGTCGGTGTCGGCGGGAGAGGAGCTGTCAAGTGAACACGCCGGGCCGCGGGTACCTTGGTTGACACGGACTCCAAAAATAACAATCGTACCTACATATTGATGAGTAGAAAAGGTAAGTTGATTATAAAGTTGTAGAAGAATACGAAATTATTTTTTTACTTTTTAGTGCATTTTTTGAAGTCGTTTTTTTGTTTTGTTAAAATTTTTTGATTTTTAGTGAATCTGAAGTACACTAACTAATTTATCTGAATATGGGTAAACCTACTAAACGTGTTGCTCATGTGAGACATAATTTGACCATAGCGACGTTAGGGTCAAATTAAGAGATTTGGCCGAGTTTCGTTAATTTGTCATGGATCCGATAATCAGAACCTAACCAAACTCTCATCAAATTACCCTTGAAGTACATCCTTTCCAATAAAAAAAGAATCATCGAAATCGGTTGGCGTGATATTGAGTTATTCGTCCATTTGTCGCGCACATACTTAATGCAAATTTAAGACTTATATGGTTTTCTCATGGATGCCATTGTCGGAACTAGACCAAATTAAAATGGGACCACACGGGAAGCACCAGCTTTCAAATAAAAAAAGAATCATCAATATCGGTTCACCCAGTCAAAAGTTCTGAGGTAACAAACATAAAAAAAAAAAAAAATACAGTTGAATTGAGAACCTCCTCCTTTTTGAAGTCGTTTAAAAAGTAGTGTAACTAAACTCACCTTTAGTGATTCTTCCTTTCTAGCTACTGTTAAATTCAAATTTATGTTAAATTATATGAAAGCAAATCACTTTGTAAAACCTTAGGTTACAATAGGTACCTTAACAACAGTGCTTCTTCGATTTTGATTTTTTTTCTTTAAGAACAAAAAATGGGTTTTACAGTGTTCTGTATTTTCAGTGTTATTGCGTTATTTGACAGTTAAATTTGTGTTGCCAGCCCAAAT
Source organism: Limnephilus marmoratus (assembly GCA_917880885.1). Lineage (NCBI taxonomy): Eukaryota > Metazoa > Arthropoda > Insecta > Trichoptera > Limnephilidae > Limnephilus > Limnephilus marmoratus. Next base: position 27,167,042 of record OU862918.1, on the reverse strand, counting down.
TTTGTTGTTCCATTTTTAATATTTTCTACTCAATTGACAGACTGTATGTGTACAACAAGTTTATCTAATATTGTCTTTATTTATCTTTATTATAAGCATAAAAAATTTTGAGTTCACCCATACAGTGAAATAAATATTAATTGTAGGACATTCATCACCTCCAAGGAACTTCATGGGAATGAAGTCAACTTGACCTTTTTTTCCAACCCCAATTCCAATTCATGCCTCCTCCGCTAGATCCTTTCTTACATACTCTGGAATTTTAATTGGAAGAGTAAACTTTCGAAATCACTGGACAAGCTTAATATTTAATATTTTTTTAGAAAAAAACCCTTTGATTCAGCTTAATTTCTGTAAATGACAACTTTTTGTATTCGAGGTGATGGAAAATACTGCATTCAAAATTTCAAGTGCGAAAAATTAACATTTGCTGTTGTATGTCGTATTTGCGGCCATTAGAGGCTGCAATCTCATACATTGAAAGCATTTGACATTTGAAATAACGTGAAATTTCGTTGTAGGAGACAACTTCATTGGTTAGTCTGGAGATTTCACCTTTTGGATGAATATTCCCATCCCAGGAAGACCCATCAGTACATGTGGGTTCAGATAGTTTTGATTAGCATAAAAAAGATCATCTTGACTCTTGGATTGCCATATTTTTAGTCCTCAGGTCTTCTTAGTCTTTGGGCCAGGGGTAAAATGCCAATCGCCCACCATACGTATATTCACAATAAGGGGGCGTTCAAGTACTACGTAACGCAATTTTTGAAGATTTTTGACACCCCCTCCCCCCCATGTAACGCGCTGTAACGTTTTTCCATACCCCCCCCCCCACCCCCCCCTTAAACGTTGCGTAACGCCCAAGTGACAATTTTTACCTTTTTACCTGAAAGTCACAATTAAGTTGCGCAAAGTACTGGAAAGTCGCTTAAATACCTTTTTTCTTGTTTTAATCGCGTTTGCGGTAATAAATAAAACAAGAGATTTCGAGAACGAAAAGGATTGCCAACTTGGAAGATTTTAATTACCTAGTTTTTTTTATCTAAATAAAGAAAAACTTGTTACTTAACGCATTGTTCGAACCCCCCCCCCCCCCTCGTAGCACACAGAAATGTTTCGCCAGACCCCCTCCCCAAGTGCGTTACGTAATACTTGAACAGCCCCTAACTTGTTTTTTGTAAAATTATATTTTTGTAATTTGAGGTGCTCAGCGGAAGAGTGGCCCAACCCACATAAGCGAAATCTTCATATTGTTATATATTTTTTTCATATCAATAGCGCTTGGGTCCCACCCGAGCGTCGCGTGTTCGATTCCTCGGCTGGCTAAGTCCTCCATCACAACACAAGCCACATTTTCGACTTTCTGTGGTGATAGTAGGAGATTTTTAAACATTGTTGGGTTATTCGTAACCCGGGAATGTTTATCTTTCTTTTTTAAAAAAGAAAAGAAAAAGATCCTTTGAAATCAGTGAAAACTAAAATTGGGCCACTGTGGTTTCATATATAAAAAAAAAATATACTATAACAAAAGATGTTTTCGCTGATAACAAATTTTTGTGTGTTGGGCCACTCTTCCGCTGAGCACCTCATTTGTACTGTCTCACTTTTATTATTAAACGACTTCAAAAAGGAGGAGGTTCTCAATTCGACTGTATTTTTTTTTTTTTTTATGTTTGTTACCTCAGAACTTTTGACTGGGTGAACCGATATTGATTATTCTTTTTTTATTTGAAAGCTGGTACTTCCCGTGTCGTCCCATTTTAATTTGGTCCAGTTCCGATAATGGCATCCATCAGAAAACCATATAAGACTTAAATGTGCATTAAGTATGTGTGCGACAAATTGATGAATAACTCAATATCACGCCAACCGATTTCGGTGATTCTTTTTTTATTGGAAAGGATGTACTTCAAGGGTAGTTTTATGAGAGTTTGGTTTGGTTCTGATTATGGGATCCATGACAAAGTAACGGAACTCTTCAATTCTTAGGAGCAAATTAACGATACTCGGCCGAATCTCTTAATTTGACCCTAACGTCGCGTCATTATGGTCTAATTATGTCTGTCTCATATGAGCAGCACGTTTAATAGGTCTACCCATATTCAAACAAATTAGTTAGTGTACTTCAGACTCACTAAAAATCAAAAAATAAACAAAAAATTTAACAAAACAAAAAAACAACTTCAAAAAATGCACTAAAAAGTAAAAAAATAATTTCGTTTTCTTCTACCACTTCATAATCAACTTACTTTTTCTACTCATCAATATGTAGGTACAATTGTTATTTTTGGAGTCGGTGTCAGCAAAGGTACCCGGCCCTGCGTGTTCACTTGACAGCTCCCCTCACGCCGCGGCCCCGCTCTCGCCTCTCACCTCGTCAAGTCGCGTGTGCGACGCAAGCACATCTCACCTATAACTATGTATGTAGTTACAAACCTACCTTTGCTGACACCGACTCCAAAAATAACAATTGTACCTACATATTGATGAGTAGAAAAAGTAAGTTGATTATTAAGTTGTAGAAGAATACAAAATTATTTTTTTACTTTTTAGTGCATTTTTTGAAGTCGTTTTTTTGTTTTGTTAAATTTTTTTTAATTTACTTTCTTCATTGATTCCAAAAAGGATTTTGGTTAATTAGGATTATTAATCTTTGGTTGCTGTCTATATAAAGCTGATAATTCAAATATCTAAATGCCTTCAGTTGTTGAGATAGTGGCGGTGACGCTGTTTTGCCTATGACCCTAACAGATTTTTTCCCTACCAAAATTGGGGATGCAATAGTCACTAGCTCCAGACGGTTGGGAAAAATTATATAATTTGAATTAATACTTTTTATACTAATATTCAAATAAAAAAGAATAAATTAAAAACATGAGAATTTCCGTTTAGTTTCCAATGCTACTAGCCGCCGACACGTCTGCACTAGTCACTAGATGGATGCCAACCGACTAAACTGAAATATTCTTGACCGACAGCATAAACAGCGTAATCGACCATGGTCGCTTACGCTGAAAGCTACAGCTACTAAAAAAAGTGTCATGCATATAATTTAGAGCTGCAATATTTTTGTCACTGATGTATTAGACAGCATTGAACAGTTTTTGTTAAAAATCGTAATTTGACAAAAATGTCGTTTACGCTGTTCTGCCGATTATGGGTCGATATATGTATACATATATATATTAACAATATTTTTTTTTATGCTGCACTTTTCTTTAAAATTACTCTGACCATTAGGTTTATCTGTTTAATCTAATTATTTTATTTCAGCTCGTCTTCATCCCCAACTAATAGTAACAGTGAAGAAGCAAAGAAGGAGTCTTGGAAATTGGACTTGAATGCATTTTTAAAAAATGGTATGAATAATTATTTCACATTTTTTATGCATCGAAATTAGAAAAATGTTGAATGAAATGAAACAATTACTTTGTTTATAACCAGGATTTATTTATTTAATTTTTTTAATACTGACCAGTTTCGTTTAACGTGAGCATCTAGGTATAAAATTAAACTGATCAATTCAACAAAAAATTTGTCAGCTTATATCACATACAGAAAGAGATAAAATATTACAAAATAAAGAAACAGTAATAAAGTATGAAATTAAAATCTTAAATATTAACCGAGAGAAAGAGACATAATGGGTTGCCATATTATACAGGGTGGGGCAGAGAGGAGTTACTAGTTTCAAAAAATCATTGAAGGCCCCCCAAACCGAGCAAAAGGGCGGGTCGGGTGCTGTTAGGTCGGGGAAATGATGCCGTTTTTTTCATGATGTTTTGAAAGTAATATCGTCTGGCGTGGCGGCCTTGGCGAGCAATACACATATTGAGCCTTTCAAAGAAGTTTTCAGCCACTCGTCACAGCATATCTTGCGAAATTCCAACGATGACGTCCTCAATCGCCTCGTTCAGAGCTTCAAGGGTTCGAGGTCGAAGTTTGTTTACCTCAGCTTTGACGTATCCTCACAGAAAAAAGTCACTCGGGGTCAAATCAGGAGAGCGAGGGGGGCATGGAATATCCCCCCGCAAAGAGATCAGGAGACCTGGAAAGAGCATCTGCAAAATTTCGCCTGAACGATGGACAGCATGGGTCATGGCTTCATCTTGTTGAAACCAGAAGGCTTCTGTGTCGTGTTCCTCGCGATACTCTTTCATTTTGGGATGCCTAAGGTTCTCCAACATCTCACAATAGTGAGATGAATAACTCAATAATGGTAATGATTAATCCTTCGTCGCTAGTGCACAAAACAGCGCCGAGGGATACAGCAGTTACGACAGCAATGCAAGCATCTCTACGTGTCACAAAATCTTGTGGGCTCAATTCCCGTGTATGCATCGTCTTGTAGGGGTAAGGTCTGAGTGTAAGATTTGCCATATAATTCTGGACGGTATTCCAAGCGCAACGGCATGTTTCCGCGCTGCTCGGGTTGGAGACTCTTCAATTCACGCTCTTACTACCGCGATGTTTTCAGGTGTTTGCACACTTTTAGGTCGCCCAACTGGTATTTTAGGATCTGCAGTTCTTGTCCACTTTACATTACTGATTTATTTCCGAATGGTTTTAGGATCAGGAACACTCTCATTACGGTTTAACTCGAACCAGACCCGGAAAGCCCCATGCGTAGCCATAACGCTTTTCCCGTTTTGAAAGAACGTCTCCACAACAAAACACCGGTACTTACCTGACCATGGCATGGGTACTACCATAAACGGCATCATTTCCCCGACTAAACGGCACCCGTCCCACCCCTTTACTAGGTCTCAGGGGCCTTCAGTGATTTTTTGAAATCAGTAACTCCTCTCTGCCCCACCCTGTATTATCTACAGCGACAAAAAATAAATCACATAGACAGATGAATGGGATAATGAGGTTTTCATTAGTTTATGGGAAATATCCCTAATATAGGGCTATTGGACATATTTAACTGATTCTTAAGAATTTGGGTTTCAGTTTAAAAAAAAACAAATAAATTATTTAAAAAAATTAAATAAATAAATCATGGTTATAAACAAAGTAGTCAGTATTTCATTAAATGTGTCAAACGACAAAGTGACTGCTTTCTACCTCAATACATGTTATTAAGCCGCGGCATACCCCATTTCTACCGATTTATTACGTCTCCCTTAAACATTTACAGCCTTACTAAAAAACCCAGTGAAAATTTTATTCAATTGACACGGCCCACATCGAACGGCCGCGGATGTGAAAACATTACTAATTAAAAATTTGTTCATTGAAAGAAATACACATTGTTTACACGGCCTGAGAGGGTAGTTTATCTCTGTTTTAACGATTGATGTCCAAACGAAATTTGGAATTTTTCCAAAGTATTTTGAATGTTCTATATATTTCTTATTTTTTAAGGTGTCGTAAAAACAAATACCATTTATGAAAACTAGATAAAATTACCTTTTAGATTTGTGTATTTTGATTCAAACTCAGAAAAAATTTCTTACCAAAAAATTTTTGACTAAAATGTAGAGAAATTAAAAAAAAATCAAAATTTCCAAAACATAATCCTTTTATGTAATAAATTTGGAAGGAAACTAACTATCACCTCACTTTTTCCTCGTGCATACAATAAAAAAATAAGTAGGTAATAAAAAATTTCAAAGTTTTTTTATTGCTAAAAAACTAATCTAACAATAATACCGGCTTTTATGACAGATTTCTTGCATCTCTAAAGACGTTAATTTCTTTGATACATTTAGGAACACATGTATTAGATATTAATATTTAAAATAACACCACTCACATGAAATTCTCATAAAATAAAATCCTTTAAATGTAAATTTGAATTTTCATGTATCATATAAAATAGTTTTTGACATTTCAATTTTCAAAGTTGATTATAGTTATTATAACTTGACTAAAACTTATGAAAAACCACAAAAAACACGGTAAATATATCAATTATATAAATATAAGAGTATATTAGTCATATTAATAGAAATTAACCATCACATTTAAGTAATATTGCACACACATCTGCGAAGCGAAATTTTTTCGCGCTTCCAGCGCGAAAGTTCATATAAGAGCGCGAACAACGAATGCGCAGGCGCCGCCGCCTAGCGGTTATGAAGGAAAACAAACAATTTAGTACCTGCACTATAAAAAATTACATTGTTGCCAGATTTAAAATACATTTTAAGAACAAACCTTATTAGTAATGTTTCGTGTTTTAGTGTATTTTTGTTTTATTCATGTTGCTGCAGCAACACGGGTTATCGGGCGTGCTGTGTTTTTTTTTTAGTAAGGCTGTTAAATTTTTTAAGCTCTTAAAAAATATACGTTATTTTTGAAGATAATATCTAGACGTGTCCCACGCCGAAACCCAAATTATATGAAATTCCCTCGATAGAAAAAAATCGCAAAGTATGCTCCGAAAATTATTATAAACACATTCATTTCACTTATTTTAGAAGTCATATGTATAAAAAAATTAACAGTGTTTCTTTAAATGCTATTTTAGATGTTCCCCACGAGATTTTTGCCTGTTTTAATTTCCGCTTCAATTTTATCATTTTAAATATTAGTGTGCTCTCTCCAACATTTGTAATTACATATCTCTTCATCTTCTCCTTTTTGCGCAGGTATACAGCGCCTTAAGGATTTTTTTTTTAATAAACCTTTTCAGTATCCTTTGTATTAGAGTAAATATTGTTCAGTTTTACACCCATATTTTATTTTCAATGACACATTTGCTTGTAATTTCTTATTTGTGGTACTTACATTGAGTAATTACCGGGTAATGTGTGTTTGTAGGTGTGAGAAGTAGTGGTACATATATAGAAGTGAAACAATATGTACGCCCATTAAACAGTTTATAACATTGCAATATAATATATCACTGCAAAGATATCATTATCATGCTGGTATCTGGCTGTTTAGTGCGACTACTTAAGGTACCTATTTTCATAAATCAAAGTCAGCTTATTTGTTCTATTTTTGAAATCTAAAGGGTTCCTTGTCTATGACGAAAAAGTTTTTATTATTATTTTCCGACTTTTGTTAGGAAGCAGACAATTGGTCAGTTATTATATGAATCTTCCAATTTTATGTTTTGTAGAGAATGAAGCCGTATCGATGGGATGGGGCACTGGAAAGAAAGATAAACCTTCAATATCATCGCCATCTAAGGTTCGTTGTAAGCTTTATTAAAATAATATAGGTATTAAGTTTCAATGTTAATTAGAAAGTACAGATCTGAAATAATATTAATGATATTTTATTTTAGAAAAGTGAAATGGAAGAAGGACTTTCAACAAAAAAGGTGTTTTCAGAATGCAATAATCTTAGCCATTATACAAAAGTTGAAGATAATAAAGACTTCGATAAAGAATTTATGAGGGAGCTCAATAGTTTAGGAGACAGTCAAGACATATTCTCAAAGACCGATGTATGCTTTTAAAGTTATCAGTCAGAGTTGACACAAACACAGTACTCATATAAATGTATTTCTTGCATACAACACTTTTCAAACTTTTTGAATATTCAAATTTTAACAACTTTTGTAGTAGTTCCAGCGAGATATTGTATGTGACGTCATCGTTCTAGTAACTTCTGTCTTTTTCGTTTTCACACGCCTTAACATGTGAGAAGGAAGAGGATGGACCTCGATGACGTCCGTACAAGTTTTCGCTGGGACTAGTTTATACACTTGTTCCCTTTTCAATAAAAACAATAAGTAGGCATGAGCAAGATCAAATACTGTTTGACAAGGACATCTCTGTCAGAGTGTGTAAATATACACCAATACACACAATACTAAGTGTTTGTTCTCTTGTCTTTGTCAACTCTAATAATTAAATATATTAATTCTAATGCTTAATTCTCTCAACAAATTTCTTCAGACATAGTGTTTTTTTTTTAATTTCTAGGTGGAAAATGATTGGAGAAATATTTCAGTGTGCAGTCAATCGTCTGATACGAGTCCAATTAAAAGTAAAAGTGCAGATTCATCTCGATCTGATAAAAGCTTATGTTCACCTAGAACTGATAAAAGTTCTCATTCGTCCCGACCTGAAAGTACTTCTAGAGCATCTAAAAGTGTTCATTCATCCCGTAGTGATAAAAATGACCATTCTTCTGGAACTCACAAAAGTACCCATTCATCTCAAAGTAATAAAAGTGCCGGCTCATCTAAATCTCATAAAAGTACCACTTCACAAAGTGCCCACAAATCTCATAAAAGTTCCCATTTGTCCAGAGCAGATAGAAGTATTGAGTCTGATACCGAATGCATATATGTAAGCAACAGTTCTGAAGATTCTCCGGTTAAAAAAAATTTATCTCAAGCAAATGGTCTGAAAAATAAACCAGAAACACCTTCTAAACCAAAACTCAAATTAAAATCTTTAAAAATGGATGGTTCCTTAGACAAGTGGATGAATAAAATTAAAGAAAATAAACATATTTCAACCTCAAGTAATGTGAGTACAGATGTTTTATTTATTAATGTTCCTTACAGCTAAGATGAAGTCAATATCCACTACAGTGCAAATTCCAATAAAATATCTATTTTTTCTTCTTTCAGGATGGTGTTGGAGAAATAGAAGAATCAATAAAGTTTTGCAAACTTACTTACTTGGTAATCTTAGAAAAACAGGTAGCTGCTTTTGATAACATACCAACTTCAATATTGGAAAAATTTCCTGGTTTCGAATCTGCCACATATAATCGACTAAAAAGTCTCAGGCAGCGTCTGAAAGCCCTTATCACATTGAAAAATTCTTCGCTTAACAAATTGAGGCTTCAAAATAACACGGACCAAGTAACAGGATATAAATCTTCAGAAAATAGTTTCCAAAATAGATTGGATAGTGCCAAACCTTTAAATAAAGCTGTTGAAAATGTCTCAGATCATGAATCCTCTTTTGGTCCATTGAAAGATGAAAGCGATGATGAACTTTCTGATTTCATTCCAAATAGTAAATATAACACGCCGCCTAAACAATTATTCAACTTCAAATTATCATCAGCTTCCAAAAAACAGATTGATTGTGACAGAGAAAATATTGAGCCCGAAAAATCTACACCTAACAGCTATCAAGATATTATACCACAATCACCTGAAGAAATCTATGACAGCCCTTTGCCAGTAACTAAAACTAAGCCTGTTGAAGGCGTGAACAAAATTAATGTTATTCCACTTGATAAATTGAAATCATCAAGCCCTTCCATACTAAATAATTACTGCCCAGAAGTGCCTAAAATTAGTGATAATGCATTTCAAAATATTACTAAAAATGATTCCAATGAACCTGCTCAGATCAAACCCAAGGGAAAATTCGTTTTCAAGAGGCCATCAACTTTAAGTTCGCTAGACACTTCCACAATTAATATAATAGATTCTCCTGCAAGAGATATACCGTCTACTACACTGAATAGAATGAAGCTGGCAACTATGAATCTCAAACCTGTCCCAGAGCCTGAGGCCCCCGCACCTAAAGATAGCAGTGTCTATAATAGTTCCGCTTCATTTCTACCTGCCAGGCAAGATCCTGTCATGACATGTTCTACAAAACCTTGCGCAATGGTCTCTCCTATACGAAATGAAGCCATTGTAAATACTCCAAAACCGGCTCCCCAAAATCTATACGATACATCTAACTACACCTTTGACAGTGATGAAGAGGAACAAGCCAATCTTCTGAACGAACCTGATTTGGACACTGATCTAAATTTCGGATCCTTTGATAGAAATAGTAAAAATAATTACACTTCTAATAAAAACAAGGAGCCGATCAGGAAACCAAATGAATCTCCACCGATGTCCCAACCCATTCTAGATGACGAAGGATGGCCAGAATATAGAATAGAGGATTTTGAAGATTTTCAAACAATTGTCGAGTCACCTACCCCAAGTGTGAGCACTATCAGAAAAGTCGCAAATTCTACAGTCACAGCAGGAAAATCCACAAATGCTTTGGAAAGTCATACAGCAATGGGCAATTTTCACTCTAGTGTTAAAAACGACGGAACTACAGGTAATAAAATTATTTATTATTCCTTTTAAATTGTTTGAATATGGGCACGTACAAAAAAGAACATGTCGTAGAAGAATGTCCCCTTTACTAGTTTCCTGGAGACACACCTGTACTGAACTTAGTGATTCCCGATGCCGTCGATTGGCTGAATAACTTCAACATTACACTTTGATCCTCGTTTAATCTTCATCCACCACACTAGGAAGATATTTTCTCTATTTAAAAATCTTTTCAGTTCTTTGTGTTTTTTTCTAGGTCAATTTGATGGCCACAATTATCCGCATTCCATCGAAATGATGGAACAATTTTCTGAGAAATTTGGACTGAAATCTTTCAGACCAAATCAGTTACAAGTTATAAATGCCACATTGACAAGAGAAGACTGTTTCGTCCTCATGCCTACTGGAGGAGGTAAGATCAACTATCCTTATTTCCTATGAAATATTGCCAACTACATATTACTTGTACTTGTGACATGTTTCCAAACTGAACAATATAATTGTGTGTCTTCATTCCAGCTTTTCTGCATAACTGAACATTGTCACATTTATTTCAGGAAAATCTCTATGCTATCAACTGCCTGCCATTCTTACGCCTGGTGTAACTATTGTTATATCGCCATTAAAGAGTCTCATATTTGACCAAGTTTCTAAACTCAATTCCCTTGATGTAAGTGGTCCCCTTCAAATAATTTTAATAAAATATATATGTTTTGTGTGTGCGATGTTCAATGCCCTTGACTATTTTGTAAGATTGGAATAAATTGTAATAATTTGAATGTATCAGGGGACGTACCCATACTACGTGACACGTTTAGGGGGGGGGGTCTTCAAAATGTCACGCTTGGTACAAATGAGCGGCGGGTTGCTTGGGTTTTTGGTCACCGGGGGGGGGGGGTGGGGGGGTTAAAAATTGCAAAAAGTTGGTCACGTAGTATGGGTACGTTCCCTTATATGTTTTGTGTGTGCGATGTTCAATGCCCTTGACTATTTTGTAAGATTGGAATAAATTGTAATAATTTGAACATTGTGTATTGTAATTTCAAAGATTAATTTTAAATTTTATTTGAACAGATACCTGCAGCTCATATGTCAGGAGATAATGCTAATAATAATGAAGAGATCTATAGACAACTGGCATTCAAAGAGCCTGGATTAAAGTTGCTCTACGTTACTCCTGAAAAAATTTCCGCTTCAGAAAAATTCCAAAATACATTAGACTCGTTGTATGGAAGAGATAAGTTAGCACGATTTGTAATAGACGAGGCTCATTGTGTTTCACAGTGGGGACATGATTTCAGGTAACTTTTCGTGTACTTTATTTTCAGTCGATACCTTACCATTACCGAGGTATGTATTAAAAAGCTTTTTGGTCCCTCATGCCATGAATGAAGCAAGGAGTGTGCCAAGGCCGAGTTATTTGGTGGTCCATCCTCTGCCTACTCCTGCAGTGAAATGGCGTGACGGTTAATTAGTTAGTCTTACAAACCAACTAAAATAATTCAATGGTCGCTGACTGCGTTTGTTTCTCACCACGTCTCACCTCAAAAATGTCCTCAGTTTTCATCTTTCAGGAAGGAATTAACGAACAAAAAATCAGTTAAAAATTGAAATTAATTAATTCAGGTTTTTTTTTTAAATTTGGCAATTCACCCTAAATCAATTCAGGTTGATGAAATATGTGTGTTTATATGTTTACACATTAATTATTAATTTTCGTTCAGTATTTTCAAATGGTCTTGGCCCCACGTTGGTTGCCATTGTGACTTAAAGGATTTAGCAATTCAATTTGTAAATCTAAGGTAGTAATGAAACCAATCAATCATCAATCAAGTTATCAATTTATTGGATTCTATAACACGGAATATGCTATTTCTTAAATTAGAGACTCTTATCATAATGATCAATCTAATTTATCTCTTGGGATGATGAAGCTAACAAAATAATCATTTATAAGAAATAAATCTGTGATGAGTGACATTAATGTTCAAACACGGGCACTAACCTTGAAAATTGAGAATATTGTCGGGAATGTCGGGCGCCAGGTCTGTCTACTAAACATGACCATTTTATTAGAACATCCTAATCTTTACATTTAAAAAAAAACCAGTATCAGGTAAATTCAATTCAATTCTTTATTAATTTTAAAACATTACAAAATAAAATTTCAATGCGTTTTAAAAGAGTATTAATTTAAAATTTAAACAGTTTTAAGTAATTTATATTTCAATGAAGCACAATCACACTAACAACAACAAAGCTTTTTGTCTGAATTGTGCTTCATTGATATTAAACATATCAATATCCGAAGTGATTCTATTTAACAACAAGACCACTCTCCCAACTGGCATAACCATTGGCAAGTTAGTTCTGCAAGCCGGGAGATAAAACAGTCTATGCTGTCGATGACGGAGATAACCATCGGGAACATAGAAACTAATGCTCTCCATGATAGCCGAGTTTTCGAACCTTCCACGAATCAGTCTGAAGAAATGTGTTACAATGAGCGCATCCCTTCTGACCCGTAGAAGGTTCACACCAAGCATGCCCAAGAGAAAGTGGGTAGGGTAGAGCCACGGATAGTAGCCATACTTCCTCAGGTAAAGAAATCTCAGAAATTTCTTCTGAACCCTCTCCAACATGAGGGAATACTTAAAAAAATAACTAAATACGTAATTACTTAATACGTAAAGAAATAACTAACGCCTCACGATGTCAGCCGGAGAACCAGGAACCACCTTCTTCTTCTCGCAAAATCCGTTGAGTGCCACCGTCGTTTCCATTCACCAGATGCCGCCACTATCTCCAGTATGAACATTGCGCGTAACTCGAATGCCTCAACATCAAAATGCACACTTCTTACACGTCAACATTGATGGTTAAATGGGGTAACAAGTAAAACTGTTACAACCTCCTCTGCGCAACTTCTGATTGAGTGCAGTTTGACTAAAACACATACATTGTGTCAAAACGCGCCATTTGATGGGATATATTGCATTTAATAAGCTGACTTTGTAAATGTTAATATGATTTATAGGCTGTATGATTTACAGGCCAGACTACAAGCGATTGAACATCCTAAGAGGTCGTTTTCCCCGAGTCCCGATCATCGCCCTAACGGCCACCGCCAACCCGAGGGTCCGTATCGACATCCTGCATCAGCTGGGCATCCCCAACTGCAAATGGTTCCTCTGCAGCTTCAACAGGCCCAATCTCAAGTACAGCGTTCTGCCCAAGAAGGCGGGAAGCGTGACTCAGGATATTCAAGATCTGATTAAATCAAAGTTCTCCAGGTAAAAATAAGATATTATTCACATATATGTATATATTTCCTCCCCGCACGACAAATGTTTTGGTCAAACCATATAGGTTTACAATATTTATACAAAGCACACACACGAGGGGAGGTTTTTAAGTTTGCGGAATGGGTTGGGGGCCGTTCAAGTATTACGTAACGCACTTGGGGGGGGGGTGGTCTTGTGAAACGTTACTGTGCGTTACGAGGGGGGGTTCGAACAACACGTTACGTAACATGTTTTTCTATATTTAGATAAAAAAAACTAGGGAATTAAAATCTTCCAATTTGGCAACCCTTTTCGTTCTCGAAATCTCTTGTTATATTTATTACCGCAAACGCGATTAAAAGAATAAAAAAGGTATTTAAGTGACTTTCCAGTACTTTACGCAACTTCATTGTGACTTTCAGGTAACATGGGGGGGAGGGGGGGTCAAAAATCTTCAAAAATTGCGTTACGTAATACTTGAACACTCCCTTGGTAGGTGATTAGTGGGGGTGTCACTGAATTAGATACTAATTGAACAACTCATTATTAGTACAAACACCGGGTTTTATCGTAATTAGGTCATTAGTCTTTGAGCTATCGTTGACCAAACAAGTCAATCGGGAAGAAATTCCGAAATATGGAGAAAATCGAGTTCCGCGCTGTTAAAGTTTTAAGCAAGGAAAATCAGACCATACTGAAAGAAATGTCATCCGTTTACGGGGACTCTTGTCCAAGTAAAACTATGGTTTACAAATGGCATACCCTCTTTAAACAAGGCAGGGAGTCACTTGAAGATGACCCACGGCCATGGAGGCCGATCGTGGTGACTACTCTGGAAAGTATTCAAAAAGTCGAAAAATAAATATTAGAATGTCCGACTAAAGAAGAAACAGCTCGCAGAAATGGTTGGAGTATCAAATACAACCATTTTCAAAATTCTTCACATCATCTTGGCATGACTAAAATCAGCACAAGATGGGTGACGAATGAATGCTCCGCCGCCCCAAAAACAACAGCGCGTGAGGTGTTCTCGTGCATTTTCAGATCTCTGTGGGGAAGACAAAGATGAAGTGTTGGCTCAAATTGTTATGGATGATGAAATTTGGGTTCATCATTATGAACCTGAGTCTAAACAGGACTCAATGCAGTGGCACAGAAAAGCACACAATCGGCCGAGAAAATCATGGCAACAGTCTTTTGGGACTGAGAAGGAATCCTGTTGATAAAGGTGTTTCCATAACCGGAGATTACTACACTTCAATCCTAGAGCAATTAAAGGAAGCCATCGAGGAAAAAAGAAGGGAAAAATTGACCAAAGGTATCCTCCTTCTGCACGACAACGCACCTGTTCACAAGAGCCGTGTTGCGATGGCTGCCCTGCAGATGGTGGGCTTCGAAATTTTGCCACACCCACTTTACAGTCCTGACCTGGCTCCCATTGAGTATTACCCATTTCAAAACTCGAAAAAAGAACTTTGTGGGAAAAAGTTTTCAAGTGATGAAGAAGTGAAGGATGCAATTTTGGCGTATTTTTTAGACAAAGACAAATCTTTTTTTTTTTTAGGGTTAATTGAAAGATCTGAAAAATGTATAAGGGTTGCAGGTGAATATAGTGAAAAGGAAAAATAATTTTGGATTTTTATTTCCACTCCTTACCCCCCATTCCGCGAACTTAAAAACCCACCCTCGTATAACGAGAAACCACAAAATAGAAAATAGATATAGAAGAATAATATTTCAAGTAACCACAATACAAAGGCATAGCATACATGGACAGATTCTTCTTCTTCTTCAATGGCGCTACAGCCCATTTCGAGCCTTGGCCTTCTTCAAGATAAGCCTCCACCGCCCTCTGTCCTCGGCCATCGTCTTTCAATCTGTAACATTGAGTAGTCTTCTTGCAACCTTCCTGACATCATCCTCCTATCTCAGCCTAGGTCTGCCCGCCTTTCATTTACCTCCCGGGTGTCCTGTTAGAACCTTTTTCGGTACTCATGTGCTTGGCATTCGGTGCACATGTCCTGCCCATCATAGTCTTTAGAGCCAGTGGCGGCGTAGGGTAGATTGGCACCCGGGGCGGTTTTTTTATTGAACACCCTACATAAAATAAAACACCAAATACTAAACATGCTTCATTTTACTAAAATATTCGATCACAATATCAAGATCATCTTCTCTTTCAATTGATAATATAGAAAAATTGGTTATCCGCGCTTGGCTCATTGTGGACCTTAAATAAGATTTTATTAAGGAGACAGAAAAAGATATTGTCACCTCCGGGACTCGAACGCGGGACCTTCTGTTTACATGGAAACAGCTCTACCAACTGAGCTAAGGTGTCTATATCCAATTCGGTCACATTTAACTGTATCATTCTTCGACTAAGAACTACCAACTTTATCTTCATTTTCTTAACGCACATATTATTGGCCGCTACCTTTATATATATTGCAAGATTCAAACCCGAACTAAATGCTATCTACAAGGGCGGATCGAGGATTTTTTTCTGGGGGGGGGGCACAAGGAGCGGACGGGCAAATAATCAACAATTACTGTTAGGATTTTTTTCTGGGGGGGCACAAAGGGCGGATGGGCAAAAAATCAACAATTACTGTTAGGTTTTTTTTCTGGGGGGGGGGGCACAAGGGGTGGACGCGCAAAAAAATCAATAATTACTGTTAGGATTTTTTTCTGGGCGGGCACAAGCGGCGGAAAGGCAAAAAATCAACGATTACTGTTAGAAAAATGAACTTACGTATCATATTTCAAGTTTATTTCTACAAGTTCAAGTATGTATAGGAAGGTTTATGAAAGTGTCAAAACAATCGAAAAATGAAATGTTTAAAAAATACAGTTTTAGCTTCTAAGTATATACTGTGATGGAATCTCCACAGTACAGAAAAATACCCTCTGGGGGGGGCACGTGCCCCCTTGCCCCCCCCCCCCCCTCCATATATCCGCCCTTGGCTATCTAGATAGTGTCTGGATAAATTATTAATTAGCTCAGTTAGTAGAGCTGTTGCCATATAAGCAGAAGGTCCTGGGTTCAAGTCCCAGAGGTGCCGATAACTTTTTCTGATTTTTCTGTCTCCAGATTTCCGATTGAGCTTCGCTAATTTCTTCTTTCAACGCCTGCTTTGCCGGTGTTGGGATTACGCATCTCTTGATAGTGTTGATACAAGCTTCTCAAAATGATTCTTCAGTTTTAGAAATGGAATTAGAAATTCTATTCGAAAAATAAATATATAGTTGCGACGCATTTCAAAATATGATAATGTAAGTAGCTAGATACAAGAGTATGTAGTTATTTATTGAAATATCTTTACAGCAGGAGATTTTGTGCGCATTCTTTGTCTATACGAGTGGGTTGTCGTTGTCACCCCTTGGTGCTTGGCACCCGGGGCGGACCGCCCCCTCCGCCCCCCCCTTACGCCGCCACTGTTTAGAGCCTTAAATGGGTATAGAGTCTGGGAACTTGGTAGATGTCATAGAGCTCATTATTGTGGCGCCATGCCTCTCCCTCTCGCACCACTCATAAAATTCTTCGAAATAACTTTCTTTCAAAGGTGTCCAGCTGTTCCGCAGACTTTGCTGTCAGTGTTCCCGCCTCACATTCATAGGTCAAGAGCGTTCTAATAATTGTTTTATATAGGGTTATTTTGGTTTTCCTACGGACGTTTCGGGATTTGACCACTGGCAGCAACGCGAAGTATGTGTTGTTAATGGTTGTGATAGCGGCTTAACGCTTTCTTACTTCTATGGATATCTTTCAGATGGATATAACACTGGCAACATACTCATAGGCATATACACACTCACTCACATAGGCATATTTATACGCACATAAGTTTACACGGGAATGTTAAAGGGAATAAACGTCACACAGGCCAACGTGAAAAAAGCTCCACCTTTAAGAATTTTCTTTATCCTTCTCAGACCTCCATCATCTCTAGGTGACTTCTTGTTAGATCTACCAAATTCATTATTTGTTAGTAAATAAATGTTGTTCATTCTTCTTTGGACATAAATATTATTACAGACATGATTTGTATTTCTTTGAAAATACATTTCACAAGATAATTTGTGTCTTTAAATAATCATTATCTTTTAAAAAAGTGTTTTGCTTTAACTTCTATTTTCTCCAGTAATTTTCCTTGAATTTTTACTGTATTTAAATTTATTTTAATACTATTTTTATTTTATTTTATAATTTTTACCATGCTTTTAAACTTCTAACACATTTATCTCAGCTCAACATTTTTGTGGGTGACACCACTTCTACACTGATCGCCTCATGTGAATCATGATTTTAACTTCTATCCTAACCTCACCTAGTTTCATAACTTATTTACCTTCCTAAAAGGTAGCTCTTACCTAAAATCTTATATAGTTCTTACCTGATCATGACATTATTGTACAACATGGGTCGGCAACCTTTTGTGGTCCAAGGGCCAAATATTTGACGTAGGAACTTGCGCGGGCCGCACTTAAAAATTCTCTAGCCACCCCCCCCCCCCTGGGACGGATCTCATTTGACTAGGTAGAAACTTGCTCCAAGTCAACTTTAATAGGAGGGGGGTGACACAACGTCATCCGCCCCGGGTGGCACCCATGCTAGCTACGCCACTGCATATCATTACAGTATAACTACAATATTTCAGCTCTAAAAATAAAACTGTTTTCGTATTTTTACGACATTTATTCTTGTTAAAATGGCTACATAAATAAAATGGCAATATAAATCATTTTTTAAGAAAGAGTAAAAGAAATGTCACAGAAACCGAACAGAACTCAATGGGATTTTTGTTGTTGAATTTGACTTGCAAGTTCTTTAATATTTGCTTGCATTTTTGATCTGGAGACGCGTAGTATTGCATCCAAATGTAAATGTGATAATTGAGAACAGTGTTTGTTTTTCCGATAATTAAGAATTGAAAAAGTTTGCTCACAAATATACGTACTACCAAACATAGTAATTATTTGCTGAGCAAACCTTTTTAATTCTTTGTAGGTACTTATAGGAAGGCAAACTCCCGTAGAAATCTACCAAGTTATTTTTTTCCTTAAATGCCATTTTAAGGAAAGGTATTACCACTTTGCAAATCTATCATGTTGATTTGCAAATAGCTTGGTACATTATCGATATCCACTGCGAAGGGGTTTTCGAAAATCTCCATCTTACATGAGATTTTTTTGAAATCAGCAAACCGGTTTTCAAACTCAGTTTGAAGTTGTAGAAATGCACTTTTCATGTTAGTATTTTCCCAAATAAAATTTATCCCAGCTTCTTCTACTGCTTTCTTGCAATTTGGAAAATGATCGAGTTTTCTTTCATCGATATGCTTGATAAACAATGATAGTTTAATTTCAAATGATTTAACATCTGAATACATTTGGCATATCAATTTATTTTTTCCCTGTAAACGAGTATTGAGTAGATTCAGTTCGGCAGTAAAATCAGTTAAAAATCCAAGATCTCCCCTTATCTTCGCTATCCATTTCACCCCGTTGTGTATGATATCGTCCGTCACGTGCGTTGCGGCGAGAATCTTGCGGGCCGCACCAAGACCCCTCGCGGGCCGCATGCGGCCCGCGGGCCTCAGGTTGCCGACCCATGCTGTACAATGTAATTTTTTTTTTGTATTTCCAGATTGTCGGGCATAGTTTACTGCCTATCGCGCAAGGAGTGCGACAAATTGGCCGACGATCTGTCAAAGAGTGGCATATCTGCCGTCAGCTATCACGCAGGCCTCAGCGACAAGGACAGGGAGTTTGCGCAGTCCAACTGGCTGGACGATAGATTCAGAGTGGTAAGGGACAAGCTATCCTCTGTGGAGGAATCAATCTCACTGTTAGTTACAAGATTTATTCAATGAGTTAGATTTGCATGTCTGTTACCCCTTTCTCAATAAATGTCCTCTGTAGTATAAGTAAAAGCTTTCAAACCATTCCACAAGATGTCATGTATGTAAAAGCTTTCACGATGGTAACTTGCATTTTTTTTTCTTCGTGGAACGAGGGAAAAGACAATTGATCTCGAAGACCACGGGGGCCAAGGAACCGGAATTGTATTTTTCTAGATTCATTGTTTGTAGTGTGCTGAACACAGTTCTCAAATATTAAGTATGAAACTGAAAAACTGTTTGTTTGTCTCAACAAAAAGTTAAAATGGTATAAACGGCATTAGACGTTTTATTAACCTCTTGGGTTTTTTGTGAATAACCTTGTCAGATTATGCTCAATCGGCCTAAAAAATTGTCCAGGTACATATTTTAATTAACAAATTCACTTTCCAATCTTGAATTTTTAGTTTTTGTGTTATTAAAATAAAATAGATAAAAACAAATATTTACATATTCGTAAAATTGATAATTTGTATGAAAGCGGTTATCGGTTTTTTAACATTTTGATGTAAAATATTGCAAATGTATTTACAATTACGAAAGATTTGAGGGTTGAGTAATTTCATCTAAAATTATTTTTTATTATTAAAAATGCCTAAATCAGCAAAAATTATTGTACCGTGTTGTAGTTGGAAAACTATTCTACAAGAAACCGCTGAAAAGTAACATTCCCAAATATGAGGCTTGAAGGGTTTTACGTCAAGGCGTGGTTTTGTTTTTTAGACAAATCCGAGATAAAGTTTTGCCCACTTGACCTTCAAAACAAGAGGAAGGTGACGGTCTCTACATGAAATTTCAAAAAATCACCCCATGCCTTTTTCCCAACCTTTAACCCTTTGAATAATAAGAAAATAATATCCATAAACTTTTTCCTGTTAAGGTTTGCGCGCAAAATTCTCAGTTCTTGACAGGCATTTTAAATGTTTTAAAATTTTTATTGGTTATTTTTAAACCCTTTTTCAAAAACAAAAACTGTTCTAAAATCTAGATTAAATAATCTTTCCGATGTGTTTATTAGAAATGAACTTTTTTTTTTCTAAATATACAAATTTTGATTTTGGAAATGTAAATTGGCTAAAAAATTCATATCTGCGAATACTCGAATTAAAGTACTTAAAATAGAATAAACTTAAAATTTTAAATACAGATTCGAAAATTTGTTTTGAAACTGTCACTTCACTTTTTATTTAATTTATACAATTTTGTTTTAAAATAATTGTGTGTTACGTCACAAATTTGCGCGAAATAAAACCGTCACTTATGATCGGGTTTGTAAAATATCTGAAAAACATAGCTCGTATATTCCTAAGGCAGTGAGAAGCAGTAGCGTAGCGAGGGGGGGGCGGACCGCCCCGGGTGCCACCCGAGGGGGGGGTGACACTCGAACGGAAATGGAAAAAAAAATACGAAAGTGCGAAATTGCCACAAAAAATATTTTACATGTAAACACTGACTGTTATTTAGCTCGGTTGGTCGGGGATTCCCGAAAAAATGTTTTTTAATATTTTCGTTCCTAGCTCGAAGCATTGCTCGATCGGGGATTTCCCGAAATATTCCTAGATAAAAATTCTAATTTCGTTCGTATATTGTGATTGACGTAAACTTGTGAAGTTAATTGTTATCTATTGGCTGACGTGAATTAGTTGTTATTCTGTTAGCGTTTTTATTAGTGCTGAAAGATCATTTTGAAAAAACAAGGTAAGTGGATTTGATAGTTCACTTTTATAATAGACGCAAAACTTGAATACAATACACCAGAATCGATTGATAACTGATTTGCATGTTTTTTTTCTGCACTATATTGTTTTGTGTACATGAAAATATTTAAGGAATAACAAGCAATTTGGAGGATTTCAGAAAACGTAGAATTCGAAATATGCGTTTTGAATTTGTTGTCGAAGCGCTATTTACACCGATTACCAAGTCAACTGCCAACAGTATTTACACCAAACGAATAGCTTCTTACACTGAGGTAGTATAAGCTAAGGTGATTCGCATACCAAATGTAAAAGCGCCCTCAGATATCGATCAGCTGTCGATTATTTGGATGAGAGGTCACCTTCGCATTACTAGCGCTATAAATCATAATACCTAAATTATTTTATCCAATATCAGATTGGGTATTATCCAAAATCTAGTTTTATGGTTACTAAAAATAAAGATTCTGTATATTTTTAATAATTTAACTACATGTAAAAGTATAATTGATAAACTAGTAATCCTTAAATCAGATTTTTGCCTAAGTCCTAATTTTGAAAAATAAAAAGTTTTTTGGTTGGCGACGCGCGACATTACGTGAGTATATCGTCTTGACGGTGTATTTATTCGTTGACCCGGCCTATACTAATTTCACATTTTTCTAAATTTAAGTTAAGAGTGAGTCTGTGTAAGAATCCAAAAGCTTGAATAAAAGTTACACACGGAACAAGCAAATGGTTTTCCTCCGAATTTTGGAGCGTATGGGGTGCAACTCAAATTTAGAGCTCATCTCAAAACTGGTATCAATTTAAGATTAAATCTGTATTTGGTAACTCGTTTTAATTAAAACTACACCCATAACATGAAAATGGTTTTCCTTCAATATTTCCAGCAAATAGTCTGAAACTTTCGTATCCTGCAACTCGGGGAATATCTTGCAATAGTGGAAATCAGGAATGGTTTCCTTCGAAATGGGTCCGCAGATAAACAGAGTTTCAAATGAAATTTCAAAGGAAACCATTTTCGAGTCCCACGTGCAAGATTTGAAAGTTGCAGAATATGTGCCACAAAGATCGGAGTAAAACCATTTTCGTGTACTGCGTGCATTAATAATTAAAGTTGGGGACTAACACCTTTACTATCTCATAATTGAAATTTCATCGTTACACTCTGAACACAAAACTATTAAGAATGGGTTGTTGAGATTATGTTTTCACGCCAACAAATGATTTTCCTCAGAATTTTGCAGCATATTAGAATTAAAGACTCCACTCGGAACTTTAGAACGGTTTCGAAATTTATCCTACATTTGGAAAACAAAGCTGGTTTGAACTTTCTGTTGTGAGTGTTTCCCCATGTTGAAAACTGCATCCAGAACTCAAAAATGGTTTTCCTCAGATTTTTGCACCACATAGTATGCAACTTGAATTTTTTAACTTCCCTTGGAAAATGAGAATGGTTTTCTTTCGAAATGCGTCAGCACATGCACCCGCATTTCTATATTTTTTTGAAATTCTGAACACAAGACTTGTTTTAACTTTAGAAATTATCTAGTAAGAGTCCACCGGCTTAAATTAAAATTGAACCTTATTAATTATTTTAAAACTGGTTTAAATTTAAGAGTGAATGTATTCGGTAACTCTTTTTAATTAAAACAACACCCATAATATGAAAATGGTTTTCCTCCGATATTTGCAGCACGTAGTCTAAAACCTTCATATTTTGCAACTCGGGGAATATCTTACAACGGTGGAACTCGGGAACGGTTTCCTTCGAAATGGGTCCGCAGATGAACAGAGTTTCAAATGAAATTTCAAACGAAACCATTTTCGAGTTCCACGTGCAAGATTTGAAAGTGTACGCAACTTTCAAGTGCTGCAAGCAGTACCGGATTATCCCTAAGGCAGAGTAGGCAACTGCCTAGGGGCCCCGCATCGGCTGGGGGCCCCGCATCGGCTAGGGGCCCCGCGTCCCGAGAAAAATTACTTGCTTCAATTAGTGAGCAACGAAGTTTCGGAAAAAGTCAGCTTTCAAGACGTTTTTTTTAATTTTTATTAGGAACATTTACAGCTTAATAATATTAGGTACACACATTAAAGAAAACAACAAATTATAATAATTAGGTTATAACCCAATAAATAACTAATGTTCACATCATGCACAAATAATAAATAAAAAGTCTATAATTAAAACAAATATATAAACATAGTTGTATTTTACTTTTCTTTCCTTCTATTTGTTGCAACATTACTTAGTATCTGAAGTGATTTAAGATGCCGTGTGTGGTTTATATTGGCATTTGTTTTGTTTTATTTCTAATCATATGTTTAAAATATAAATGTTGTACAAGCTTCAGTATGCACTTACCTATCTGCTTGCTAAAATTCTTGGGGAAAGGTTATCTGGAAGAGATCACTTTAGTGACAAGACAAGACACACGGGCCTCTGACTCTGGGGGCCTTCAAACGCCTCCACGTTCTCTTGATTAAATCCTAAACAAGGCTTTAAAGACACCGCAAAAAATTGTTATTTTTAATTCATTTTCTGAAAGATGCATTTGTTAATAATGCTCTCTCCATTTGAAGAAATTGGTAAAATTGATGGAGATACAGCATTTTATATGAAACCGTTTTAAACAGCTTGTATGTTGAATTATCCCCAGCAAAACGTTGAAAGCTTTTTTCTCGAAACTACGTTTTTCAACCTGGTTGACAACATATCAGAAAAACTATATATCCGATTTGCATGCACTAAGTCTTAAACAGTTCCAGTCACTACGGCACCACTTCGGGATTTTTTTATGAAGATTTATTTTTTTTGAACAATGAAAATTTTCCATAAAAAATCGAAAATAAAATTCGCTGGTCCGCCATTTTTTTTATATATATCAAAATTCCCCTATGCCATAGACAGTAGATTTGCGGACAGATTAAGACTTGGTGCATAAAAATGTTTTCCAAGGTAGTAAGAGGGAGTTTTTTTCGATTTTTTGTTTATTTTTGGCAGCATTTTGAAGTGAAAAACGCGATTTTTGCTTAAAAATTTCGGTGAATTTGTTTGGAGGCCCCTTAACCCCCCCCCCCCCCCCCCCCCCCGGTAGTCCGCCATTGGTAAAGGGGCCCCGAGAAGTGCATTGCCTAGGGGCCCCGACATGGTTAATCCGGCCCTGGCTGCAAGGATCGAAGAAAAACCATTTGTGTGTACTGTGTGCATTAAAATATTAAAGCTGGGGACTCACACCTTTACGATTTCACAATTGAAGTTTTATTGTTACACTCTGAACACAAAACTGGTTTTAACTTTATTAAGGGTTGTTAAAATTATATTTTCACCCCGGCAAATGATTTTCCTCAGAATTGAACAGTGATTGACGGGAACTCGTGAAGGGAATTATTACCTATTGATTGTTGAAATTGTTAGTTATTCTGTTAGTGTTTTTAAAACTGTTTTTATATTTAAGGAGGTCGAAATTTGTGTTTTGAATTTCTCAAAGTAAATTTTAATGGGGGGGGGGGGGGGGGGGGGGGGGGGTGACACCACGTTTTCCGCCCCGGGTGCCACCCATGCTAGCTACGCCACTGGTGAGAAGCATTATTTCTTTCACTTATATAAAAGAAATCACAAATGTTTGCAAGATAGGAAGAGAGATATCGAACTTTTAATAATATGCACGGGCATTCTGCGACAATTTAGGTCTCCTGTTATTGTAACGGCATATGATGTTTTAGGACAACTTTGGCCACGGGTTAAAGCAGAATTTTGAAACTTCTTGATTAAATTTTGCTCATTTGCTCACCATGATCAAAATAATAGGAAAATTACTGTCTGCATCTGATTTCGAAAAAGTTTACGCAAAGGCCGGGTAACGCCGGGGGCTTCAACTACTTATTTTATAGATGAGATTGAGATCTTATAAAATAATATAATAAATGATGATTTTAGGTGTGCGCCACGGTTGCCTTTGGCATGGGCATAGACAAACCGGACGTGCGCTTTGTGATCCACCATAGCTTACCCAAGTCAGTGGAGGGCTACTACCAGGAGGCGGGTCGGGCTGGGAGAGACGGGGACCTCGCCACCTGCGTAGTCTTCTACTCCTACACCGACGTGATGCGCTATAGAAAATTGCTGGACCGTAAGTTTTACATTTTTTCATAATTTTGTTGTAAATTAATGTTGATTAACTCTCCCGTTCCGAAGGGAGGTAATACACTTCCCCCAAACAAGAGTTTTGTGCGATATCTAAGTTGGTTTTTAAATACAGTAGGGCCTCGCTAAACGGGATAGAGAAAAACAAGACCCCTTCCGATTTATCGAGGCGTCCGGATTATAGTATGCAATATTTTAATAGGAATAAAACATATTTTTAACTTGGGTTTCATTTATTAAAGTAAAAATTTAAAGTCAATTTAGACAAGATAAGTATGTACGTACAAATGTACTTAAAAAATTCAAACATGTAAGAAATTTGTGCACTTAACATGAAATTCTTCTTGAAAAGTCTGTAATATACTTCTGCTTATAATTTTCGCACTTCATTTCAAAAGCACGGTTTCTAAGTTGACGGAGAAACATAGCTTTGTGGCTATCAAATTCGTTATCTTCAGCCCCCCGCGCAATCCTCTCGCCTGCACGCTGTAATCCGTGCAGCTTGCACCGAAGTAACGTAGGTTCGGATTAGCGAGGCTCTACTGTACATCTATTTGAATTTCACTTTTGTTTTCTTGATTCAATGAACGTATGAATGAAATGGAATCTTGGAAGTAGAAATTAACCCACTTTCCAACATCCAATCGAGCTAAAACTCGACAGATAGACTCGTTATCCATGACAAAGTATTCTATCAATTTGGTGGCAATCACGCACACACATGCGGACATATATGCATTTCTCTGAAATTCAAAGACATTACAGCACTTAATATTCAAAATAAATGTCGGCCTTATCCAGCCGACATTTGGCTTGACTCTAGTTCCTAGGTAGGAAAGTTCATTCCTCAGAGCTTTTTTCCTGTCCAACATCTTCTATCTTCCGAGTATTAAGTATTGACCATTCCAGTGGATCGCAGCGCAAACTATGAAGCCAAGAAGATCCACATCGCCAACTTGATGAGGATGGTGGAGTTCTGCGAGAATGTGACAGAATGCCGGAGGTCACAAGTTCTGGCGTACTTTGGAGAAACCTTCAGTCGGGATGCTTGTCGCTCCATCCCTACCACGGCCTGTGACAACTGCCTGCGGGGGGACAATTACAAGGTTCACCTTTTTACTATTATTTGAATGCGGTAGAGCTCTTTGCCAATTAGAGGGCTTACAGCTACTGCAAAGTGTACAACATTATTTCCTCTCCTTTAAGAGCATTAAATTGGAATGATGAATGTCTTGAGGATCTTTTTAAGGCCCAGCTTCCCGCATTTCTACCGATTTATTACATGTTTTCTTTAAACTAAAACTTAAACCTACTGTAAGTTTTGAAGCTCTTAAAAAAATATGTGTTATTCTTGAAGATAATATCATCCATCCATATGAAAAAAAATTGCAAAGTATGCTCTGAAAATTATTATAAACAAGTTTTTTTCAGTTATTTTAAAAGCTATGTACATGGATGAAAAAATTCACATTGTTTCTTTAAATGCTATTTTAGACAATCTCCATGAAATTTTTGCCCTATTTTAAACGAGTCATGTTTTACAATTTCTCAACATTTTCTCTATTTTCGCTTAAATAGTATCTATCGTTTTTAATATTAGCGCACCCTCTCTAACATTCATATTTACATATTTCTCCATTTTCTTCTTTTTGGGCGGGTACCGTTAAGTATAGTACTCCCATTATCAATTTGGGAGGCGGGTGTGGGTACCGCCGCCCCGGGAACTATTTATTGGAAAACCAACACCTCTGCCATAGGTCACCCCAAGTGGTTTGCTACGTTTGATGACTTAGCAGAGGTGCTCGGTTTCATAGGGTTTCATGAGGTTTGTCCAGGTCTTGGCGGCCGATGCGTCTGCTCATCTGCCGTGTGGTGGGAGAGAGAGAGACTGGTTGAGGGAGGTCATTTATCCTCTCCAGGCGGAACCTCTCGCCCCATCGCCTTGCACCGCAGTTGGACAGATGGATTCATACATCCATCACTCCTTGACACAATGACCCTCAGATTCCTACCCACCCCTCATACCCTTTCATTCCCAGAACTTCCTCTCCTTTCTTCCCTAAAAAGACCCTCCACACAGCATCCTCAAAGATGTCATAGCTCCTCAGGGGAATTATTTTCCTCAGGGCCTCCTGTGTGGAGCTAATGTAAAAAAATTATTAATTGAAAAAATGTTCATATGCAAGATTCTTGCATTGTTCTGATAGCCATTTCAGCCTTTCACAGCCCCCCATTTGCCCTCAAAGCCTTCACCGCCCCCTGGATCTTAAACAACCCCCCCGTTGGAAATCACTGGTTTAGATCATTGATTAAAGTTTTGACATTGTTGTGGCAGGTGGTGGACGTGACGGAAGACTGCAAGGTGATCTGCCGGGCCGTGCGGGACCTGTGCATGGGCCGCAACCGCTTTACGCTGCTCCACATGGCCGAGGTGTTCAAGGGGAGCGCCCAGAAGAAGGTGGTGGACAACGGCCACAACAAGCACCCGGCGCACGCCCGAGCCAAGTCCTGGCCGCGCGGAGACGCCCAGAGGCTGCTGCATCAGCTCATCACCAAGGAGTACTTGATGGAAGAGCTCATCGTCAGCAATGACATTGCTAACGCTTACCTAAAATTAGGACCGCAGGTGCACAAGTAAGATAATTGGGCTTTTCTAAATAGATAATTATATGTGGATGTTATTTCTTTGCCTTTTGGGGTCCTTAGGTCCTTACAAATGAAATTGGCGTTTTGTATGGGAGGAACATAAAGTCGAACAAGCCCCGTGGACGGCCGGAGACCAAAGTTGATAATGAAGAATTGAAGGCTGTTGTGGAAGCGGATCCATCGCAAATCACGTCCGAGTTAGCGGCAGGCTGTGGTGTTAGTGATAAAACTGTTTTAATCCACTTGGAGCAAATTGGGAAGGTGAAAAAGCTTGAAAGGTGGGTACCTCACGAATTGAGTGAAGCAAATCAACAAACGCGCGTTGACTGCTGCGTTGCATTACTCAACCGGCACAATAATGAAGGGATTTTAAATTGAATCATTACCTGTGATGAAAAGTGGATACTGTACGATAATCGGAAGCGCTCATTGCAATGGCTGAACCCTGCCGAACCATGCCCCAAGCGAAAAGTTACTTGTGAGCGTTTGGTGGACTGGTGCTGGTGTCGTTCATTACAGTTTTCTTAAATCTGGCCAGACGATTACGGCGGATGTCTATTGTCAGCAACTGCAAACCATGATGGAAAAGCTAGCTGCTAAACAACCGAGGCTGGTTAATCGCTCTAGGCCACTGCTGCTTCATGACAACGTTAGACAGCACACTGCACAACAGACGGCTTAGAGGAGCTTCAATTGGACATCCACTGTACCCTCCGGACCTTGCCCCAACAGATTACCATTTTTTTCCAAATTTGGATAACTTCTTGCAAGGGAAAAAATTCATTTCTGATGGGGCAGTCCAAACCGTCTTCAAAGATTTTATTGATTCCCGTCCGAATGGTTTTTTTAGTAAAGGGATCGATGAACTATCTATGAGATGGCAAAAGTGCATTGATTGCAATGGTACATAATTTGATTAAATAAATATATTATATTAAAAAAAAATCGACTTTACGTTCCTCCCATACAAAACGCCAATTTCATATGTAAGGGCCTAATATTTATTTTTATTTATTTATTTTAGCATATATAATACAATATACATTTAGATAATGTAGTAATTTGCGTACATGTTCATTTTAAAATACGTTAATACCACTCTTCCATGGAAGCATTAGCTTGTGTCTGGAAGAGTAGTGTACATTTAATACATATAATGCGGAAGTGAATGACAGAAGAAGTCGGAGATGCCCGAGGTGGATATAGCTAGTAATTCAACTTGAGTCGGGTCAAATCAATAGTCAGAATAACAGAAGGGCGTTCTGCCTACCCCTGCGGAGAAAGCGCTTGATATTTAGATAGTTATAGCAGAATGTGTAGATTTAATCTCTTTTACTTTTGTATTATAATTGTTGTTTTTTTTTACATTAGCTCCACACAGGAGGCCCTGAGGAAAATAATTTCCCTCGGGGCATATGTCATCTTATGGGATGCTGTGTGGAGAGTATTTTTAAGGAAAGGAAGGATAGGAAGTTCTGAGAAGAAAAAAGGTATGAGGGATTGGTAGAAATCCA
Organism: Limnephilus marmoratus; assembly: GCA_917880885.1. Taxonomy (NCBI): domain Eukaryota; kingdom Metazoa; phylum Arthropoda; class Insecta; order Trichoptera; family Limnephilidae; genus Limnephilus; species Limnephilus marmoratus. Next base: position 27,137,851 of record OU862918.1, on the reverse strand, counting down.
TCCATCCAACGAGGTCGAGAGAATCCGACTGGAAAGTTTAAAAGGCCTCCCTCAACCAGTCTCTCTCGATCTGGCCTGCCATGCAGCAGGTGGGCATCCGCCGCCAAGACCTGGACAAACCTCACTCCATGAACCCGGACACCCCTGCTAAGTCACTAAACGTAGCGAACCACTTGGGGTATCCTATGGCAGAGGTGTTGGTTATTCAATTGGTTATATAAATGGTTCACGGGGCACGGCGGTACCCATACCTGCCTCCCAAATTGTATAATAACATTGAGGTTTTATTGTGATATTGAGATGGCAGAATAATAGTTGATAGACTGTAAGTAACCCGCCTTCGTTCGCTTGGAGTCTAAGAACTCCCCGACTTTTTTTTACTTATAAGTAGTGAGTGACCGAAGGTTCAGTTTCGGCAAATTTCGGCAAAAAAATCTAGTTTCGGCATCAGTTTCAGCATCAACTGTCTGAAGAAGTGTAAAAAATAAGCCAAATAACAGTAAACAATCGATTTTTAACATGTCTAAAAAAGTTTCAGTTTCGAAGTTTCGGTTTCGGTGGAAAGTCCTGTTTCGGTTGGACACTACTTATAAACTTATTACTTTTCTTACTTATATCTTATTAACTTTCCAAATTTTAAAGTCAACCTTCACAAAGCAATGCTGCACACAATACGCGCTCAACGTTTATGCGCAATAGACATGCATTTCAAAAAGAACACCAGTAATTTGATGTATTTTATGCATAAATTAAATTTAAAACTTGCAATATTTAAAAAAAATGTTGATTATTTTTAGCATCGACAATGGACATTTCAATTTTACCAGTGAAGAAAATACAATTAATGTATTATTATCTTCTAAAATACCTCTTGAAATATACATAGTCCAAGTTATATTATAAAATACGAGTAATTTTAACATGAGGGTGTTGGCTCAATCGTAAAAATTAAAGCGACCGATGGCAGTTAATACAAGTGTTGTTACGGATGGCAGGTGACAATAAATAGAGACCAGACAGCCATCTATACTCTGTTGTCTATACCTGCCTATCTATACATCTGTACTCTACTGTACCTACAGTTATCTCGCTTTCATATATGGTCTCTCCCATAAAATACTGTAGTCACACATTCATTACAATAAATGTTGTAGAACTGACAGTTTATATGCGAAATTTAAGCATTATATGCGCTCTTCAGTACCTCAAAAGGTCGTCAACATTTTATTTTTAATTTTTATTTAATTTTTTTATTGGCAATGCTGATTAAAAATACATATAAAGTTACATAAGGTTTTAAGAAAGAAAATAAAAAATTGCCTTTCCTCACCATAAAGAGACAATGCTCTTGTGTTTGGTGAGGGAGTTCTAGCTCAATTAGTAAAAAGATTGTGTAAGTTAGTAATAACGGCTATTGTAAATAATAAGTAGGTTAAAAAATCATGTATAAATTTTAAAATAAAAATCATGAAGAGTTAAAAAAATCATAATATAAATTAAAAGAATCATGAAAGTTAGTAACAAAAATTATTGTAATAAGTAAGTAAAGGATATGTAAGAAATATATCATGAATATTTATACCTCTTGTAGTGTATTGATTATTCAGGTAGTTTCAGCTTCCTTCAATAGATGTCGATAGTTTAATTAGTAATATGAAGTTCTGCTACATCCCAACAGATGGCACTTGAGTATGGTATCAGAAGAGTACCACCTATCGTCGTTTGTGTCATAGGTATGAACGGTTACAATGATGGGCGAAGACACCGGCGAGACTGGGCTGGCTCCTACAGTCAGCTCGCAGCAGCGACAGAAAGACTTAGAGCCTAGTCTAGTAAGGACATCAGTCCAGTTTAATATTCATTGTAACTTTTATGACAACTTAATAAATCAATAGCAATGACACAAACCTATAACTTATTTGGAAGATACCCAACACATTTAAAGTTTTCTTATTATTGGAAATAAAGAGACACAACACCTCTCATTATTGACATTTTCCATGTGAAAATGGATTGTTTTTTTGTAATGTTAGTAAGAATGAATTTATTTTTGTAGGTTGATGAATGAAGAGGTTAAAGTTCTATTCCCGATGAAATGTGAGAAGAAATCCCTTAACATGTTGGCGGGAGGAGCCACCAAGACATCTGACAATGATTCCAATCCTGCCCTGAAAGAGATCCAAGACAAATGTTTCGCCGCTTTAACTGTAACATGCAGGTTAATATCAAAATCTTAAAAAAAAATTATTAAATAGTGAAATAAAACTTGTCAGTTATATTTTATTCGCTTGGCTTGGCTAACATCTTTTGTTTATTTCAGGTCAATTGCACATGCTAAAAATATTTCTATAGCTTCTGTGATGAATCTGCAAGCACTTAAAGACATGGCTAAAACACTCCCCGAAACTCCGGAAGAAATGCTGTGCCTGCCCCACGTCACCAAAGCTAACTTTGAGAAATTTGGAAAGGAACTGCTAGAAATTACGTCAAGCTTCTCGGCACAGAAACTTGGTGAGTTGTGTTATTTATTTAGAGGTTAAATGATTGGGCTGAAAACTGAAACTTATTGTGGTCTTGTTCAGTGGTGTTGTCTCTCGCCCTGCATGCCGCCTGGAGTCCTGAAAACCCTTCTGGATGGAAGGAGAGAGGCTCCTCCGGTTAGTTCTTGTTGGAATATTTGATGACCCTGTGCTGGCAACTCCGACAGTTCCGTTTCCGTATTCTTTTGTTTTTTCTTCTGTTAAACTAGAGTCAACTTGAGTATTGTTTATCTTCTAAATTCATCTGTACCATGCAATTGGATTTAATTAATTACAAACCAACAGTTCTCACTCCAGAACATAGGTGGAAACTATGTATAGTTGGCAATCAGCTGATCTGAAAAAAGCCAATCTCATACATACATGAAAGAGAGGTCTCAAGTTCTCAATGGCTGAACCGTAGCATCTTTCACGCTACAATAATTGCTATAAACTTTTCAGGTATTCTTATGGAACTTGAAGACCAGCAGAAGACAGCCAGCGCAACAGACAGACAGGCGGCTTTGAACGCAGTGGAAGACTCCGCCATGGATTGGGAAGGAGCTGCGAGGGCCGCCACCAGCACGCCTCGCACCGCCACCAAACGCAAAGGATCCAAGGGCTTTGGCGGCAGAAACAAGAGGTAGGCTGGCTATCATGGATAACAGAAACAAGGGAAACGGGCTACTTACTACTAAATCGTACCTATGTACAGCGGCAACCCACCTTTGTTTCTGCCTGCACACCAAACATATAACTTGCCACTTTGATAGCCTGTGCAGTTTGTTCATAGCTCGGTGACAGTTGACACATTTCCAAGCCATATATCCCTTTGTTTCTATTGTCTTTGCTGCCTATCAAGCATTAATGTTCCTTTCGATACTAAATGTACACACATCGTCTACTCTGGTTCTTAATATCAGTTTTATTATTCCCCATTCTTTTTATATATATTTTTTACATGAATACCGTACAAGAGTCCCGTTGAGTCACAGTGGCAGATTGAGTATGGGCTTTTTGAAAAATTGCCTAATTAACTCCTTTTGTTTGAACTAGATTCAAAAGAGGAGGAAAGAGTGGAACGCGCAGCCCCAGGAAATTTGGCGGTGGAGCCAAGTTCAAGAGGGGCGGTGGAACTCCTGCGCGGGGGGCAAAGAGAGGTAGAAGGGGTGGAGCCACATCTGCTTCAACAAGCACTGGTAAATCTGTCTTCCTCATTTGATACACAATTTATTTTCGTTCTAGTTGCCCATCACCTGTGAAAAATCATGGGATGCACAGATAAATCATTTTAAAAATACTCTTACTGGTGTAGTGGTGTACCGAATGGACAAAAAAAATTTTTTTTTTAACAATTGAAGAAAATAACAAAAAAATAAATAAATAAATAAAACGAGTGTGCTTTAGACCACACAACTTAAGTAAAACTTAACTAACTTATATCTCCCTCTCAACTTCCGTTCGCCTCGCCCGATCCTACTTTTCATAACGCTCTCGTCACGCATTCACCAGCTTACTCCCCAAGTCAAGCGTGCGTAAAGAAGTTTTACTTCAAAAACATAAAAATAATATTGTTGAATTGAAAAATGTTGTTAGGCACCCAGCTTATTTGTGTAAAAGGGGACTGCAGGCGGGTGGTGTTCTGAACAGTTTGAAAAAAATATTTGAAACTTTCATTACATCGAAACATGTACTCTTTAAAATGATTTGCCTGTAACTTGACCTGCATAGCAGCTTGTGTCGCTCTCCATAGAGAGAAAAAAAATTGCCTTATTTTTAAACGCCCGGGGTCTCAAAACTTTCGTTTGATCTGTAGCTATTTGAAAACGTAAAAATAAATGAAATTATTGTTCACTCTTAGCCCGCTAAAATGGCCGGAAGTTTTGAAAAAAAAATAGATTTCATGATTTCAAAAAAAAATAAAAGAATGGGTTCATATTTTATATTTTGTACCAAACTTAATTTTTATTCCATAACTGCAGTACAAGAACGCAAAAAAAATTTTTTTTGAAACATACATGATGTGTTTGTTAAAAATTTAAAGGGGGGAAATTTTTTTTTTTTTTACATGAGCTCCACACAGGAGGCCCTGTGGGATCCTACTGATTAAAATCAGAAAAATGATCTTTAAATATTCCGTACGTTTTCAACAGAATCCCTCGTTTGTAGAAATACCCCATTAGGAATGCCATGGTCCCACTGTGTACCTACGTGAAATTACCTGTGAAACGTACAATAATTTTTCGAACTCAATATTTTTTTACGTGAATATCTACCCTGTAAAGTTTCCAAATGTCTGAAACACTGCAATAACAGTGGAGCCCAAATAGCTGTACGTATAATGGTTATCGGCATGTACAAGTGTGTATAATGGTAAAATCGGACAAAATTAATGTTTCAAGATAAATTAGTGTAGCATTTTTTTTCCTATTCGTATAACAGTTTTAGCACTCCTGTGGCGAAGCACAAAGTAGCGTTAAAAGGTAAAATAATTGAAAAAAAATAATAATAAAAATAATTTTTAAAAAAAGTTTTTGTTTTGTTTTCTGATTTTCAATGCATTTTAGCGGGCTAATAACCATTTTAAAAAAAATAAATTTAAATGCAGTTCTCATTTTCTTTGTAAGACGCAACTTTTGAGACCCCGGGCGTTTCTGAATTCAAAAGTTGAAATAATTGACACACCCTACTACATGGTTTCACTTTAAAAAATGGTTCATAATTAATCGCTTCTCTGGATTGAAAATGATTTTTTTTTGGTAATTAACTTAACATGTCCATCAGTTCAAAACCTTTTCACAAAGGAAATTATGCTGTACTAACGCAGATCTGCAAAAAATCACTGGATATAATTGCAGGTTTTGTAAATCTGAAAGTTTGCATTTATTTTGGTAATTGTTCGGAACAAACGTCAACGGTTAATATGCACTTTTTTTTTATAAAACTTTTTGATTCTTCTTAATTACCATCAAAGACAACTATTTGCATTGGGGGAGGTTGAAAATGTTACATTTTTAATTTTATTTACGTAAATTGAAAATTTGCTTTCACACTGTCAAATCACTCTGTTTGCAGTTCGGAACAAACGTCAACGGTTAATACGCACTTTTTTTTTATAAAACTTTTAAAATTAAGATAATATACACAAGCCCGCTACACAAACCCTGCGTAGCCAAACAAACCATTCAAAAACGTAGGCTGTTTTTTAAAGTAAAGATAACATACACAATCCCGTTACATAACCGTTGACGTTTGTTCCGAATATTTACCTTTATTTTTAATACTATTATTAAAAAATATAATTAAATTAAAAATATTCAAATATATATAATTTCCATGGCCGAGAATTGAACGGATCAACTGCTTTGAAAGCAACTATATTGACCACAAAACCACCAACGTAAGAATGGTGGAAAAGAAATTCATTGTAATAATATCTACTGAAAATAACAAGTATTTTTGAATTTTAAAATGTTACAGTCACTTCTGAAATTATATTGTTTAATAATTTATTTATTTTTCATCTATTTACAGGTTCAAATGCCCATTTAGGTTTCATGCCCATTCCGACGTCCAGCAAGATGCCACCAAATGTAAGATCAGGATGGCTATGAACACCAACATTATAATTTTATGACCTAATTATATATATCGATATGTGTTCATTTAATTTGTCAATCATTCTTATAATCTTAATTATTTCTAAGTAGAAAAATATTTTAATTTGTTCATTTTAGCTCAACCTGTTTTTTTATGTCGATAAAGACTGTTAGGTAATTATTTAAATAATATAATAAATATCTCTAAATCTGTATGTTTACATCTTTTTATTTTGTGTGTAATTTACCAACTCACCCTAATTTAACTCTCGCCAGGCCAAGATGCCAAACATAAATTCTGTAACCATGTGGGTCGGCCGACGACCCCATGCATTTTTCTGTCTTATGGAAATTTAAACCATAGAAATCCCAATTATTTATTCTTCAGACTAGTTTAATCATTATTTTGAAGCATTTTAGAAATATCTATTTCACTAAATTAACGTGTGCCCAGCTCCAGCGATGGTATAATACTGATTGTGTAGAGTCCGCCGTCATGCCGCACCGTGTCGGCCAGTAACTGGTACTATGCGCTGCGTATTCCTACTTACTCTATATTATACATATGGTTTGTACTTTCGCCACGCAAGAAATTTTCGTTTGGGCAGGGAATATTACCTGTATTTGAAAATATATTTTTTCCTGCACACAACGATTTTTTCACATTTTTTTTTTGAAATGGCACATTATGTATTAATCTTTTGTGCAAGAATACGTAAAATACTAAAAATATATTTCAAGTATTTAAATAGATATAAGAAGGATAGTAATTTTGGGACTACCTTCGACCCCAGTTGGCGGAGAGTTAATCAGTGTACATAATTCAGAAAGCAAAACATCTAACCAAATAAAGAAGAAGAAAACATAACAATTGAAATGATTTAATATTCATAGATAACAAATGCACAATTAAAACTACCAGTCATTATTAAAAAATAACAAAACATTTAAGAACAAAACAAATATTTAAAACATTAAAAACAAGACAGAAATAAGATTTCACACAACAAGAAGACTGTCTGAAGCTAGGTGTCATGGGGCCAGACAAAAAATGTTTTTTTCCGAGTGGAATAACTAAGAGCAGTTTTATATTGGGAGCAAGGGTCCAAACTCCACATACAGAAGAAATACATACTAAAGATTAAGAAATGCAAATTGTGGACTAGCTGACACTTTTATGTAAAATAAAGACGATACAATAAAGTAGCAATAATTATTGAAATATTTCTTTTCTATATTTAAGAATTTATGATAAAATTATTATTTTAACAGTAGGCCACGGATTATTTGTTATTTACATGAATTAAAACTTGAATGAATTTACCTCAATAATCAATTTGGTCGAATTCTGGAATATCTTTTTATCGCTCTAAAATTTAAGACTTATGGTTTTGAAAGCAATGACAAATTTCAATAATAATATATTAAATATATTGGCCCTGTCTTACCTCGGCCATTATATCCATAACAAAAAATATAGCATTGCAATTATGAAATATAAAGATCAACAGCCTTACTAATAAAAAAATTACTTTTCAACTATTAAACGGTGCTTTAGTCACCAATTGAATAAAGACTTCAAGTTCAGGATCGATTTGGTAACTAATAATTTCTAACTAACAGGCAACGTCGCATTTCGGCAGAGTGATACAAATAATTCCTGTCTTGAAAAAATGAGGTTATTTTGTGTGAATTTAATAAGAATTCTATGAAAATTATGTTTTTTAATAACGTAAATATACACTTGTGTAGGTAAATATAAATCCTAGAAATCAATGTTTATGTGATTTTTTTTTAAATGTCATTTTTTTGCTTATTCTCTGGGAATTATTATTACATTTTTTATTGTATAAAGGGGATAAAAAGTGAAGTGACAGTTTTCTTGCAGATTCTGAATGCATTTTCTAAATTTCGTTTTTTCTACAATTTTTAGACATTCGTTTTTGGTTGGACATGTTGGTTTTTTTTTTCAACCTTTTTCACGTTTAAAATTTAAATATTCCAATTAATAAATATTACATTATATTTCAAATACAAAAATCTAAAAGGTAATTTTATTTAGTTTTTAAAATGGTATTGGTTTTTACGACATCTTCAAAAAGAATAAATATACAGGGTGTCCGGGGGTAAAGTGCATTAACTTCGGGAGGTGATTCTACACGATGGTAGGAGTAAAAAAGATAAATAACTTTTTTCGAAATTCCAACTTTTTTTTTCCCATACAAAAAGATCTACCTACTAAAAATCCTTAGTGTGAGGTACGATCTTACTTGCCGGGAGCCTGCCGGGCACTATCGTGGCAACAATAAATGGTGGTGATTGGCCCGTATCGTAACAGCGGAAAATAATAAAGCTGGCCGCGCACGCCGGTCAAATTTTACGTTTTTACCACAAAACTACCCCTAAAAGTTGGAATTTCGAAAAAAGTTATTTATCTTTTTTACTTACACTATCATGTAGAATCACCTCCCGAAGTTAATGCACTTTACCCCCGGACACCCTGTATAGTACATTTAAAATATTCTGAAATTTGATAGGAAATTTTAAGTTTGTACAAAAGATAAACAACCCTCTTTGGCTGTATAAACAATGTAAACATATCTTTCCATGAACTATTTTTTGCCAGTTTCTATTAGTAAGATTTTTACATACACGGTTGTTTATCAATTATATTAAATATTCACTACTTTTATTAGTAAGCTGTATGCGTTTATATCAGATCTACAGTGCTCCAACAAGTTTGATGATTAATATTGACTCACACAAGTGGTTCATGTTAAGTACCTACCTCTTTATTACTACCTGAGTCTTTATAAAAGTATTGTTTACATATTAAGCTGAAGGAACTGATTGCTTTATAAATGGATGGAGTTTAATTTTTGTACTAATCATCTTCTTCCGCATCAAAAAAATCTTTGTAGTCTATTGAATTTTGAAACTCTTCTTTAAGATTTATCTAGAAAAACATACATACAATGATTACAAATAGCCAACAAAAATCCAAAGCAAAGCAAACTTATGGTTCATAACAAATTTAACCCTAGAAAGATAATCTACGTTTTGCAATGTAAGCGAGACACAAGTATTGCCGTCTTTTTTTATTTCGCAACGCTGCGCAGTCTATCTCAGTTAGCTCAGTTGCTGAGCATTTTTTTTAATAGTAATACCTCACAAGAGTCTTAGGTAATCCCGTCTGGAGCCAGTGAGACTATGGCATCCCCGATTGGGGTATGTTGTGAGGCTGAAGGTAGTGTGGAGGGGAAGGAGATGGGGAAGAGGAAGGTGTGGAAGTACCTGGCTATTTAGATCTGGTCACCAAACACGGCTAACGCCATTTCAAGCAACGTTTCAATGGTGACCAGCCAACTCAGAATGAAACCAACTCAGAATCACCTCAGAAATGTCATTAAGAGTGATGATAAAAAAATAGGTTAGGTTGGGTTAGGGTTACCGGCTATTTTAAAATCATTAAAATTACTGCCTCAACACAGGCTAGCCTAGTGAGGCAGGTTACGAGAAACCTACGTTTATAATTATAAATCTCTATTCTTTAAGTACCTACTGTTATATGTATATTGTTTTCCATTATTAACTTTTGTACTTATGCAACTTTTAAACTATTGTATACTTTTTTTTTTGTAGTTATAAATCTTTAAATTTCTATTCAATAAAGATATATATTATTATTTTTTTTTTTTTCATAGTTGGCATGGAACCGTTTCAACCCTGAATGGTGGTCTTACACCAGGGCTAAACTAAGAGCTTACTCTGGAACGTGCCGCAAATATTAGTATACATTATTTTAAATGAATAAATTGTGAAATAACACAAATTATTCAAATAAAATTTATTTGCCCAAGCCGGGATTCGATCCCACGACCTTTGGATTGTGAGTGGAGAGCCTTGTCGCTAGACCATGCCGGCCATCAAGAGCTTGCTCGGGGCAGTTGTAAAACCATGGTAATTACAATAATTACAGAGAAATTCATACACCATACGTTCAAAAGACCTATGTATAAATACTTTTGTGTAACTTTCGGACTTCTTATAAATATGATTTAGCCTAAAAATGTTATTATTTTTAAGTATAATGACTTTAAACTTTCATAGCATACAAAAAATACAATTTAGACATAAAATAAAACACTATTTTTCCTTAAAAAAAGAATTAGTTTATAGTTGACTAGCAGATCCGGCCACACGTTGCTATGGCTTACCCAACCTTTATAACCAACGCCATCTCTAAATTTGCGTACATATCAAATTCACACCGCCCGCTTGCCAATTGCCCACTGCCTGAATTGAATCTTTGAATTTCTCGACTTTTCTCTACTATAATATGCATGTATTATACATATAAACCTTCCTCTTGAATCACTCTATCTATTGGTTAAAACCGCATGAAAATCCGTTGCGTAGTTTAAAAGATCTAAGCGCACATACAGCGGGAGTGACTTCATTTTATACTATGTAATAATAATAATAATAATAATAAAGATTTGTAAGAGGTTTACAGCATTTTGATATATTTTTTAATTACAATATATTTTTTATAATTATGTTGGTTTTATTTGAAGTGACAAAACCCTAAAATATTCAACTAACTCAATTTGATAATATTTCAAATATAAACTTAAATAGGTCAAAATAAGATTATCTTTCTAGGGTTAAAGAAATATTGCGAAAAGGGTGTACATAACCTCACTATATTTGAACTTTTTCTAATATCCTCATATTGAGCTGCCTGTAATGAGGGAACAATGTACTCCAGGACTGTACATCTTTTCAGGAATGTCACGATAACCAGTCTTTAGGTTTCCACTCGGTCAATAATAATTTTTTTAATACCTTTCAAGTTTTTGTGTAATTTATTTATTTAATTTACATGGATTACAATAATCGCTATACATGTCATCATTGACTATTTTGAATGTGTGGGCTAAAATTTAATTTGTTATTATGATCTACCAACCTGAAGGATGCCTTTAGAAATTGCATAACAGGTCATTGCGATGGAAGCGAACACAACTGCGAATATCTTATCTCGGTTACGCTGACTTGAAGTTTTTCCTTCTTCTTCCGCTGTAGCTGCCGCCTTTTTATTAGTTATTTTACCCGTGAATTCTATAAAAAAAATATTTTTCATTTAAGTGTTGTTAAAAAAAGTATATTCGAGCCTACTTTATGAATTATGTTGTTAGATTCCGAGCAAAGAAAGGGACAAATTAGTCAATATTAAAACCATAATTACACATCAAAATAGATATATATCGAAATCTCTAAAATATTAGGGGCAGTAAATCAAAAACTTATTTTGAAATGTAAAAATACCAAATAAATATTTAATAATGAATATATACTTTATGACACAAAATTAGATTTTGATATATACAAATCTGAAAGAATTCCAACGTGTAAATGTATGAAAGATTTATCAAAAAAACTTTGGATAAATTTTATTTATATAGCAAAAGTTTTTATGCAACTGAAAGAGTAGTAAAAAACATGTTTTCAATATTTAAAATACCAAAATAAAAATAAAAAAAGAATTGCTGTAAACTTATTCTTCCCTGGGAATTACAAAATTGCCCGATGTAAAAATGAAATAAAAGAACATATACACAGGAAAGACAGAAATCTACGCTCCTAATCTTTTTGATAAATGGTTTTCCTGGCAACCACTAGAGGCCAGACACCAAGATTCATAGAAAATGCGTTTAACAAGGTTGACCTACGACACGATTTTTAGCCAACCACCGCTCTACCCCCTCGATGAGCTAACCTTGTTAAATGCATTTTCTACGAACCTTGAGTCCCATGAATGTATGGAGTAGGGTGGTTATTGGAAACAACAAAACCAGTCTACGCGTGGTGCATACTATATAGCTCTATACCGTAAAGCGGTTTTACTCCTGTGGATCCTTCATAAGTTTTGCATTGTGGAACAGGTACTTTCTCTTGAGGGTTTATTCAAACTGACTTAAAACGCCCCGAAGATCGTCAATATTTACAATAATTATGCTTATTGATGCAACCAATTGATCATTTATTGAAGCAATATCATTCCAGACTTCTCATTGATATTGAATGATTAGAATTTTGATTGAAGCTTTAACAATTCATTTTGACTGTTTCCGGGACCCTTAACAAGCTCTTAATTAATACTGGGTGTCCCAAAAGAAAGTTTGTATTTAGTGGATCGATTTTAAAAAAGTAAGGGTTCTATGGAAAAAATGTTTATTGAATACTAAAATACACAATTTGGGAATTTATTTCTTAAAAATAATATCGTCCAAATGTAGACCCTCGCGTTCGCGGCATTCATTTAATCAAAGAGTAAAATTTATTATGATGGCTCGGCAGGTAGGCTTCGTGATGGCTGCCATTTCGTGATGGATATTTTATTTTAATTGTGTCAGGGAAGCCGGATTGTTGGCGTACACTTTAGATTTGAGATAACCCCACAGGAAAAAGTCCATAGGGGTTAAGTCAGGACTACGAGAAGGCCAATTTATGTCACCTCTTCTGGAGATCAATTTGCCAGGGAAAATTTCACGACTAGTGGCAGAGATGTATTGTTGCTCCGTCTTGCTGGAATCATGTTCTTTGGTTATAGGCAGTAAGTTTGTAGGGGTGCAGCATTAGATCTTTGTGCAAAATGCTGTGTAACAATGATTTATGCATATTTAAAGCACTTGCGCGCTTCCGAATCGAAATGTTTGAATGTCACGAAAAGACTGATAAACACTCTACATTTTCTACCGTTCTCAATGACCTTGGTCGCCCGGATTTTGGTTTTGCCAGCGTTGTACCGATCTCTTCAAACTTTTTGACCCATTTTTGAATGAGGGGAATGCTTGGCGCATCACTGAATTGACGAAAACCTCGATATTGCAGAATCTTCTACGCGCCGAATCACCATTTTTGTAAAACTCGCGCACGCACAACGCGCGGTCGCTTCCAAGAAATGCTCCATAGCGACTGAAGTCTCAAGAGCCAGGCTACTGATTGACATACCCCTCGCGCCCCTCGGAAAATTTGCTTTCACACAGAAAGCAAAACAAATATAAACATTCTTTTGGGACATATAGTAAGCTGACGATTTGCCCTTCAACCGTTTTTCAATCACTGTGTGAAACACATTGATTGTAAAACGTAAATGATAATGTAGCAACATTTAAAAAATTACCATTATTTATTGCTACAAAATATCTTTGAGATATCCTGGAGGCAAACTGCACGAGGTTGCTGTGGGTCTTGAGAGTGTTGAGAAGTGTGGCGTTCCTCTGCGGGATCTTCAGGATGAGGGCAATGTAGGCAAACACATGGGCATCCAGGGAGCACGGGTGACTTCCAAAGAAGAATTCCTTTTCTCCCAGTTTTGATGATAAATCACCAAAACATTTTTCTGCGGTCTGGTAAACCTATAAAAATAAATAAGATTAAAACATAATAAAAAAAACACAGTAAAACTCTCTTATAAGGTTATCTGGGAAATCGGAAAAACTTATTTTGTGGAAAAGTATGGTCATTTTTCAATTTTAGTCTGGATTCTACTTTCCCCGTGTGTAAACTGATTCTATTTTCTCCATGTGCCAGCTGATTCTATTTTCCTTGTACACCAGCTGATTCTATTTTATCCATGTGCCAGCTGATTCTATTTTTCTTGTACACCAGCTGATTCTATTTTATCCATGTGCCAGCTGATACTATTTTCGTTGTACACCAGCTGATTCTATTTTATCCATGTGCCAACTGATTTTATTTTCCTTGTACACCAGCTGATTCTATTTTATCCATGTGCCAACTGATTCTATTTTCCTTGTATGCCAGCAGATTCTATTTTCTTCACATGAAAGCTGATTCTATTTTCTCCATTCGCTAGCTGATTCTATTTTATCCATGTGCCAACTGATTTTATTTTCCTTGTACACCAGCTGATTCTATTTTATCCATGTGCCAACTGATTCTATTTTCCTTGTATGCCAGCAGATTCTATTTTCTTCACATGAAAGCTGATTCTATTTTCTCCATTCGCTAGCTGATTCTATTTTCTCCATGTGCCAGCTGATTCTTTTTCTCCGTGTGCCAGCTTGATTCTATTTCCGTAATAACTCATTTGTTTTTTTGCAAAGTGATGTTTTTGTAAATTGTACCATCGTACCAGATAATGTGTTTATATATTTATAGAAATAGCAAATAATCTACTGTAAGTAGTTTCCCCAGAATAGCTAGTTATATTCAGAGAAATATATATTTTTTTAATTATCCATAAGAATATGTTGGCGTACAAGAGATTAAGTGGGTTTTGATGTAAATAGAAAATCAGTGAAAAACAATGACATTAATTTCAGATTTAACCCGTCAGGCTAAGTTTGCTTTTTGAAAAAGGCAACAGAGGAACTCATACAGGTCTCATAGAAATCGTTGTGTCTCCTTTACTATCAAGGTGAGAAATATGATCTAAATGGTGTTAGAAAGAAAAAATACAACACCTTATATTCAAATCTAAAAATTAACCACAAAAGAAGTAAAATCTATGAAACCAAAGTTTCGGGTGGCAATTTGAACTTTGGGAATTTTTTATGAATTATTTAAACACGGTACAACAAAAAAGTGAGGTGACAATAAGGATTATAATACAATAAAATATTTGTGTTTTTTTTTTCATTATCAGTAATTTTAGTAAGAAAAAAAATTAAGGTGAGCCAATTATTATAAGCAATAATCGTCAGCCTGAAACACTCATTTACATTGAAAAATCTTCCGAGAAAAGATACTTGCCGCCAACGGGACTTGAACCCGTGTCCTTCTGATTGCCGGTCGGATGCTCTGACCACTGAGCTATGGCGGCTTATCAAATACCCGCCAAATAATTCAATATATACTAGTGTTTCATTCAACAATTACTGCTTATTATATTTTTTCCACCTGAAAACAACCAACTTTATTTTTGCGAGAGAGACATTGTTAGTGTTAAATCCGTCGCTCGTGTTAAATCCATCCATCCCAAGAAGTCGGCTACAATCGTATCTAGGTTTGTATTAGGTCTGGGATACCAACATAAACAGTAAAAAAATGGCGAACGGACTGTCATAATATCAGTTCGCGAAGTGAAATTTTAAATACTTTGAACGGCTGTATCTCCCTCAATTTTGCCGAGCGCGCCTTAATTTATTTTTTATTCATCTTCTCCACACTTTTCTCATCTAGAAAGTGCCTTTTTATTAAATTTCCAAACTGTGCCCGGATCTGCATTTCACCCAATTACTTTATTATATTGGATTTGCTACTAGACCGCCAATGGGTGAAAGTAAAAAAATAATGAAAAATAAAAAAAATAGGTTGGATATTATAATAAAAATGTATAATTAACACATTGACCGACACGACTTGCCAGAAATAGAGATTTGTAATACGATGCTGCGGTATTTTTATAAGAGAACTAAATTTTCAGTTTTGTGCAGTCAATGAAAATCAGTAGATAATAAAAAATGTTAACCGCCTACTGTTTATGGTGTGTTACTATCAAGTATATAAGCTTGCGTTATTACTAAAGACCGGATTATATGCAACAAAAACAGCCCAAAATATGCAATAAAAGTAGCTAAAAGATGCACGAAAATTCATAGAAGGGCCAAAATATGCAACATGAAGTCGTATTTTTAAATATTTTATTTTATTTTAGTAAGCTATTAGTTCTCATAGATAACAATCGTATTTTCGAAAATATCAATTACAAAATATATTTAACAATAAAATTTACCTTTAAAGACGTGTATGACTAAGTACTGCTCTAAATGTTCTGAAGACAAATTGTGTCTACGATCGCTTAATATATTTTTGTAAGCGGAAAAGGAGTGTTCTACGTCTACTGATGTGACTGGACAGAATTTAAATTTGGGTGCGATTTTTGAACTTATTGTGCTGGGCAAAATTTCACCTGCCTCGTTGATGAAGCTATCAATTTGACACAAGAGTTCAAACCCTGGGTTTGTTGTTGTTAGTTTTTTAATTGTTCAGTAAGTTTTCAAACTTTTCTTTGAGTTTACGCGGGAATAGCTTTGGCAACGAGGAATTCATAAGGCGAATTGCCTTCATAACCTGAATAGATTCATTCAACGCCAATCCATGGGTTTCAAGCATTTTTATACTTGCAGGTATGTAGGCGAAATGAGTGCTAATCATAGCTAGGTTTTTTTAATACTAGCATCGTCAAATCAGTTCGCTAGCCGCTTTCTTAGCTATCTGAAGTTTAGTGTCACTGTGTGAGGCATCTGAACGATGAACGAGATCGAGCGTAAATATGCAAGATCTCAAATTTTTGGCTAAAATATGCAACTACCGCTGAAAAGGGTCTAAATATGCAAATTCATAAGCAAATATGCATTTGCATATAATCCGGTCTTTAGTTATTACACTACAATACAAAATTAACTTCCCTGTCCGCTGTGTCATATTGCATCCCTGACTGACCTCTAAAATGACATTGCCTCCGTGAATATGTTAAAAGGTTGTTTATGCAATAATTCATTGATATTTCTGGGTTCGGTTCATTTTATACACAGGCTTTAGATAACAGGAAAACACCAGATAAATGTATTGATAATCTTTTAAAATAGGTACTATCGCCGGCGAAACTCTTTACTGACATGTATTAGTTGGCAGTTTAACATTTCATTAATTTTTGGGGATCGCTGGCAACGGTTAATAAGCACTTTTAAAAAAAAAAACCTTTTGATTCACCTTAATTACATTAAAAGGCAACTATTTGCATTGGGGGAAGTGGAAAATATTTTATTCTAAAATTCATTACGTAAAATTAAAATTAGCTTTCGTCTTGTGAGATTGTACGCCAGAATCACAAACCATGTTACACAAACCTAGCGTAGCCGCTAAACTACTTGAAAACTGGGATGTTTTTCTTGCCTTGACGCGAGTGGGCGTTATAAAGGGGCACTTTCTTTTGTATCACAAACCATGTTACACAAAAATATTTTCCACTTCCCCCAATGCAAATAGTTGTCTTTTAATGTAATTAAGGTGAATCAAAAGATTTTTTCAAAAAAAAGTGCGTATTAACCGTTGCCAGCGATCCCAAAAATTTAACAACATTTCATCATTGAGTGCTGAATTACATCACACTTGAGCACTGAATTACATCACATTTCTCTGAATAAAATAAATAAATCTAATAGATACATACGTCATAATGGACATCCTTGGTATCGTAATCTTCTCCATAGAGGGATTCCATTAAGTCTTTCGCAGCCTGTTCAAATTTTCCCGGGTAGTAATAATTGAACGGAAAAGGAATGTTCTTAGAGTACCATGTTTTAACTTCCTGTCCAGAATTGGTTGCATCTACCCACCAAATGTACTGGAGACATGGAAATAACTTGTGGTCCAAATACTGTGCAAATGCCAGAGCGTTAGCCTCCTGATCCGGAGTCAGGTTTATATCCGCATTAAAATTCTATAAAAGTAAATATTGCATCATAAAAATTACTGTCAATTTTCAATTTATTTCAGTTGCCAAATGAAAAACTACTAAGTTTTTTTATTAAAATAAATTTATGACGTGTAGTACATACGTGAGTTTTCAAATAATCGGTAATATTTTCAAATGTGTCCAATACTTGTTTTCCGTGCCGAAATACAGGAAAAGTGCCATTTGGAGTCAAAATGGGATTGGTCTTTTCTTGAAACTTTACTGGAGCGCCTAGAAACTTGACGTAGGCCTGAAAAGATAAAAATTAATTCATAATTCGCAAGATACAAAAAATAACCTAAAACAGAATAAAATATAATTTCTAACCGCAACTTTCAACGAATTCAATTGTACTGAAGCTAGGCCCCAATCGCCTTTACAAATATCTAGCTCCATAACCATTTAATGTATACTTTTAAAATATTAGTACTGCTTTTAGTATCAATCATTCAACGTTATCTAAAAATATTATCAATTATTTCAATTTCAGACTTTTTGACGTTCATTTATTTTAAAGTTGCCACCATAGCTTTTATATAAAATAAAAAAGCAGGGAATCGTGAAAATAAACTGGCAGCCCTAATTTTTTGTTCCTCATTTTTCTTTTTCCCCAAACCCACCAAACATACAACATAATAAATACATTATCATACATAAATTATCTAGATAACAAAAAAAAAACACACACACAATTCCAACCGGAAGATCTATCAACAGGTATTGCTTTTTTCTTTAGTTGTAAGGGAACGTACCCAAACTACGTGACCAACTTTTTGCAATTTTTAACCCCCCCCCCCCCCCCCCGGTGACCAAAATCCTAAGGAACCCGCCGCTCATTTGTATGGAGCGTGACCTTTTGAAGACCCCCCCCCCCCCTAAAAGTGTCACGTAGTATGGGTACGTTCCCTAATGTACCGCCGCCCTGGGGACCATTTATAGGATAACCAACACCTCTGCCATAGGTCATCCCAAGTGGTTCGCTACGTTTGGTGACTTAGCAGGGGTGCCCGGGTTCGTGGGGTGAGGTTTGTTCGAGTCTTGGCGGCGGATGCGTCTGCCCACCAGCTGCATGGCAGGCCGGATCGGGAGAGAATGGTCGAGGGAGTCCCTTTGACTTCCCCAGCCGTACTCGCTCGGAACATCGCCTTGCACTGCAATGGGAGGGATGGATTCATACGTCCGACTGAGGGGAATTACTTTCCTCAGGGCCTCCGGTGTGGAACTAATGTAAAAAAACGAAGTTTGTAGTTTTAGTAGGTTAAAAAGGGATACTACTATTGGAACAGTCGGCGCCATGGAGCCACGGCGCTGATAATACCTAATCTAACACAGCGCCCTTGAGGTTTTTACTATCGTCAGTTGCCGTTTAGCTCAAGATCCCTGAATGACAGGCATAATGAAAACATTTTGATATTCGAGAATAATATCCGATCCCGAAACAGTTTACCAATCGATGTTTCGAATAAATTTTTTTTTTTACCTTGATATAATAAAGAGTTCTAACAGAAACATAAACGCCAAATAATTTTAGTCCTAAAAATAACGTCAAAGGCAAAAATCGCAGATTTTTCAAAATGTGAATACCTCTCAAGAGTCCCGGCTGCTCCCGCCTGGAGCCAGTGAGACCAGTGAATCAAATGAAATTTATTTGCGCACGCCGGGATTCGATCCCGCGATCATCGAATTGTGAGTCAAGAGCCTTACCCTTGACCACGGAGGCCGTCAGTAAATGTGTCGTAATAAATACTGGAAGAATTTTTTTTTGAATATTTCAAGAATCGGAAAATGTAAATATGTCAAGAGAATTCGAGTGAATCATGAATCATGAGTGTATCGGGATTGGGATTGGTTTATTTATGCTGTATCTATTAGTATCTATATCTATGACCTATGTTTTGCTATGCTATAATGCTATGCTAATAACAAATAATCTATGGTTTATAACCTAACTTTAATTTGTGTTTACAATTTTATGTGCCGGAATAATTATTATTCTTGATTCTGAACAATTATTGTTTTATTGTGATATTCTACGAAAATGAAGTGAGTTATATTTGAAAATCTATGGCTTGATTTTATTCTAATCTGAATAGTTTAAATAATTTTCATTCTAACACGATTGTGTTTATTTACTTTTACACTAGAAAAATAACTAGGTATTTTATGTTTGGTTTAGTTAGTGTTTTGGCAGAAAGTAAAAGCGTGTCCCTGTTAATTATTACAATAAACAACTATTTCATGCACAAAATAGGTTCTTAGTTTGGGTTAATTTATTTGTTTTAATTAATTTGGGAGGCGGGCATGGGTACCGCACGACCCGGGAATATTGGATAACCAACATCCCTGCCATAGGTCACCTGTGATTCGCTATGTTTGCTACATTTTAGCAGGGGTGCCCGGTTTCATAGGGTGAGGTTTGTCAAGGTCTTGGCGGCAGATACAATTGTCCAGCTACTGCGTGGTGGGCCAGATCGGGAGAGACTGGTTGAGGGAGACCCTTTGACCTCGACCCGTTGACTTGTATCGCAGTGGATTCATTTGTCCATCACTCCTGGACACATTGACCCCCAAATTCCTACCTACCACTCATACCTTTTTCTCCCCAGAACTTCTTGTCCTTCCTTTCCCTAAAAAGACCCTCCACACATCATCTCCAAAGATGACGTAGGCCCTGGGGGAACTGGAGGAATCCTCAGGGCCTTCTTGTAGAGCTAATGTTAAAAAAAAATTAAAATGAAGTGTAATTTCCACTGTGCCTATGAAAAGTGCGGCCGTTAGGGAAATATTAACCTTTTTTTGTGGATGATTATGCTTCTCTAAATATAAATGAATTGTTTTGTTGTTTGCAGGCTAAGCGTTGAAGGCTTGTTAGTGTACTTCCCGTACGATTACATATATCCCGAGCAATATGCCTACATGTTGGAACTCAAAAGGGGCCTGGATGCTAAAGTTTGTTATTGATTTGTCTTATCTACTAATGTATTACTTCAAATGCGAAACTAAAAAGATTCATCTTGAATGTTATATTTCCCGCTGTAGAATTAGGCCTGAGTACTGCGCTTGTACTTAATGCAGGGTCTTTCAATGAGGACGCTCGATTTTAAATGTAAATAAAACAAGTTGTGTGTGAGATATCCACTCATTTTTTTATTATTTGAAAGTATATTTAATGGCAATAAGTGTGGAATATACGTCGTTCAAATGTCCGCCGCGGCTTTGCTTGGTGGCGCGTATTCGGGAGGTCCAATTTTCAAAGACTTTGTCACATAAATCTGGTTGAATTTGCTGGGTTGCGTTTGTTATGTTGACTTTGAGTGCGTCAATTGTTTGCGGTTTATTTGCATAGACCTGCAATTTAAGACAGCCCCAAAAGAAGAGGCACCAAATGCTTCCTGAGAAAGTCACTGTTTGGTGCAGATTTTGGTCTGGCGGAATCATCAGTCCGTACTTCTTCCAAAACAGCGAGCACTACAGATCGATATTAAGCAACTTCTTATGGCCTAAACTGGATGATTCAGTATTCGATAACATGTAGTTACAATATAACTGCAGTCGATTCCGCTTAATTGGAACTCATCGGGATCCAGCCATTTTGCCACAAATAAGTGGCTGTCACAAATAAGCAAAGTTAAAGACAGGTACAAAAATATATTTATTGAGTTATTTTTGTATGTATAAATATTACATTTATTCGAGTACTGTGTTGTTAAAGTTTAATAAATTTTTGAAAAAAATATTTAATTACAAAGTACTAACTATAGGTACAAATGTCTTTGCTGGGTGCGCAATATCTCTAATGCGAAAAAATTTTAATTTTACAGGAGAGTGAAAAAACCCATTTTTTAAGCAGGAACATGACGGAAGACTACAATTAATTTTTTATTTATTGTTTCATTCTTAAAATAAATAAATATTATTTGGAGGGCCACCTGCTTGCCGCTTCAAAAATGGTTTTTTCACTCCTCTAAAATATTTTTTAATCCCAATATCGAAAAATTTGGCATTCTCACCTATACCGCATAAGCACGCCCTTAGCTAAAATTCGTTTACTGAAACACGTTTTGCAGTGATTTCAGATGGGAATTTGTCCCAGATAACGGAAGTAATTAAGTATTAGTTTATTTATTTGATTTTTGTTCCTTGGGTTTTCCCAATAAACCGCCGAACCGATTAAGCAGAATGAACTGTATACGAGAATTATTGAATGTCATAAGATTGACCCTCTGGAATAATTAAACAAAGTTCCATCTGTCGCGGTAACAACATGCGATAATGGGATCTGTAGTAGGCTACTTTAAAATTCATTATCGCACAGATGGAACCTTGTTATAGACATACCTTAGAATTTTTAAAAATTTAAGTTGTATGTATCCTTTGTAGGGTCACTGTTTGCTGGAGATGCCTTCGGGAACGGGCAAGACCGTCTCTTTGCTTTCCTTGATAGTAGCTTACATGATGCAAAATCCCCATCAAGTCAGGTAGATCTCCACCATAATAAATATTTTCAAAAATGTCTATCATTACTTGTCTGAATATTTTGTATTATGAGAATAAGTATTAATGTTTGTATATTTTTTTAGGAAGCTAATTTATTGTTCAAGAACACTTCCTGAAATAGAGAAGGTCATTGAGGAGCTGAAGAATCTCTTGAATTATTATGAAAAGTGTACCGGGGAAAAGCCAAATCTCACAGGACTTGTTCTCAGCTCTCGCAAGAACTTGTGCGTTCATCCCGAGGTAACATACATACCATTCTGTTCCCGGTAAATATCCACAATTACTTGACACAGTTAATACGCACTAATTATTTAAAAATCCAGCAACTGAAATAGTTATTTCTCATTGTTATTGAACTGATACAAATACAGACAGTTATTATGTGTGTTCTTCGTTTTTGCAATAACTGATTTTCATGAATAGTGTGTGACCATGTAGTTTTGCTTTTTGCTGGGGAAAACTGGCAAAGCACAACTTCATGGTCACGCGCTGTTCACAAAAAATCTGCCATCGCAAAAACGAAGAGCACACGAAACAACTGTCACCAAAAAAATTCACACCAGCCGTAAGGACGACTTCTCTAGCGCAACACTTGGCATACTGACTGGGGAAAGGCAGCTGTACACGGTTCTACCGATAGAATAAGGTACTACAGAAACAAAGCCCCTTGCAACATCAGTTTTTTTTCTTTTGGGTACCTACCCCCTCATTTTGGCAAAACAACTGACCCTAAGTTTTCATTATTGTTGTTAAAGTATTTGATGCCTTTGTTAAGCTGTATTACCTTTTATAACGCTTTGAGGATGTGTAATGCTTACATAGTTAATTTAAAATTATAGGTGTCTAGGGAAAAAGAAGGAAAAGCAGTTGATGGAAAATGTCATTCCCTCACAGCCAGTTATATCAGAGACAGGAATACTGCTGATGGTACCACACCTATTTGTAAGTACTAAATTATTATTTGAAATTGAAAAATGTTGTAAGAGACGTCCCTATGTCGCTTACACAGACTGTAATAGGGGGCGCCGGTTAGAACTTGGTAGCCACTAGATCCCGGGGTGGATGCTGCTGAACTGCCAGGGTGGAGGTCTCCAGAGGGGTGAAGAGGCAGGGTCCAGGGGGTAGAATGAAAGTCAAGGTTTCCAAGAAAGTCCAGACAGAGGTCAGCCAGGAGAAGAAGAAGAATTGCTGAGACATTACAAATCGAGAGAGAGTGCCGATACACGGTCAGCACCCCGGTACATATATGATGAAACCCCCCACTCAAGCACCCGGCGGGAGTAGGCTCGGCTGGTTGCCTTCTTTTTGGGCTAGCCGGGCTTTCGCGGGTCGTGACCTCTGCTATGTTCCACATATATTGCAACCTCTGCTATGTTCCACATCGCAGAGGCTATAATAGTGGTAATTTTTCTTCTCCTCATACCCTTCCGTCTGACCCCCATGACCTCTCTCCTTCTAATTTATTACGATTTTTTAACATGTTTACAAAATTTGTGTTTGGGCCCAACAATATCTGGGGAAATCTGTAATAATTTTCTTGTCGCTAAATTTATTCTAGGTTATTATAGTATAATATATAGTTAATTGGGAAAACTTTAATAATAAGCATTAATAATTTCAGTGATTTCACTCAGAAATTAGTAAAGGCATAGGTAATCAAAATAAATACAATAATTTTTTTTTCATCTTAAATACCTATCTAGAAATAATGTAAATACATTGTCTGTAAACGGTATAACCACAGTTTGATAAAGCCTTCAGAAGGCGAAACAATTTCATAGCAGAACTTTTTTTTTTTTACATGAGCTCCACACAGGAGGCCCTGAGGAAAATAATTTCCCTCAGGGCCTACGCCATCTTTGGGGATGCTGTGTGGAGGGTTTTTTTAAGGAAAGGAAGGAGAGGAGAGTTCTGGGAAGGAAAAGGGTTTAAAGGGTGGGTAGGAATCTAAGGTTCAGTGTGTCCTGGTCATCCGCCTCCAAGACCTAGACAAACCTCATCCCATGAACCCGGGCACCCCTGCTAAATCACCAAACGTAGCGGACCACTTGGAGCGATCTATGGCAGAGGTGTTGGTTATCCAATAAAGGTTTCCGGGGCGGCGGTACCCATTCCCGCCTCCCAAATTATAAATAAGCTGTTTTATAAATTGAATAATAGTATTGTTAAATATATAAAAGAAATAGAAATTATTTTTCAGTGATAAAGGCAACTCTTTTATTATATAAATTATAATTTATTGTTGATTTTGTTTCTAGGTCAGTTTTATGAAGGGTTTAATGCAGAGGGGCGAGAGGCGGTGATGCCTCACGGAGTTTACACCCTAGAAGATTTAAAACAGTATGGATCTGATAGAAATTGGTGTCCTTATTTCCTAGCAAGACAAGCGGTATGTCTCATTTATCTCATTAATGTTCTTCGATATTACGTTAAAAATTAAATAGCATTTGCTGGAAGACCAAAAACTCTAAATATGTGAAATTATGTTTTATCGTTTTTATGATGTCTCTTAACTTCCAATAGTAATACAACTTGAGATGTATTGGTTATCTTCCAAATAAGTTAAAGGTTTGAATTATTACTAGTTGGTTTATTTAATTATCGTTAATATTTATAATGAATTTTATAGACATTCTTACTAAGCTAGACTCTAAGTAGTTCTGTTGCTCCAGCGGGTTGTTTAGGGAGCCTGCCCAATCTTACTGGAGCCTTCGGCCATCATCGTAACCGTTTGTACCTCAGACACGAACAGCGATAGATATACTCTTCTGATATCCAACTCAACTGCCATCTGTTGGAATATAGCAGAACTTCGTATTGCAAACCAAGCTATCAACATCTATTGCAAGAAGCTGAAACTACATAAGCAATCAATGCACTACAGTTTTTTAAAAGAAAAAAATCAGAGTGTGTAATCCACACACGGTAGAAGTGAAACTAGAAAGTCGCTAGATGTCGCTTTCTTTTCTTTTGCCTATTTCTTTTGAAGTGGTTTGAAGATTAGATAATGATTTCACAAAAATAAAAATGTTTTTTTTTTGGATTTTGTAGGATTCGAACCTTCGTTCGCTTGATGTCTGTCTCTCTGGCCGCTGAGACTTGTCAAGCGTCTTGCCCATTGTCCTATGGGAGGCACGCGCCGAGGTGCGAATTTACGCATTATATTAGGTGAAATTGGCGTTTTGTATGGGAGGAACATAAAGTCGATTTTTTTTTAATATAATATATTTATTTAATCAAAGTATGTACCATTGCTATCTATGCACTTTTGCCATCTCATAGGTAGTTCATCGATCCCTTTACTAAAAAAACCATTCGAACGGGAATCAATAAAATCTTTGAAGGCGGTTTGGACTGCCCCATCGGAGTTGAATTTTTTCCCTTGCAAGAAGTTATCCAAATTTCGAAAAAAATGGTAATCTGTTGGGGCAAGGTCCGGAGAGTATGGTGGATGTCTTAGACATTCAAATTGAAGCTCCTCTAATTTGTTAGCCGTCTGTTGTGCAGTGTGTGGTCTAGCGTTCAAGCTTTTTCACCTTCCCAAGCGGATTTAAACAGTTTTATCACTAACACCGCAGCCTGCTGCTAACTCGGATGTGGTTTGCGATGGATCCGCTTCCACAATAGCCTTCAATTCTTCATTATCAACTTTGGTCTCCGGCCGTCCATGGGGCTTGTTCTGCAGGTCGAAATTTCCAGAACGAAAAAGTTGGAACCAAAAACGCACTGTGTTTTCTTTTGCGGCACCGTCGCCATACACATCATTAATCCTTTGAGCTGTTTCTGCAGCGTTGGTGCCACGGTGAAACTCGTACTTGTAAATAACGCGATTTTCAAGTTTTCCATTTTGTAAACTAAGTGATGCAAAGAAAAAAAATAATTAAGGAAAAAACAAATGAATTATAATTTTCGAAACACAAATACATGAGTAAATAGCTGTATAAATTTGAATTTGGAATTCCTAACCAAAGAGAAGATATTTGAGATCAAAGTTGCCAGTACGGCAAAACGCCAATTTCATAAGTAAGGACCTAATATTAGTATTTGTGTAGAACTGAGTTGTGACACATTTCCGTTTCATCTGAATTTCAAATCACTAACGGCCCTAAAGAAGTTTCACTTCAAAAATCTTATGTGGGGTTCTAAGTAAGGCTAATTTAATAATATTATAGTTTTTAAGGGACTGTAAGACCAATATGTATTTTAAAGCACTCTAAGAATATCTATGATGAATTGTAGAAGAAGTTAGGAACGATCCGACTAACAGATCAGTGTGTATGAATGAATGTGAACATGAATCAGTATAAGTTAGTGTGTATAAATGCGAAACAAGGAGCATGTGCCAAGACAGAGTTGTGTGGCGGTCTATCCTCTGCTTACCCCTGTGGGAAACGGCGTGATGGTCAGTTTGTTACCTAAAAGTGAAATTGAAATAAATTTCTTTTTTCAGATTTTACACGCTGACGTTATTGTGTATTCTTACCACTACCTCCTGGACCCCAAAATCGCCGATATTGTATCGAAAGCATTGAACAAGGAAGCAGTTGTTGTGTTTGATGAAGCACACAACATAGACAATGTCTGTATTGACTCCATGAGCGTAAAGATCACTAGACGCATTATTGAAAAAGGTCAACTGGCTCTACAGACTTTGGAAAAAACTGTTGCGGAGTAAGTTTTTAGTTCTTAATTCTACTATATTCATCATCACAGAGTGGAATTTGGCTATCTCCAATCTCCATCTCCTCAGAGATTACATCTTATACGTGCAGCTATCTGCCTCTGGGTCCTTCCACTGGAGCACCCACTTGGCTCTTGCTTTTATCATCTGGCATTTTCACATTTTCAATTTGGAAGGCAGGTATGGGTACCGCCGCCCCGGGAACCATTTATTGGATAACCAACACCTCTGCCATAGGTCACTCCAAGTGGTTCGCTACATTTGGTGACTTGGTAGGTTGTCCAGGTTTTGGCGGCGGTTGCGTCTGCTTACCAGGGTTGAGCGAGTCCCTCTGACTTCTCCAGCCCTACTCTCTTGGAACATCACCTTGCACCACAGTGAGAGGGATAGTTTCATATGTCAGCACTCCTGGACACATTGACCCCCAGATTTCAACCAACCCTTAATACCCTTTTCCTTCCCAGAACTTCCTCTCCTTCCCTTCCTAAAAAGACCCACAGCACTGTATCCCCAAGATGACGTAGGCCCTGAGGGGAATTATTTTCCTCAGGGCCTCCTATGTGGAGCTAATGTAAAAAAAAAGCCATTGTATATAGTCTTTGAGACCAAAAATTTGTACAATGGTTTCATGCTGAATTAGATTCTTGAGTTCATGGTTCATTTTAATTCTGTACCATCTATTTTCTAGTAAATGATGCACTGCACATAGTGAAAATCTAATAACAACTTAGATCTGTATGTTTTGGTTTCAATTTGTGTCTTGCACAATAATAATGTGCTTTGTGCTTTAAATTTACATAACAATTGTGTAGTTATTTGAAAAAATCACATCTTTTAGACTGCGCGAAGATGATGCTGCAAAATTGACCGAAGAGTATCAGAAAATGGTTGAAGGGTTGAGGGATGCAGCAATTGCAAGAGATGCCGATGTTCTTTTAGGAAATCCTATTTTACCAGACGAAGTTCTGACAGGTAAAAGAACATCTCTATAACTTAGACCATGATTTTTAATTTTAATGCAGTGCTCGTTTTTGAGGTGATTTTTCACATAATTGACAGTATAGATATTATCTAGTTAATATGATATATATTGTTGGAAATTATAGTACATACATATTATGAAATAAACCACTTATTTATTAAAACCCGTCTGCTTGGTTCAATATGTATATTCGCACCGCACAATCCGGAAGCCTCGGTTTCGCGCGTAAATTCTGAAACCGTCACTTTGGATCGAGATTGTAAAATATCTATGCAAGATAGCTTTCATATTTCAAAGACAATAAGAAGCATTATTTCGTTCTCTTTCTGGTTAAAAGAAAAATACATATGTTTGCATGAGAGGAAGAGAGATATATAGCTTTTAAAATGTAAGGTCGCTCGGGACGTTTTTGGTCTTATGAAAGTATAACGCGATTACGTGTTTTGGGATGTATTTATTCCTAAACAAGCAGACGGATTAATTTGTATTTTATTAATCATTGATAAAATATAAACAAAAAAGGTAAACAACTTTTTAGAATTAACAAAATTCTCATATAAAGGTCCAATGAAAATATGTATACTTAATTTTTTTTTTTACGCAGTGGATATGTTTGGAGGTATTACGCACCCAGCAACGATATATGTATAGGAAAATGGGAAATAGGTTCTTAAAAATGGGATTACATGAAAATAACTATAGCATCTCTAAAAATACATTATTGTTTGTACCTACGCTACATTGGGAACTGTATGCACGGGGGTGGGAAAAATCTAGGATTTCAGTAAGAATGGTTACATTGGCATTGTTGAATGTGTTATTTCAAAATCGTGTAAAAAAGGCTTTAAAATTAGAATTGACTGTATGAATATGAAATAAACTGTTAATTTATTAATACAGTCGACTCTCGTTAATTCAAACCTGCGATAATTCGAACCTCTCTATAATTCAAAGTTATCACGAGTTCCCTACGAAATCTCTTTATATTTCGAACTAAATCCATACATTTTTGTACACTTGGTAATTCAAACGAAAAAATCATTGCTATATAACAAAACGACGCGTTAATTCGAACTCATCGGCGTTCAACATTCGACAATTCAAAGTTGCAGAGAGAAAGAGGCGGAAAGATTGTTACACACACGTTAGTACAAATACAATTTTGCGACAAGTTCAAACGTGTATTGTTTTTACCTTACAAACCTTCTGTCTACAAAACGAAAGTGATGAAAAAGCATTTCAGGCACTTTTTCTCTTAAAAAAAATTATTGAGAAGTCTGAGCAGCAGCAATGTGCTTTGAAGCAAACCAGTATAACAGAGTTCTTTCTTTCGAAAGATTAATTAATTCACATTATGATTACATGTATGTACACGAATGTACCTATAAACTTTTGTCATTGTTATAGAATAGGAGTTAATAAATAATAATTGATCAACACTTAAGAATTCCAAGTTTTATTTATTTACTCTCACAAATTTCGAACCATTTGATATTTCAAACACTCGATAATTCGTAATATTTTAAGAGTCCCTCGAGTTTCGAATTATCGAGAGTCGATTGTATATACAAAGTGTCCTCGATGGAGGAGCATTAACTTCAGGTGGCTTTTTAAGGAAAGTATGTATTAAAATGAAAATAATGTTTTAGAGGTTGTTCCTGGAAATATTCGCAATGCCGAGCACTTTATTGGATTCCTCAAAAGATTTCTTGAATATCTTAAAACTCGCCTAAGGATACAACACGTGGTGCAAGAATCTCCAGCAGGTATTCTTAATTTGTACTTTTTTTTTAAATAACTTCCAATTGCTTATCATTTACTACAATTATGATTATTTTCCCTCCCCCAACCCCTCCACCTTCCGCCCACCCCCTCCACCCTACCCCTTCCCACCCCCCTCCCCCTCCCTCCACCACCCCCTTCCCTTCCCACTCCTCCCTACAAATCCCGGGATAAAAGGTTTAGCAACGCATAATTTCAAGATGCCAGTGCTTACTATTGTATACAGAAACCATCGCGGGCAGGCACACATCAAATCTCCAAAGTTTCATCGCAATCGGATGAACGGTTTAGCAATGCGTAATTTCATGATGCCAGAGCTTACTATTGTATACAGAAACCATCGCGGGCAGGCACACATCAAATCTCCAAAGTTTCACCGCAATCGGATGAACAGTTTAGCAATGCGTAATTTCATGATGCCAGAGCTTACTATTGTATACAGAAACTATCGCAGGCATGCACACATCAAATCCCCAAAGTTTCATCGCAATCGGATGAATGGTTTAGCCACACATAGCGGACATACATACATATATACATACATACAAACATTTTTAGATTTTTATATATATAGATTAGAAACAAATACTATATGTGCAGGGTGTAACAGGATGTACCCGAGGGATTTTAATAATTGATTCCTGAGCATATTTGGAGTAAAAAATGTACATGTCATTTTGGTGTCCGATGATATCTTTTTTCTGTTTAAAACAATAAAAAATATTTTTCCATCACGGCCGCAACTGACTAATTAAAAAGTAGCGCATTTATAGCCTAGCGGACACTTGATAAGCATTATGTCTCGTTCTAACAGCATATTTACCACATGAAATAGCGCGTATCGCTCACACACATCAGGACAGGAATAATAACAGTTGCGCGGTGTAATTGAAAAACAGATTTTTTGTTTTTAATAGAAAAAAAATATCGGACATCAAAATGGCAATTACATTTTTTACTCCAAATATGCTCAATAATCGCTGGTTAAAATCCCTCGAGTATGTCCTGTCACACCTTGTATATATGTTGCAGGCCAATCGTAAAATCAGGCAGATCATGATGCGCCTGAGGCACTTCACAATCTGCTGCCAGGCACTTCACAATGTGGCTAGGCCTGATTTCACGATCGGCCTACAGCATATACATAATCAGTCTTACTCATCATCGCAAAATAAGACACAACCTCGGAGCAAGACCGGGTTAGATGAAATTGTTACTCAACATGGTGGGTTAATCGCGCGCAGGCGCATGTTCTTCCCGCGTCGCTGTACGGTAGATGAAGTAGCTGTCAGAATTTAAACCACCCGATCACCAGGGTTAACTCAGTACCCCGTGCATTGTAACTGACGTAATGGCGAACTTTTATGAGAATCATGACGTTTTGAACGGAGCTTTGGCTTATACGCGGCATTCGTGCACCACGGCTACGGAAAAGGTTCAAAAAAAGGTACGATCCATTTGCGGAAGGAGATTTTAGGTCTAAATATAGATTTACCAAAGTCTAAAGTTTATTAGACGTTTGATTGATTTGGTATGGCCGTATTTGGATGTGACTAATAAACGGGGCGGCAAAGTATCTACCGATCTCCAAGTTCTTTGTGCCATACGATACTGGGGTAGAAAAGAGGTGAGATAGTGTTTATAATTGCGTTAGAAACGGTAAACAAACACAGATCAATCTCGCTGAAGCTCCTCGAATAATATGTTGTGTTGACGTATGAATAAACGTGAAGTTGGCAACACGCCGCGAAATGCTAAATTGACCCCTTTTTTCAGCTTTGGAGCAATGTTGCTACCGTAAACAGCTGTCGAGAAACATTATGATGATAAGTAAAGATTTTTACCCTGAGCAGTGTAGGCTTACTCCACTGTGTAGCTACCACGACGCTACCGTGAGCCGTGGTACGGTTTCATGATGAGTAAGGCTGATTGTGTATTACAATGAAGACAGAAAAACAGAAGAATGTATGAGGCAATCTAAGAATGCAAATGAAGCAAGGAATGTGTGAAACAATAGTTGGTTACTTAAATTATGTTTATGTTTCTTTGTCTTTTTGCAGGATTTCTCAAAGATCTGGCATCACGAGTGTGCATAGAAAGGAAGCCCCTCAGATTCTGTCAGACAAGATTGGCATCTTTGATGCGAACTTTGGAAATACCGGACCCTTCGAATTTCGCCTCCCTCACGCTGCTCACCAACCTGGCAACGCTGGTGGCCACCTACACCAAGGGCTTCACCATCATCATTGAACCATTCGATGACAAGACTCCTACTGTTTCTAATCCAGTACTATATTTCAGGTAATCATTGCTCTGTTATGATTCTTAATTCTGTTTTTACACGGGGATACGTTCCACAGAATTGAATTACTGTGTAAGAAAATGTGCACATAATGTATGTTAAAATAAGAGATAGGTTGTATTGTATGAAAACACAATCACACTGAGCGCTAACTAGGGTGACCGAAGTGGCTCAGTTGCAGGAGTACTAAATTCAGAGGTTAACTCCCTGGGCCCTACGTGTCCTTGATTCATCCACATTCAAACATGTTTTTTTTTCTTTAAATAGTTAATTTAAAAATATATTTTTAGGCACAAACTTCTAACTTTATCCACATTCAAAAGCATCTCCCACACGCATACTTCAGAGCGACTGAGTCCCGCGCCACTTCAGGCCGCCGTGCAGAAAAGCAACGACCAATAGGTTTACAGCGCAGTTCACCGTGAGACTTTTCTGCGCGGGGACCTGAAGTGGCGCTTGACTCGGTCACTCCGAAGTGTGCGTGTGGGAGATGCTAAAGACTGTATCGCTTTAAGTGGAGGCATGCACTCGCTTCATCAACATTCAAACATGTATATTTATACTTTTTCTTTAAATATTTTTTTTTTCAAAATGTAGGCACACACTCCTTTCTTCATCAACATTCAAACACCGTGCTTCATTCTTCTTCTTCATTACATTCAAACATTAAATCAAAAATATAAAAGTAGGCACACACTCTTTGCTTCATCCACATTACATTACAAACGTAGAATCATAAATTAAAAAAGTAGGCACACACTAATTGCTTTATACCCTTTACCAATTAGTTAACTGCAAGGGCAGAAGCTAGTTATTATTATTATATTCAATCAAGAAAGAAAAGTGAAATTCAAATAGATGTACATATTTGAAAATACACTGGTATTTAACTTAACCCGTCTACATGGCTAAACATATTCACAACTCACAAAAGTGACGCCACAATTTCGCGCGTAATTTCTGAATTGTTCCGACTTTTACAATAATGCCGATAAAACAGTTATTTTCTATCATTTTGCCAAAACAAAGACTGTTCTAAAAACTAGATAAAGTAATCTTCAAGGTGTGTTTATTAGAAATCAATATTTTGGCTTCTAACTAATTGAATTTTGATATTCAAAATCAACATTAGCAAAAAAAAAACTCACCCGTATGTTTTGATCCAAAAACCGCATAAAAATTAATAAATTTAATACTTGGAAATAAGATTCTATCACTTAAAACTCTATTTTATCAAACTGTCACTTCACTTTTTATCCGTTTCATACAATTTATTTTTTTAATTTGATATTAAACTGGACTGAAACTTTTTTTAGGTTAAAAATTTACCATTAGTTGAACCACATTTTTAATGCATTATATAATCATTTACGAGGAATATTAACCATACACATATGCCTAAGGCATTTATTTAATAAATTAATATCACTTTTGTTAATTTATTGCAGAATTTATTGACTTTTTGATAGATTTACTCGTACTTATCGAAAATAACCTCAAAATAGCACCATTTTAAAAACAAGTTTCTGAGAAATTCTTAAAAGATAACTTCGATATAAATGGAAAATCCAATAGTTAATGAAACATAATTGATATTTTTTTTAGAAACACACCGAATAACTTTAATTTACAATAACTATTTGAAATATCAAACTCGCTTTGCAGCGACCAAAAAGCGACAAGATTATACGAGAATCACAAAAAATTGAGATGTGGATAATTGGCTGTCGTCACAGTTCCAATATAATCGACTTTTTGCACCGGAACCGGGGTTGGTAGTTTTTATTCATCAACAAAACTATATAAACAGGCTACATGGTACATGCAGTGTATTCAATGCATTTACAATATGTAATTAATTTAAATATATTCGAATATCGTACGTAAAACCCAAAAAAAATAATTTTATAATTAATTATTTCACTTTTAAAGTTGTATGAAAATTCAAATAGCAATAAAGTATTTTTTTGTACACTTTGGTGCTATTAAATTTTAATAAACGTAATTTAAAGACATTTTATTCGAAAAACAACTGATCACCGAAGACTAATTAGATTGTCGTGTAGTCGAGAAGTAAATCACGCTGCGTAGTAAAGTCATAAGCCAAAACCGCGCGAAAAAAAGAGTTTTGACCGTAATTTGAAATGTGAATATTCAAAACGTTGTTGAAATTCCTATTGTGAAATTTTTTTTGTTTAAATATTTCAGTTTGTATTTTTTTTCTTTAATTTTTGGTAAAAAAAAATAATTGTGATTGTACCCTATTCATACTCAATCTGATCATACCTTTTTATATTGAAATAAAACAATAATCTTGTTAAAAACCATGGAATTTTATTTACATGACAAACCGGTTTCGCTTAGTTTTAGCTACATTTGGGTAAAAAAATAATTTCAGTTTCAGTGCCGGAAACCCGGGCGTTTATTTCAGATAGCATTTTGTACATACATATTTTTCTCATTACCCTCCTCACTAGACAAAGTCTGTTCTGAGGCTGGTAATTAACAAATAATAATTATAAGTAGAAAATACGTACTTAAAGTTTAAAAGAGAATAAATAAAATAGAGATAAAAAATGGTATACCAGTGATAATTTTTTTTTTTATATACATATATAATAAGAATAGCAGTTATACAATTTAGAATGGTTACAGAAAAGGCAATGCCCTATATATATTTTTTATTTATTAGACATTAAGTGCAGTGTGAATGTATATAAAATTATGCACTAGTTATTAAGAATATTTCTAGTTTCTGTTCTGTCTTTTGCCTTCAACCAGATTACGAATCTTTTGAACAACCAATTAAAAAATTTTGGTGTGACAAAGTTTTTGTATGGGTTAGGAACTTATTGAATATGTGTGGTGCCAGGAAAGATTCCCGTTTTTTTGCGATATTCGCTCTGATGTATGGTACTCGTAATTGTTTGTGTGTGTGTGTGTGTGCTCTTGTGTTTTGCGAGTGAGTAATGTGGCGTGGTGAAGTTTCGATACAGTTTTTATAGATGATCTTCTTTAAGAATAGTTTGTTTATGTCTAATAAATTGTTTTTAATCATTATCTGTTCAATCAATTACTAATAAATACATTGTGTGAACAGTTATAAATACATTTTTGCGAAAATTAGATGGAGGCTATGAGCCGAGGAATTGAACACGCGACGTCTGGGTGGGACCCAAATGCAACATTTTAAATACATATATATATATATATATATATACAATTACTTTTTATAAAGAACATAAGTGGAATGGATAATAATCTTATAAATAATAACAATTACATAATATGTAATAAAAATCGGAAACACTTAAGGATTTTTGTATATCTCCGTATATATTTGCTTTGGAAGCAATATTTCTATAGTGAAATATGTCGACTTTGATTCTCGTCACGATGCAATCTCTGAGAACAGGAATTATACATAAAATTATTGCGAGAAGCAACTATTTGAATGGAACATGGAGTCTAGTGTTCTATTTTTTGGGTACATTGTTATTAATCATACTTAATAGGTCAAGGCTGTTTAAATGTTGGTTGATGATTTTAAATAATAATAAAATTTCACTTTTTTTCGCTGTAAATAAATATAAATATTGTATACTATGAACCAATTATAAATATGTAACGTCGTGGTTATCCAAAATAATTACAAAATAAATTATATGTAAAGATATTCCTGTTTTAGAACAGTATAGCCAAGATAATTTATTTAAAATGGTGATAAAACAACAAGAAAACAAACACGTTAAAAATCGTTACATACGATGGTCACTATTTATATTTCGGGAATAGCAAATAATAACATACATTTTTTTTATGAAAATGGCTTTATTGGTTTTCGAAACATTCCCCTCGATGATCAATACACTTTTGCATTCGTTCAAAACATTTTTAATCATTTCCTTACACCACTTGAACGAGGGTTTTTTGAGCGATTTCATGCAAAATCGAATGTATTGAAGCGGAACTAATTTGCAAGGATGCCTCTATCTCACAATATGTCACATGAAATTTCCATTTTTTGGTCAAACTGATTTTCTTAACTCACTGTAAACAAAACAAATAGCACTTGTTCATCAAAATATTGTGCTTTAACATGTCAAACTTTCTTATGGTGTTGCCAGATTTCACCTATTTAAAGTAGTGTTGCCAGTTCCCGAAATATAAGTAGCGACCCTCGTAACAACAACTATATCAATATTCATAACAAAAAGACAAAAATAAAATAGTAAACATAACCATCGGGACGTCCTGTGCGAAGGCTACCATAATTTAAAAAATGTATGACTCATTCGAGCCATACAAAAAGAAGACAAAAATAATGCTATTGTAGCAGATCAAAACAGATTCGTGTCTCCATCTTCTAAGCCTACATGATTGATCACAACAGTTATAAAAAATGATAATGTTAGTATTTTGTGACAAGTGCATACGATACCAAAAGCAATTGACAACTAAGCCATGTTAAATCCCAAAAGTTTTGACACCTATTGCGTTAGGAAAAATACTTGACTGAAAAACGTTAACAAAACTTGCCATCAAAACAAGAAACTTATAAAAGCCAACCCGCAACAAATGCTAGAATAATAAAAGTCAATTACTTTATTTACTAAACCAAAAAATTTAAAAAAAAGCCCGTAACAAGATGAAATGATTTATTGGTTTTCAGAAATACACAAACACTTTGCCGCTAGATTCGGAAAACTAACTATTGAGACCGTGGCCATGCTTTCTAGGGCTCGTGATCGTTCTAATGTACAAAAGTCAAACAAAACTACTGGAGAGTTGATAGTAGGTGAATTGCAGGCAACAGGCAACAGTGCTGAAGATAATTCGACAACGTTGATAAAGAAACATGCATTAGACAGACTAATTAATTAAAATCTCCGCAATAGCGTATTTTCCTCAAGAGAATCACGACGAACGGCCGAGTGACGACTACATAGAATTATAATGTGCAAAGCAGGTATTGGACCGACTGTGGGATGGAAATATACGCACAATTAGCCATCCAGATGATACAATCAACAATAGGTGATCAGTCATGACAAGTAGAAAACACTGGAACCCTAGTCCACACAATATGAGTATTCAGTCAGATTTATTTATATTTGAAAAACTAATAAGATTCCTTTCTGCGCACACCACGGTCGCCGCAATGAATACACCATACCTGCCAAACTAAGCAACAGTATGATAATATTCAAAACATGGTACC
Source organism: Limnephilus marmoratus (assembly GCA_917880885.1). NCBI lineage: Eukaryota > Metazoa > Arthropoda > Insecta > Trichoptera > Limnephilidae > Limnephilus > Limnephilus marmoratus. Next base: position 27,100,777 of record OU862918.1, on the reverse strand, counting down.
GCGCAGAGTGGTACCTCACATTGTTTACAAATATAATTTGTTCTCTTGTCAACCCTGTTGCGATCGGTACACCAAATGCACCGAAGCCGCCGTTTTTTATTAGGGACCGGTGAAGGTTGTTCGTCGTTTGTTTCAGTCTGTGAGTCAGTGGTTGTGGAATTGGATATCATGAAGTGGCGATCGAAGAGGCGGGAAGGGTTAGAAAACTTGTCAGTCGTTACTAGTCGTCTAGCCGGCATCAGACTCTGTGCCAACTTGTGATGCTTGTCCTTCAACTGCGACACAAGCGAAATCCTGTGTACCAAAGTAGTTGCTTTCGATGCCGACGACTGGCGATGCAACACAATAGAGTTGTGAATACTCACGTTGAGCAGACGCTTGAACATCTTGTGGGTCCATTTAGGGCACCTCTTGCGTTCAAGTAAGAAGGGTTCCAGCATTTGATCTTTTTTGTCAACACCTCCCATATATTTATTATATTCTCTGACTACTTTCGGTTTGTATATATTTGTCCTACCCCTGGAAGGTCCAAGTTCCATTTCCGCGCCATGAAAGGTCGATATTGTCGTCACCTTTTTCTTATCTTGCCACGATAGTACGGCGACATCACCAGCGTGACGACCGAAATAATGTCCGTCCGCCATGTTGATACGACTAAATTCTGGTGGAACATTGGCCCTATTAGTGCGCAATGTCCCGACGCAGTCAGTCTTATTTCTCTTGAGGAACCTAGCCAGTAGAGGAGAGTTGAACCAATTGTCCATCCAAAGAGTGTAGCCCTTATTCAACAGTGGCTTTACAAGCCTCAGCACTGTGGATGTAGATTTCAAAACACCAGCCGACGAATCTAGAGTAGTTGTTTTACCTGTATACACAAAGAACGACCACAAATAGCTAGTCAGGGAATCACACAGTTCAAAAGTCTTTATTCCGAATCTTGCAGCCTTTGTTTTGATATATTGTTTCATACCCAATCGACCTTTCCACAATGTTAAGGACTCGTCAATTGAAATGTTTTGGCCTGGAACATAAAGTTCTTGAAATTTGGTATTCAAATGATTTATTATAGGTAATAGGCTACAAAGTTTTTTGTCTTCAGGACTAGTGTACGTACCACCCTCGCTGGCGTAGTGCAAATACTTGGCCAACTCGCAGTACCGCTTATAAGACAGTAATTTTCTAAATACATTAGTTTTCATCACCCAATGAGTTGAAAAGCATGAGTTAATTGTTGGCATGCGAATAATACCTAGCATCATGAAAAACGCGAACAAAATTAAAATTTCATGCCTGTTAGTGTTCCTCCATGTAAGGCTTAGGCTATCACGACGCCGAGCGTCCATCGCATATCTGTTCGTCTCTGCTGCAATTACATCAAGAATTTCATCAGTCCATATAGCTCGAAATGCATCATACATGGAATTATATGTGGCGGTAGGCCCTGACGTCTGGGGCACAAACGTTTCCCTTTGACCGGCAAATGTACTTATGCCGGCCCAAGAGAACTCCGATGCGTTCTCATCATCGGTCAAAGAATGAGCACCGGTATCCGAAATAGGGTCATCCACTTCGTCACCATCTGCATCATCTGTTGACCGATAATCAGAACGCGCTGGCAACGGTGCACCTCGCGCTTGGCGAATGCGCCCACCGCGAGCCATACGGGTGATTTGTGCCTGAGATAAAGCCGAGAGCTCGGGAGGTACCTGGTCATTCGTCGCATAAACCTCAGTAGGTAAATTCCCGGATACCCAGTTATCTCCCGCTCCAACAGGACGTCCCCTCCAGTTACGTTTTCGGCCAGAATCGCGTACGATGTTGCCTTCGGCTCCACGGGCGTTTCCGCGGGCGCGTCTGTTTCCGCGGACGCCTCTGTTTCCGCGGCCGCGTAGATTCCCCCGTGACACCTCCAGCGGAACATCGAACTCTAAAAATAATGGTTGAAGATATAAAATTGTTACTTTATCATATTTTGTAATTATTTAATGCAAAATATATATATATAAAATATGTATTAATGTACCTTCTGCCTGGCTGCCACCCGCCTGGTCAGCAATACCACTGACGTCTGTCACCAATTCTGAAAATATAACAAACTATTAGAATGCAATTACATAACTCGATATACATATGTTAAAAAATATATATAATTTTTTTACGTTCTGCATGACTGCCACCCGCTTGGCCAGCATCGCCGCCAATGACGTCTATCATCGATCCTGAAAATATAACAAACTATTAGAATGCAATTTACAAAACTCGATATAAATATCTTCATAAAAAAAACTGTGCTTTATTTTACGTATTTATTACTACAATAATTTTAACTAGAACTCATACCGTCGTCCGCGAAATTAATTTCCATCATGCCCACGTCCATATAGCTTGTAAAAAATGTTGATGTCTGTAAATAAAGAAATTATATTATTATTGTACATTATTCACCGTATTATTTCAAGAGCAGTGTTAAATAAATTAATTTTAAAAATACCTCTTCGTAAGCATCACCAATATCAGCATCAACATCAGCATCAGCATCAGCAAGCGGGTTAAAAAAATCATTTTTGTCTCCTTCGTCCTCTTCTTCCTCGCTGAAGCTATCGTCAGCCTCCAAAAACTCCAGCAACTCAGTCGGTGGCTCCTCTTCCGTTCCACAATTCCAAATATTCCTAATGTAATTGAAACAATAATGAGTTTTATATATTATTCTATCGCTGAATTTTGGTAGCCAAAATATCTTTGTAACTAGATACCTATCTAATTATAATTCATAACGTCATTTTTTTCCAATTCATTTCGGATATTAAATATTATTACGATAATATATAAAAACAATTTAAAATTAAAAAAAATAAAAAATATATATATATATATTATAAGCAATAATTATTAGCCTGAAACATCAATATAAAATGAAAAAATCTTCCGCCTTAAATTATGCCACCGACAAGACTCAAACTCGTTTAAACATTGCTAATAATAATTTATTATCCTTTGTGCTATGCATAAAAACGTTGTCTTTATTAAAAAAATATATATATTATTAGTTTATTATTTAAAAAAATTATAATGTTAAATTTTTAATTTCTTTGTTGTACACAATAATGACAATATTTATTATAAAATGGGGTTCTACAAAACAAAACAAAAAAACTTAGACAAATACCCATAATCTTCCAATAAGTATAATAAAAATATCGATTCAATTTTAATAACTAGTTGAGTGACCACCCCATCACTACTCCGAAAAACGGTTGAATTTGACAGCCGACAAAACATTATGAAACATGGGTTGATATTTTCCAATAAAACTACGTAAATATATTGAAATGACATTAGTGTTTTTCTGGAATATTGAATGTAAATATATGCTTCCACTTTTTATACAAGAATATTCATAAAATACTGGAAATTCAATTAGTAAAAATGGATTTAAAAATGTGTTCCCAGCGATTTTATAGCATTTAAAATTTTCTATATTTAATTTTTACATTATAAATCTTCAAAACCTACAAAATGTAATATAAACAGGTATACAATATATTGATTAACAAATACAAATTTACTTACCTGGACATTTCGTGTTATTTTTTGTAAAAATTGCACTTTTTGTGACACCTAGACTGCACTGCACGAACGATACTTCTGACCAAATGGCGCGAAATCAAACTGTCACTTTGGATCGAGATTGTAAAATATCTATACAATATAGCTTTCTTGTTTCAAAGACAATAAGAAGCATTATTTCGTTCTCTTTCTGGTAAATAGAAAAAATACATATGTTTGCATGAGAGGAAGAGAGATATATAGCTTTTAAAATGTAAGGTCGCGCCGGGATGTTTTTGACCCTATGAAATCATAGCGCAATAACGTGTTTTGGTGTGTTTTTGATCCTAAACAAGCAGACGGGTTAAAAGGTTATTTTTTATAAATTATTGATAAAAAAAAAAAATGACTGGGGATGCCATAGTCCCACTGGCTCCGGAGCCAGTTGGGAATTTTGTATGGTATTCACAATAAAAATAGCACTACCCTATAACATTCACATAATTTTTTTTCCTAGATGCGATTTAATTTGTACGTGTAGGTATTATTTTTGTTTTCCTTAATTTTTATAAACATGTTATTATGGTGATGTTATGTTACAGCTGCCTGGACTCTTCTATAGCAATGCGGCCAATCTTTGCAAGATTTCAAACAGTAGTAATCACATCAGGTAACATCGCAATATTTAAATATACTTATTGTGTTACAGGATATAAAATGAAAACGATGTTAATAAAATTTACATTTATTATATTTAACACTTCAAAAAGAATGCCCTTCTAAAAATGTTGATGAAATGGAATTATTTTTGCTAAGTCTGCCTACCACATAAGAAAAATTTTCACTTCAGTTATTTTCTTAGCATTGGCTCAACTTTTGAGTAAAAGCGGCTGTCAGTGGAGTATAATATAAATGAACATCAGGAAATTATTTCAATTATTATTTAATTTATTTCAGGAACTTTGTCCCCGCTAGATATGTACCCAAAGATTCTGGATTTCAACCCTGTAGTAATGAGCTCATTCACCATGACTCTTGCTAGGCCATGTCTACTACCAATGGTAACTATCTTATTGTATTCATATTAAAATAAACATTACAATTTTATCCCACTTATTTATTTGGAACTCAACTGCTATTGGCATCTATGGATTGGTATTTTTAAAATTATTATCCTTACAAAATTAATATTAATCTTTGGATAAGGGACCGTAGACAAATTCTGTAGAAAAATACAAATAATAATAAGTCCTGAATATTTATCATTTCAGATTGTGTCAAAAGGAAATGATCAAGTTGCCATATCATCGAAATTCGAAACAAGAGATGATGTTGCCGTCATTAGAAATTATGGTCAGCTTCTTGTCGAGGTTAGTGATAAATTATTATTAAAATATTTGTTACACAGTTTCGGTGCGTGGCATTCAAGCATTCAAGCTATATATGTATAATCTTTTCTTGTTTTAGATAGCATCTTGCGTTCCAGATGGAGTGGTTTGTTTCTTCACATCGTATATGTACCTGGAGTCGGTTGTAGGATCGTGGTATGACCAGGGGGTCGTAGCGTCCCTACAGAAGCACAAACTCCTCTTCATAGAGACCCAGGACAGTGCGGAGACTAGTTTTGCATTAATGAATTACATAAAGGTTGGTTTATAGTCACTCAACCACACTACTCCACTACTCTGATTGAATGATGTTCTATTTTATGATGATTGATTTTTGGGATGATGAACTATGTTGGTAACTTAGCAGGGGTGCCCGGGTTTATGGGGTGAGGTTTGTCTAGGTCTTGGCAGCGTTTGTCCATCTACTGCGTGGCAGGTCGGATCGGGAGAGACCGGATGAGGGAGTCCTTTTGACCTCTCCAGTCGGACTCTCAACCCCTCACCTTGCACCGCAGTGGGAAAGATGGATTCATAAGTCCATCACTTCCCGATACATTGACCTCCAGATTCCTACTCACCCATCATACCTTTTCCTTCCTAGAACTTCTTTTCCATAAAAAGATCCTCCACATAGCATCTCCAAAGATGCCCTGAGGATTTTTTTCCTCAATGCCTCCTTTGTGGAACTACATATTGTAAATATGTATTAAATAATAAAATTAAATAAAAATGAAATTAAATAAATCTTATGGAAAAGATTTATTTAATTTCAGCTTGTTTCATACTAAATCAAAGATATTCAAATACAAAAGAGATATGCTATGGTGTCCCCGCAACTGTCGGCGGACTACGACCTAATTAGAGTAGTTTGCATACGAAAAGAATATGTTCATTTCGTTGATTTTTTTATGGTGTGCATTAGTATTAGTTAACAATATAGTTTGAATACGAAAAGAATTCGTTCATTTAGTTTAAGAGCGTTTAACCAGCCAGCGGACGAAAATCCACATTTCGTCGAAAGTTGTTCTTACGATCGTGCAGGGCGGTTACAATGAGAAAGATTAATTATTCTCCGTACCAGCTTTTTAAAATTATAACTCAATATCGAATTTATTTCAATCCAAATTAGCTTTAATTTATACCTTCATCCAAAAATGCTGAAAGGCGTGATGATAAAACTATTTGAAAAATTAATTTATAAATTCATTCTGCCTCAGGTAGATGCATACATTATCCCAGAACAGCATGGTTTCAGGAAAGGAAGATCCACTGAAACCAATCTGATGGTTTTCACCGACTATGTTGCTAGGTCCCTAGACAGTGGATACCAAGTAGACTGTTCGTATCACGACTTCTCCAAAGCCTTTGATACTGTGAATCATGATATCTTACTCATAAAACTTGCCCAAATAGGTTTTTCCCTTCGGATGTTAAAGAATCTTCCAATCTGCTGAGTTTCTTGTTTTTTCAGGGGTTCCCCAAGGATCGATCTTAGGGCCTCTTCTCTTTTCTATTTTCATTAATGACATTGCTGGAGTCATTAGTTTTTCTCGCTTTCTGTTGTTCGCTGACGATCTAAAATTATTTCTTCTAATAAGAAATATTGAGGACTGCCTGCGCCTTCAAGCTGATGTTGATAACATTTCAGAATGGAGTCAACAAAACCAGCTTCATTTCAATGTCTCAAAATGCGTTGTTCTGACTTTTACCAGAGCATTTAGTCTCACCTACCACAGGTACACTATGCTCGGTCATAATCTCAACCGAGTTTCGAGTATAAAGGATCTTGGGATTATGTATGAAAATAAGCTGACATTTCGTCCTCATATCGAAGGGGTTTGCCAGTCGGCCTTAAAAATGTTAGGGTTTGTTCTCCGAACCGTCAGAGTTTTTCGGGATACCCGTGCTCTGAGGATTTTATACTTCTCCCTAGTCCGCAGTAGGCTGGAGAGTGGTTCGCTTATCTGGAATCCTCATGAGGTGGGATGCTCCCTCATGTTGGAGAGGGTTCAAAAAAAGTTTCTAAGATATCTCTACATGAGGGAGTACGGCCACTATCCATGGCTCTACCCGACGAGCTTTCTTCTGGGCATGCTGGGACTCCACTCCCTGCAGCTCAGAAGGGAGGGGTACGCTGCTACCCACTTATTCAGACTGCTGCGTGGCTATATTGAAAATTCAGCCATTCTGGAGCGCGTGAGTCTCTATGTTCCGGATGACTATCTTAGACAACGCCAGCATAGATTATTCTATCTTCCTGCCTGTAGAACTAACCTGCCAATGGTTCTCCCGGTAGGAAGGAGTATATTGCTCCTGAACCAAATCTCCTCCGAGATTGATATGTTTGGCGTCAGTGAGGAGAGGTTCAAAAGTGAAATTCTTTTGATTCTTGAAAGAATCTCTCCACATTGACGAGATCTTTCACCACTGCCTGAAATTTTTTTGAAATTGATTTATTTCTTGATGTTTCTTTTTTATGTATAAATATTTGTAAAAAAATTTCTTTTTTTTGTATACTATTTATATGAATAACGTAATTTCTTATATGTATTAAAACTAAATTTGTAATGTGTAAGAAATTAATAAAAACATATTATTATTATTATTATTATTAACTATTAAAATAATGTACTTTTTGTAATTATTTTTTGATTATAAGTATTTATCATTTTTCAATAATGTCTAAATTTAATAAGAATGTTAAAAAAATGTGAAATATATTAGTTTGTAAGTGTGCAAATAAATACACAAATGGACCAATTTTCGTCAAGAAACACATGTACGTACATATTTTTTAATGATTTTATTGAAACTAAAATTAAAATTCTAAAACATGCGTTTGCTAGATAATGTATTGATTTATTTTACTGCATGATTATATTATTTGAAATGGGTGTGGTATAATACAAAATCTTTTTTGAAAATTTAATAAATCTCCCAACGACCTATGGAATAACCTTATTATACTAAAAATTAAAAAAAAATTCTCAAAATTTATTACATGCGAATGCTAGATAAAAGAACAATCTTTCGAAATCCATTTATAATTTTTTGTGGAAAAGAGTCAATACATCTAAAATCTGTTTTGAAAAAGACGTATTTCCGGTTTTCTCTGGTAATGCCCTCTTAACATTCGTTTGCTTTATTCGTTCATTTAGTTTATTTGTTAATTGGTAAACAATATCGGCGACACCCGGAAGCGCAGTCCGACCTAGTAAAAACTGCAGATAGCACATCTACTTATATTTCAATATCTTTGTACTAAACCATGGCTTTAGAGTGAAACAACCCGACCTAAGTGACAAATTTGTAAAAAAAAAAAACTGGACATTTTTTACAAGTGGGGTTCTTTGTTTCGCACACAATTTATTTTCAGCGTTTCTATAATAATCATTGATGATGGAACTTTTAACATCAATCATGAGATTATGGCTGAATATCTAATTAATTAACCAATCTAATTTCAGGCTTGTGAATCGGGGAGAGGTGCAGTGTTACTCTCAGTGGCCAGGGGAAAGGTATCTGAGGGAGTTGATTTCGACCATCATTTAGGAAGGGCAGTCCTCATGTTCGGCATTCCCTATGTCTACACACAGAGCAGAATTCTCAAGGCACGCTTGGAGTACCTCAGGGATCAATTCCAGGTATTAAAAACATCATTTAACTAAATATTCAACAAAACCCTTGATTGAAAAAGAAAAGATTGCTTAACCTCCTGTGTGCCGCCTTTACCAAAAGGCACGATCAAAAAAATCATTTCTCGGAATAGCATTCTGGGGAAATTACTTACGGTAATACTATTTTTATAAATATATTAACACATTATCTTGGTAAGGCGGAACAATTTACAAAATAAACTTGTAAGTTATTACGAAAATACAATCAGCTGGCAGATGGTGAAATTTTTTTGCATCAGCACACCAAGCATTAATATGGGTTTAGCCGCGTTTCATTATCAGATCTGAATAGCCAGGTATTTCCCAACTGATCTTGTCCGATTCTGCCTCATAACATACACTAGACGTGGGCAAAATTGAATGACCGAATTAAATGAATAAATTCAATCTTGTGACACACTCAATCTAATTCTCAATTTTAAAAGGAATTGATTCTTCATTCCTTATCTTTGGCCTTGCATCCTATGATTTTTAACGACACCATACATTTTTAATTTCCATTTATTTTACTGTTAAATTATTTCAATGAATAATGTGTTCTGTAAACGATTTAAATATTATATTGTTTCATAGGTATTTAAATATTATTAAACGGGCCGCGCGCCGCGAAGTGGTCGACGGACGGTATTGTGAACGACTCGCCTATTACGATTATATTCCGCTACCGCCGCGCCGCCATTCTAAAAACACCCGAACATCATCAAAGTCCATGTCCCAAAATCGCCAAAACGCGGCCGCGATTCATCCGGGTTGCCCGAGCATCTCTTTCACGCAAGGAATTAATCATTTATCCTAATCAATAGTAATGAGATTGTCCTAAGGTCCCCGCCGTCCCAGGTCCGTGTTCAATGTCCGCGTCCCAGGTATCTAGTCTGACGAAATCGAGATTGTCCGATTCCGACAGACAGAGGAATTAAAACAAAAGTCTTTTTCACTTGTGACGTCAATGTCTTTTGTAAATCTCAGACCTAGAAATGACGTCAGGCGTCATTGTCACGTCAATGTCACGATATGTCCCAAACGCATCCCAGTCCTAGGTCCGCAGCTCGCGAGTAAATCAAGTCACTGCTAGGTAAGACACAAAACATTAGTCAAAAATTCATTCCTCAATGCCAGCCCTTAATCCGTCCGCGCGGTTCATTTATTCCCCCGCGCGCCAAGCCGTCAATTTCATTACATAGTTAGTCGAAAACTTTCGACTTTGAATCTGAACATCAGCTAGAAAAGTGAGAAGCTAAAATTATGCTTATCGGTTTTTTGGTACGTACGAAAGATATTGTACCTACCTACTTTTAGACGTAGATCTTGAGCCGATGTAATATGTAAATTTGCAGATATTATAAGGCCAATTAGCTGTGGTTAGCTGTCATAAAATACCCATCTTAATGTTAAAATGTATGTTTGTTTATATTAGATCACGTGAAATGGAACAAAATTATAAGTTTAATAAATAAAATAAAATCAATAAAATTTTATGGGTGAAACGAAAACTTGTATAATTTTAAGATATAATTGCTAGCAATAAATACATTTTACATACGAAAAATTACGACACTAAAAAAGACAAACAATATAGGATTTAGCCTGCGAGATAATGAGGTAGAATAATCGGTCTTCTCTTTGTGTGGTGTTTCGTAGCCTATTGGCCTCCTCTTTGTGCGGTGCTTCGTAGCCTCTCCACTCATTGTGATTTTGAAAACCGATGAAACGAAAAAGCGACAATAAAAAGAGTCAAACACATTAATCTATAGGTTTTAGCCTGCGAGATAATGAGGTAGAATAATCGGTCTCCTCTTTGTGTGGTGTTTCGTAGCCTATTGGCCTCCTCTTTGTGCGGTGCTTCGTAGCCTCTCCACTCATTGTGATTTGAAAACCGATGAAACGAAAAAGCGACACTAAAAAGAGTCAAACACATTAATCTATAGGTTTTAGCCTGCGAGATAATGAGATAGAATAATCGGTCTCCTCTTTGTGCGATGCTTGGTAGCCTATCAGTCCCCTCTATTGCGGTACTCCGGGTACTCCGTGGCCTCCCGGTCTCGTGTGCTGTGTTAGCCTCCCCATTCATTTAATTTTTTTTTTTTTTTGGGATTTAATTGAATTAAAGGAATGAATAAAAGGAATCAATTCAAAAGGCCATGGGAATCAGACTGAATCGATTCACTCCTGGGAATCATTCTGCCCACGTCTACATACACCAAATTGGAGATGCTTTGGGGGTTATGTGTTTATTGTGTAAGTGTGTAGATGGCAAAGCGAATAAGTGAGACGATTCAATACTTACAAGTTTATTAACACTATTTACAGACACATAAATCTCCAATTTAAATATATGCAATAATAAAGTAATGTGAAGGGCGAACAAATATTAAAGACCAGCGACTCCTGACCGAGAGTTAAAGCAGAATGAATCGTTAGTTTTTGATGCAAGCGAGGCCAGTTGCTTGAGGAAAGGTCTGCATCCAATTGGTGCCTGAGGGACCAATCGGGTGGCCGGACGATGCAGATCAGTGTCCTTTGTTCGTCCTCCACAATGCCATAGTCTCACTGGCTACAGAGAGTTAGTTTGTACAGTAATAATAAAAAAATTGCCTACTTAAATTTGGGTAGCAATCGCTCCAGTGTTTAAAAGAGGTTTTCGGTGCCTTAAAAAAACCTTGTAAGAGAATTACACTGTACATAAAAAGTTGCTTTATATAAAATTTATTTTTATAGATTCGTGAAAATGACTTCTTGACATTTGATGCCATGAGACATGCAGCTCAATGTGTTGGAAGAGCCATCAGGTAAACTGATGAACTTCTTTTAGACAAGTGGAATAATAATTGTTAAAAGAATAATAAATAATTGCATGAAATATTTTCTTTTAATTTCAGAGGTAAAACAGACTACGGCATAATGATATTTGCAGATAAAAGATTCAGCCGACAAGATAAAAAGAGTAAATTGCCTCGCTGGATTCAGGAACATTTGAAAGATTCTCTCTGCAATCTCAGTACTGAAGAGGCAATCCAGGTTAGTTCAAATTCAAATTGTCACAATCTTCAAGAAATTGATTTCCAGCCAATTTTATATTTTCACCAATTTTGAGTAAGATTTATGTTAGATTAAAACCCGCTCTCCTGCGTTATTGCACATTAATATAAACATTGGTAATCAATGTGTAAGCAAATATCTGTGTCAGAAGTCACAGGAGACCGTGCCGAACATGAACATCAAATCGTGCGTTTTCAGCCTTTGAACAAATCATGATTATGTCAAGCATTACGGTAATAGATAAATACAATAGAAATTGTAGATTTAATGTGACCAGAGTTTTAAATACCCCAACAAGAGAATAATAATAATGCACTGTCCCCTCTCGCAAGAAAGGTAGAATTAATATTCAGCCCATTGCATCATGCAATGGGCTGAATATTAATAATTTTAATTTTAGATATGTAAACGATGGCTGCGTCAGATGGCTCAACCCTTCACCAGAGAGGATCAGTTAGGAGTCTCCCTGCTCACCCTGCAGCAACTTCAGTCAGCGGAGCAACAGAGCAAGATCGAGAAACAGGCTTTACAAAAGTAAACAATTAATAATAGCAAGATCGAGAAGCATGTTTTGCAAACTTGTACAGTTTGATTAGTCATCCAGAATGAAGCGTGGTGCTGGAGGCTACTGCGGCATGGCAAGCTGCCAACGAAAGCTAGTGAACTATTAATAAATCACACCCTTTCTGCACATTGGCAAGTGATGTGCGTCTGCGTCCCCTCCTTTGTTGCACGTTGATCATTAAGAGTGATTATAGCTGTGTTCAAGCAGGTGGTCCATGTACCCATTCCCATGTACTAACTTTTACAATGATTGTTTTTTGTAGATGTTGAATTTAATAGAATATTTCTTTGTAGTTACCTTGTTTTTACTTTGCAAGTAATATCATAGTAAACATATTACAAAAGTGTCAGTATTCTCCATTGATTATAAGATAGCGAAATTATTATCTTGCGCTTTGTAATTTTTGTTATTAAAAAAATACCAATAATACAGTGTTTTTTTTAAATGCCTTATGTACCATAAAAATAAATAATATCCTTAATGCATGAGAGTAAAAGACCACTGTCAACCATCAAAACTATTTATTTATGAAATTTATTTAGTAACATTCAATATCATTATTTTTATTCAATTAAGAGTATTTCTCAAAAAAAGTGTACATTTTGGAAAAATAAAGTGTGCCTAGAAACAGTTCAAAAATAACACATGTTTTTAATTAAGCATACCAAAAAAAATTGTACCATTTTGTAGAATAAATATTAGGCTTTAAAATAACGAAGAAAAAACATTACAATCGTATTAATTCGCAAATATATAAATTTTTTAAAAAATAACGATTTTTACCTTTCATACAAAATAAAATTGCCACCCTGCCTACCTCATGTGTTTATACCTCATAAAATGCAATAATAACGTTATAATATATGAATTTTTGTAAGTTTTAGGGTCTTAATTTAATGTAGTTTCTGTCCAAAGTAATTTTCTATTGGGTTTCATAATAAATTAATAATTTATACACAAAAATCAAAGTGAGTCATATTCATTTACTTTTTAGTAACTACTCTTTCGTTACGTTTTATTTGTACTTCCACCGTAATTTCTGAACCCATTTTTTACATTTTACACAGGCAACAATAACTTCATTCTGGTTGGATGTTGGTCTGACGTCTCCGCCATAACATTAATTGTTAAAGTCAGTTAAAGGTGTTTCTTTAGTGGTACTACAATTTCGTAACAGAAAATATTATTGCCTTTTTTTCACAAAACGGTAAGTCTTTTTCTACTCATCTTTTTGTAATATGTGCGGTACAAACATAGCTCAGCTTACATATTTACAGTTTTAAATTTTGTCAAACCATTGACTTTTTATAACCCCATTTTTATTAAAATTTCGTAACGTTTATTATGAATTTCGTAACGTAACGAAAAAGTTCAATGTAAAGCTGAGTGTACACAGTTACAACCTGATTAAAAATAGTAGGTATATTTTAAAGGTGTCAGAAAATAAATAATTTTTTTTTTTTAGAAAATAAATAATAATTTTAAATGTGTGTATATTGAAAAACGACAGTAAAACACCAACAAGTTATAAAAGAACAAAAACATCCAATTGATATAATACAAACAGATGAGACAGAAAAACCAAGTAAGGAAATAAAAAGTCATATAGAAGGATTGACCACTGATTTAAATTCAATGCCAATAATTTTTTTCGACAATTTAGTAAGTGACGAAGTTATAATTACAGGTGATAAATATATGTCGGATGCAATAACATTTAATGAAGCAGAGTTTATTTTCAACGATTTTGATGACAACATTGGAGATGCTATTATAGGAAATAATAATGCCATAGAAAAAAACACTGATATTGAAAATATGAATAATGAAAATGAAATTGAAGATTCTCACAAAATCAAAGACAAACCATGTGGACTGACCATTCTTAAAGACGAAAAACTGGAAAATATACATACAAAAAATATAGTGGTTTGTAAGGGCCTTATCTCTAAATCTCTTTCACTAAATAACTATATTCATACTCCAAAGCGGAGTGATAAACCAAAGACTGAAAAACTGATTGTGAAACCAAATGTGTCTCGGAAAGATTTCGACTATTATAAAGATGAGGGAGAAATTTATAAAACGCTAATGGATAGAGATTCAAATTAAACAATTGTATGTTATTAAATTTTTAAATGTTTTAATCAGTTCTTTAATTTCTTAAGATTTTTTGAATATTGTGTCAGACCTTAAATATGGGAAGCTGAAAATTTGAGAATTAAAAAAACATTTATTAATTCTCCCTTGTTTTATTTTAAACCCCTTAAAATAGGTATAACAAAATACAAGTATTTGGGTTGTGAGTTTATATATATGTTTGTAGAATGTACAATCAATAATAAGAAGAGTAAAATAAAATTTGCCATTGTATAAACAAGCCTTAATGTTTACTATTTAGTTACATCTTAGGACTATTTCGTAACAATATTTCGTAACTACATTTTCGTTACGTACATTTATTTTGAGAAATACTCTTACAGTAAAATAAATACTTAACAGATCCATAGGTTAAAAAAAAAATAGTACTTCAATTTGTACTAAAAAGGAACACGGAAAAAAAATTAACACAGGTCAATTATTTATCATTTGAAATGTGTACAGATACACACCACTGTGTGGGAGAGCTTGATATGTTAGAGAGAGATAAATTTATATGACCGCTTTGCACTAGAAAGTAACTTGTACAACGGTTAGTTGCTTAGCAAACACTTGATTAGTACACTGACAGCCGCTGTTCCCAATCCTACTAATCAACTGCTAAGCCGAAGTGAAGCTCAACACTGCTCAAATGCACAACAACGCTCTTTACACAAGCACCGCTTAAGCATGCCATAAGCATCGCTCAATCTAAGGAAGCCAGACTAGTGGATTAAGCTCGTCTCAGCAAAGCAAAGTTATAAAAAGTGTCAACAGAGTGGCACCAAGTCAAGTACCAGTCGCCGAGAGACGGCAAAGGTCAAGCTGATACTTTAATATTTTAAGTTTGTTTAAAAAATATGAAATGCCAGTTTATGGATAACAGTATTTAAAAAAGTGTGTTAATAATAAAACAATAATTAACTCTAAATTTTACTTCAAAACTTTTTACTTTGATGCCATTTTATTGTCTATAAAAGTGGGCGGGGTCACTTAAGATAATCAACGATAAAATGTTTGGGAGCAACGCGAATCAAGCGTTAACCTGTCAAATCGCTTAGCTGATTGCAGACTCAGATTGGTCGATCGAAAAGTTGGGAACAACGGCCGTGAGAGCAGTTTTTTCTGTCACGCTTTAGATTTATTATTTTTTTACAATTGTGTTACGTATATTATAGCGAAAGTATTGCCTGGGACTGTGTAGTGACTAAAAACTTGACCTGTAACATTTAAAACCTATTGGGATTGGGGGGCGTGATGTCAATTTAGATGCATCGATAAATAAATGCATTCATGAAGATCACAAAACAACCCCAGTACAGTGAAACACTCAAGTTTTCCAAGGGACGGGAAAATAAAACTTCTTATGTGGCAAAATCATATCTGTGGGATGAATTGGACCATTCTCCAAATTCAGTCTTCAAGGGACCGAAAAAGAACAAACTTCTTAATATCTTTAATGCCAGAGTTTGTGCTAGTAGCTCACCACACTTACCATTTTATTATATTTTGTACCTTAAAAAATGCTCCTGGAATACTAAAATAATTTTTACTTGCTTGGCAAGGAAATAATATATTATTCTAGCTCGTCGTTTCATCACTTGAAAACATATTTTTATTTTATCTGTGAAAAATTTGCATCGCAAATTCTGTGTCAAATGTCATCTTTTCGATTTTCAAAAGTCATATTACTGTATTTATTTACAGGAAAGCCTCGTATTACGACTTATTTACCGTGAAGAATGCTTATTTAAAACTCAAGAATATTTTCTTTTTCTTCGATATAATAATTTTTTTTTATAACATTAGGGAGAAAAAACATTTCTCTGAATATAAGTAACTATCCTCAGTGAACTATATAGGATAGATTTACAGAATTTTTATAAATATATACAGGGTGTAACAGGATGTACCCGAGGGATTTTAACCATCGATTCCTGACATTATTTGGAACAAAAAATGTAAATGAAATTTTGGTCTCTGGTGATATTTTTGATGTTTTTTTTTTTATTTATTTTTTCTACAAAAAAATTAAAAAATGGTAGGTGTTGGACAGTTTGAGGCGGGGTGAGGGGTTTGTCGGTTACTCAGGTGAGGCTGAGTGACCAATGACAACAAGTGGAAGAATTTATTTTTTTTGAATTTGAAGAAAAATAAAAAAATAAATGTCATCAAAAAAGTCACCCCAGACCAAAATTTCATTTACATTTTTTTACTCCAAACATGCTCAGGAATTGCTGGTTAAAATCCCTCGGGTAGGTCCTGTTACATCCTGTATATATACATTATCTGGTAAGACTGTACAATTTACAAAAACATAATAATTAAACACAAGTTATTATGAAAATAGTGTCAGCACGGTGAGCCGCTCGGCATTCCAAGGATTGTGCAAGTTTTACTGTAAAATGGTTGATATGAGATAATGTTTTCTAAATTTTATATTTAAAATAAGACAGTACACTGCGGGCTAAAACTTCCCTAAAATAATGGATTTTGCTAGGGCCTAATTTCTCACAAGTTATACCTAATTTTATCACAATTATTTCCAATAAAAAACTATATCACGTAATGTGCAAATTCCATTCAAAGAGATTTTGTTAGTCACAAACTTGAGTAAATTGAAGTTTGTTACTCATAATTTTAAGTAAATTGAAATTTGGTAGTCACAAATTCAAGTAAATTGAAATCTGGTAGTCACAAATTCAACTTGGAAGTTTGTTAGTCACAATTTCAAGTAATTCGAAATTTGGTAATCACAAATTTTAGTAAATTGGAATTAATCTCTGGATGAAGGCAAACAAAAATAAAAATTGTTGCTGCACATTAGTTCATCACTTGTGACACCACACAAGAGTCCCAATTGCCCAGGTCGATGAAACTCTGGCACCCCCAATTAGGGAAAGTTGCGAGGAAGGTTGGGAAGTACCTGGTCATTCATCTAGTTGTTATCTTGAAAGTCATTTCAAACAACTCTTGCTGTTTCACTGAGTATCTTCCACTCTGGAAAAAGTTTCAAATATACTATTTTAAATTTATATAATCTCGATTTCTGTGAAAAAAACCTATGATAAAATTTTATTATGGCCGGCCAGGTATTCAAGTCGCAACCTAGGGGTCCAAAACCAAAACTTTTATCGTATAGCAAGAAATATACTAATATTAGGTAAACCTACTCAATTAAAACTTTTAATATTAAGTCACTTTTCTCACTTATATTTTGTCTACTACTAAATACTGTAAAATAATTCAATTAAATTGGACTTTAGTAATCGCAAAGAATCATAATATTATGCTGTGAAATATTGAGTCGGTAAAAGAGAAAAAAGTAGTACATAAAATTACGGTGATTAACCTTGAGCACGCTCCTAGTTTTCGAGGTTGTTCCCAACCAACAAAAAAATTACCGTCGAGCTACTGACTAGCTACGTCATGTACATAGTTTTAATTATGCATTATGTTTAAATCACATTTAATAATACGTCTGGTTTCAACACATTTAGGCTTCAGTATTACTAAAAGATAAATGCAAAAAAAAAAATAAAATGACGACAGGTTATTCCTATTAAAGATAAAATGAAATTTATATTAATTTATTTTTCGGATATTGTGCCATTCTGTGTTACCTCCTTCTTTAGCCAATGTTTCGGACCCATTACAGTGTCCATCATCAGGGCAGATCTGTAATCGAAGATTGTGGTGAAGTGTGCTTATGTATGTAAATGCGATACCGTATTGCCAGCTCCAATACTCTAACGACCGTTGTTCTTGACTTTTCGATCAACCAATCTTAATTTGCGATCAGCTAAGCTATTTTTAAGCATTGTGTATGGGGTAACGCTCGATTTGCATTGTTCCTAAACACTTTAATGTTGATTATCTTAAGTTTCACTGCCCACTTTCATAGACAACAATATGATATCAAAGTAAAAACTTACGAAGTTAAATTAATATTAATTAATTTAAATTGTGAAATTCAATTGCCTCCATATTTACTTCACTTCACCACAATCTTCGACTACTCATCTGCCCTGATGGTGAACACTGTAATGCTGTCTGAAATGTTAGCTAGACAAGGAGGTAGCGCAACACGGCGTAATACCCCAAAAATAAATCAGTATAATACTTTTAGCCGTGAAAATCACAAAACATAAAATTAACTTTTGGCTTCTCAAGTTTAGTAACAGAGCCAACAGATTGATGCTTATTTTTTTAACAAGTCTCCATAACAATAGTATCACACGTAATCTCTATAAATAGCACCGCTATGAAAATAAATCTTCAATAACATTATACCTTTGAAACTTATTTACAAAAGACATTAGCTGTACATATTTTATAATGGAGCCTCATAAACCAACTGGTTGATAAAATCAAAACATTTTTCGAAATGTCATACAATATTTTGATAAAATTCTGAAATAAAAAGTTTTGGCATCAAATTACAGATATATGTTACAATGTCGACGGCAAACCATTGCCGCGTAAGTCATGTCATTCTACAGCGGCAATAAACATACACAGATAGAATTAAAATAGTATTTTCCAATACAAGAGATTGTCTAACAAAGAAAACAGTTTCACCTTAAATCAAAAGTTTAAACCTTAAGTTTCATCTTATATGCTGCCCATTTTTATAAAATCACTGGCAGTTTGTTTTTTTAAGTTTGATTAATAATAATAATAATATTTTGTATGAAAGAGACGGCATGCGAGAGCGAGAAGAAAGGACTTTAAAGAGTGTGATGAGTTGTCCAATATCTCTTCTTCATCACCTGCATCCTTCAGTGCACTTAAAATGGCGACTGACACTTAAATGGCGACCTGAACTTGATACGATCCATTCTCACGCAGGTATAGTCACCTTACTGACTTTACAATGACTGACCATAAGAGACAGATGCATAAAACATATGAGTCCTATAATTTCAAAACCCGCTATATCCGATTTTTTTACGAAATGATCTAAGTATGACATCTTATTCACATTTTTGGGAGGAACAAGACTAACCTTAAATTAAGTTTTAAAATTTCCCTTATCACGACCAAAAACCATGTTAAAACTGCGAGTGAGAAACGAAACCCGCTATATCATTCAAGAAGTTACTATCAAAACCCGCTGTATCGGAATTCAACCAATCAAGAGCAGTTATTTTGCCAAGATGGCGGGTGTAGAAATACGCCCCTCAGGTCGGTTGAGTTTCAAAAGCCTCTATATTCCATACAAATCACGAAGTGAGTATCAAAATCCGCTATATACATTTTATTTATCCAAATTACTTAAATATTTCTAGAGATATATTGAAAAATGAATACTTTTCGAATGTATATTACTCCAATTCATTATAGAAATTGAACGACTCATATGTGCGACAGAAAACAATGTGGGCAGTTTTCGGACCCTAAATTCACTTATTGCAATGATTTATATATCAACGTCAGATCGGCATTAAAGTTTATACTTGAAATAATACATTGTGATAATTACAGTCTATTTGGCTATTATTCCACCATACCAATTCACATTATAAATTAATAATGTTATAAAGATATTAAATAGACATAAGTGATGTATTGTCATTAAAATAGAGCAGAGAAATATGTAGGTGATCTTTATCTAATTAAAAAAGTTAGAGTTATATAAATTTTGTTGTGCTTAATAAAAAAATACTTTTTATAAATTACGGAAGTATTCAGTTGGTTTGTTTCTGTATTGGTCGACCACTGTTGGAGAATTTCCTAGATGGCAAATCTAGAAGTGTTAACAGAGCTCTCCCGCTGCTGGAGCACAGTTCCTGGCCATCCCTGGCAGTGGACACGCGCCTACTCTCTTGGAATCCATTCATCAAATGTCTGAAATGCAATAAAACTACAATTTAATAAACCTGCAGGACGGAGGAAGCCCAAGCTTATTTGGTTGGATGGTGTAGAGGTAAACACTGCAAACTTAGGCATAAGGAAAAGCGGGAGACCTTATATTGTTTCCCAACGAGGGCCTTGGGTGAAATCATTTCCCTCGGGGCCTATGTTATCTCTAGGGATGCTGTGTGAGAGTGATGTATTTATAAAAGAAATCAATTTAAAAACAGGAGGGGCATACCCTACCCGGGAGCCAAATTTGCCAGTGTGTAGTAATTTTTCAAAAGTGTAGTAATTTTTCATAGTGGGTATAACTTGTGATTGCGTCAGTAATTGGAGATTTATTTGCTGCAATATTGTTATTGGCTTCCATATTGAAAAGCAAAGTGTGCCTGGTTCACCTCATTGTAACATCTAACCCAATGGCGGATAGCAATTCGGGACTATTTATTGCATTATTTAGCAGATCTGACAATGTGAAAAGTTTAAATATTGTTATTTGTAGTTTTGTTGTATTTCTTGAGTAAATGTTTCTGCCAGATGAATAATGGGTACACAAATTCTTCGTTTTCTTGTGTCTTCAATAACGAAATGCAGTTTTCCAGGTTCTTGGTTATTTTTGGGTAGTTAAAGTTAATATTGCTTGTAATAAATGTTACCTGGTGACGTGATGGGGCAGTTGATGGTTTGATATCCAAGTCAGGGCGTGAGTGTTGGGCATATCATTGTTGAGAGGGGTGTTTAAAAACTCGGCGCATCCAAAGAATTTAGAAATATTCCCTCCAATAGAAAAGAACACCACCACCTTGCCAGTCTAAATTAAAATTAAATACAATCAGTTTTAAGGAAATGCCATGCAAAGTGTTTTTGGTTCGAAAATTTGATCGCCTAGAAAAGGGGTCAGCAGACTTTCAAGCGAGTTTTTTTTTCATGTGAAAACTGCACTAGAATCCCACCTGTCTGGAGCCAGTGAAACTAATATATATATATAATATGAGCTGCAAAGAGTCATTGTTGGCCTAGAAGTATATATAGATATATTTTTTAAATTCTGCAAGTAGAACACATTTTGGTCTTTCCTGTAATCAAGCACTTTTTACTTGATTCTAAATGTTACAAGCTGAGGAAGATCGCCTTAACTTAAAAAACACGTTACTAAAACATAGCTAGCAGAATTTTAAAGTTCTACAAAATAAACACAAAAACAGTACTCACTTGGCTAGCTTTCACAAGCTTTTTTTCAGTGCTCACAACGAAATTCCATTTTCCCGTAGTTTGGGCTGTCTCAATAGCTTTTGGACTAGTTGCTTTTACTACAAAATATCTATGGCCATCATTGGGTCCATTGGAATACTTTTCTATGTTGGCCAGCATGGGGTTGGTATTCTGAATATCCTTGCTGCCCATTGCATTTGAGAAGGAAGCTTCCTGCTTCTGATATCCATGGCCGTTGCCATAATTAGGGGACTGGTATTTATTTCTGTGTGAGGGCAGAAATGATAAGTTGTTTGAAAAGGTATTGGTTCCGCCTTGTCCGCCATATGAAGAGTGGGAATTGTTCTGGTTAGATTGATGAGGTTGTTGCTGGTAAGGCCTTTGATTGTAGTTATTGTAATCCCCATCGTAGTCATTGCTTCTATCGTTTCTGCCTCGAGATGTTTGGGGTCCCTGGTAATCCATTAGCGAGGGTTTAGGTCTTTGTCCTATCCCGGGCGGTGCACTCAGCCCGTAGTTGCGCTCTTCTAAACCGAGCACATTGACAATCGTAGCTATGACTTTCTCGTCCATGGCACCAATCAGCTTAGCTGGATTGAGCATTCTCTTTATCATCAAAGCTGCAAACTTTTGTCTCAACAAATAAATGCTCAAGGCGTCATTAGAGTCAGCAGTAAAGACGACCCAATCGTCCAATTGTATAAAACTTAAGTCTGCATTAACCTCATTCTCTTCATCACTGTCGGATTCATCATCAGACAGCCCGGGGAGGTTGGAGCGCAGGGCGCTGGTGCTGAGTCGCAGCGGTCCGCCAAATATGGCCACAGTCATGGCGGTCACGGCCGTATTACAACGAATATAGCAAAACCTGCCAACCCTGTTGATTTCTTCAAAGACCAACCAGTCAGTGGGCATGGACTTTAAGGATTTAACGAGGCCGGCTTTGCCCCCGGCAGAATGCAAAGTGGAACTGGGACTGAAAGCCAGTTTAACCTCTTTGCTAGTTCTAAGGGTGACATCTTCCCTGTCTACTCTTGCAATGGAGGGATATAGCCCACTAACTAGAACAGCTTTAATAACGTGCCATTTTTCAGAATTCATATTAGAATCTTTTATATCTCCCGGACCTCTGACCTTTACGAGTCCGATAGCTCTCAATTGAGCCAACAACTGTGACCGCATACCGACAATTATCTCCATGGTAGCGCCGCTTATCAGATTTTTTTGACAAAATATTCTTTCCGTGTGATTGGCTTTTGCCATCTGCCAACCTTGGAAAGCTCTCAGCAAGGCCATATGATCAGAAAAAGTATCTGCTGCGAAATTTCTCCTCGACTGGCTGCCTAATTTCCTATGTTCCGGATTAGAACTAATTTGGAAAGGTTCTTTATATGCCAAACTGCAAGTAATCGTCAATATTGGATCCAAGCATTTCAAAACGCAGGCATACAGAAGCATCTTTCCCAACTTGGGCTCAATAGTGAGATCCAGCAGATGACCACCTATTTCAGTGAGATCTTCCGTCGGGGTGAGAGCTCCAATTGTCTTCAGTAAGCTAACGGAGTTGCGAATAGCCAAGAAGCCAGGAGGTTCCAGAGCCTTGGAGAGGAATTCCGCAATGGTTGTATTGCTGGGTGCCAGCAGCTTGGAGTGCAGACACAATTCGTGCAGAGGAACTCGCAGCATCTCAGGAATGGAGTTTGGCATCAGTGTTTCATATCTGCGCTTGGAGCAGAGCATGAATGATTTACCAGGTCGGGTTCTGCCCGCCCTCCCGGCCCTCTGCATGGAGCAGGCTTTGGACACCCACACGACCTGCAGACTGCACACTCCGCTGGCAGACTCAAAGTACAGCTCCTTGACTTTCCCTGAATCTATAACGTACACCACATCATCGATGGTGATTGAGGTTTCAGCTATATTTGTGGCAATGATAATTTTGCGCACGTCGGGAATATGCGCAAAGACCTTTTTCTGATCAACAGTTTGCATATTGCTGTGCAAAGTAAATATTTGGTAGGTTCCTTCTACCAAGTCTGGACAGGATTGAATACTATCTCTTATATTAATGATATCGTCATATCCGGTGACAAACACTAGGATACTTCCAGGAGGCTGAGTGCTGTTGATGTGTTTGATCAACTCCAAAATGAGATTATGATCAATAACTTCATCAGAAATTGACTGGCGGTAGATTTCCAATATTTCGTCCTCTTCTTCCAAGGCGAGGCTCTCCAGTGTATCAGTGGCGGCTTTAACATTCACTGTAGTTATGTTCTTTAGAAAATGTGAGCATTCTTCACAATTACGTTCTAAAGCATAATCAAGCGCCTTGTTTCCTGTTTTGTCTTGAATCATCTGATCGGCTCCTGAAACATTTATTCAAATTAATTTATTTTGAAAATAACCATGAGATATAACTATTATAAAAATAAATAACCGTGTTTTTACCCATTTCAATTAATTGTTTGACAGTCTCGGTGAGGCCGTGATGAGCCGCGGCCATGAGGCCAGTCATGCCTGTTTCTGAATGCTGGCAATTAACGGGAACGCCCTCCGATACGTACATGTACAGAATTTGTCCAAAAGAATCCTGAAAGCGAATAAGTCCAAATAAAAAAAACTTCCCGACAGAAGACTTTTCATCAATTTTCAGGCGTTGTCCTTTGAACTGGTATGCTCTGAATTCATATACATTTTTTACTACAAGAAATCACAAGAAAAAAAATAATGGTACATCATACGTTGACAGAAAATAGTGCATCATTTATTGTTAACTGTAACAAATAGTGCATTGACTGACTCCAGATACTAATATCTACAGCCTGTATGTCGGACGAATATCTACAGCTCATATGTTGAACTAATATCTATGAACTTCAGAGTGTTGGCTAATATCTACAGAGCTAAGGTCAGACGAATATCTATGACGGTCCCAGTGTTGACTAATATCCACAGAGCGTAGGTTGGACTAATCAGCTAAATGTGTCCAATAGTCCTATATTAGGGATTTTTACATACATACATATTACATAAATTAAGTTTTTTAATATATATTGCTATACATAATTGCAAATCCAACCTCTGCCAGTGCTGTAGATATTCGTCAACACTTTGGTTCTCATAGATATTAGTCAGCAGTTTGAGCTGTAGATATTCGTCAACACTTTGGTTCTCATAGATATTAGTCAACAGTTTGAGCTGTAGATATTCGTCAACACTTTGGTTCTCATAGATATTAGTCAACAGTTTGAGATGTAGATATTCGTCAACACTTTGGTTCTCATAGATATTAGTTCGATTTTTTCAGTTTTTGGAATTCCTGTAGATATTAGTAGACGCCTCCCATTGACTAGTCTAACATTGCTCAATGTGAGACGACAATAGTCGTTCAGGGGACAGCGAAAACCCAATGACAAACCTGGGGGATAGGGCTACTGTCAAGGGAATAATGTTAACATGGGAGAAACGCACTCCGTCTTGTTCCAGCAGTATCGTACAGACGAGGCAGAGCACCATCACATGATCCATTGCGACGTGTGGCAGTGTGAGCAGTAGGAACATGGGATGCTTTTTGTTGTTGTTTTCAACTGAAGAAAATATCGAACAGTAAAATTACACCACGTTTTACTCAAAATATGCTCAGGAATCTGACGGTAAAAGAGATTCCTTTAAATTAAGTGAACCCAAAAGATAAATAAAAATATACTCACAACACCTCCATCGACCAAGCAATCATTTAAAAATTCATCAACTTCTGCTTGCAGTTCCGGGGCAATCTCTGTGGGGTGGTTAGCACAACTTTCTGCAGAAGGCTCCGGCCCTTCATTCAAATAGAAATTACACTATTAAAAATTATACATTTAATAGTATGTAGGACAAAAACTAGCTTCCCAGTTATAAGGACATGTGTCCTATTAAACTATATTTGTAAAGTATGAAACAACAATAAACAGTCACTGTGATATCAAAGAAAAGTCTTTTCATATATGCAGTATAGTATTACTGAAGATACTGGCCCACTACTAATATAACATAATATCTCTGGAGAGGACTACAGGGATACTTTACAATAAATGTTCTTACTTGCAGAGGACATCTTTGTTTTGTCTGGGACATTATTCCGAGTCCTAGTTGTGAATGAATTCCTGATTTTCTTCATATCACTGGTCATATAATTTGTGGCCTCCAAAATATCCTCCAAGAAGAACCTCTCCACGTCAAAAACTCTGCCAGGTATGGTTATGACCGGGCAATTATTGAAATAGCTGGAACAAATTAATGCTCTCTTGAAAACAATGTTGAACTTTTGCTTGGTGATTACCACTCAAGAGTCCCAACTGTCCAGAGCCAGGATGACCATAGCAATCCCAGTTTGGGATGGGTTGTGAAGCTGAAGGAAGCGAGGAGAAGAAGATGGGGGAGAGGATAGTTAGGAAGTATTCGGCTTTTCAGTAGCTAAATATATACGGGGTGTCCGGGGGTAAAGTGCATTAACTTCGGGAGGTGATTCTACATTATATTACAAGTACAAAAGATAAATAACTTTTAGGAGTAGTTTTGTGGTAAAAAGATAAAGTTAGACTGGCGTGTGCGACCAGTTTTATTATATTCCGCTGTTACGATACGGGCCAATCATAACCATGCAATGTTGCCACAATCGTGCCCGGCAGGCTCTCAGCAAGAAAGATCGTACCTCACACTAAAATTTTTTAGTAGGTACGTCTTTTTGTATGGAAAAATGTTGGAATTTCGGAAAAAGTTGTTAATATTTTTTACTCCTACCATCATGTAGAATCACCCCCTGAAGTTAATGTACTTTACTCCCGGACACCTGTCTACTGCACACCCCATACAAGAGCATCGTAAGTCAAAATTTTGTGTTTCATAAACTTTAATTTTTATCTTTGAATAATGTAAAGTGATTGTGATTATGTATGCCCCACGAAAACCTTATTTAACCCCTCCGAAAATCGCCATTATGCCCTTATAATGTCTTAAACGAAATGACATTTTACGAAAACTTTGTGTTATTACCGCTTCACAATTAAAGCTCTATAAATGAAACATTTCTGAACGTAGCCGAATAGTAAAAACTGTTTTAGAAAGGTTATAAAATAAGCTTTCAAATTATTATATTACAAATAAATATTAGCATTCGTAAATATTAAAATTTAGAACGCAAACATTAAAAATGGGTAAAAATGACTCACGTGAAGTTTTTTATGTGAAAACGGTACTAAAATCACAGATTATGTAAACAACAATACTTATTCTACTGTATATATGTGTAATAAACACTTTTGTCACCTCACTTTTTTAACATTTCATATAAAAATTAAAGATGTCAAGCGCGGACGAGCCGCCGGTAGTAAATTTGAGCGGGTAAATATTTTAGTCAACTACGCGACTGACAACTGATTCCTGTTATGTATTTCTATAGACAACTTGATAGGGGTGTACAGCTTGATCTACTATCGACCTTTTACTTTTTGGTTTAGGGATGTAACTAAAACAATAACGGAGTTAGAACAATTTCTATGGAAACACATGCGCTGACGTGTAAATACGCTTATTGTACTTGACTGCTGTCCTATTTCTAACGCTTATATCTGCTTACGTTGCGGAGGGGTTAAGTTAGATGACTTCATCTCCGTGAGATGTCGCTAGTGTCTTTTTTCAACGGGACCGCTTGTTTTATCAATCATCATTTTGCACCTGAGCGATAATAGTGGCATAAGTCTAAAAATTGCATTTTTGAGTTAAGTATGCAGAAATGTTCCTGGATATCTACTATACCTTTGATAAAAATGGCACAATTCTTAAAAATATTATTGTGGCCTTAAAAGCGAAAATGTCATCGTTATACTATTGTAGCGGCCACTCCTGCTCCCTCACTATAATATTTTACTCGAATTCAAGCAAAAATAATGGCACAATGATCATTGAAATTTCAAAACCAAAAGATTTGTAACGAAATTACATAACAGCTTCCCAACTTTTGTAAAATAATGTTTTTTTATTGGTTAACTCGTAGAATGCCGTTCGTGCACCGGTGTGTTTGAGATTTTACACGCGATTTTGACCCTTATGTATAAAGAAAGGGTATGAAGAACACGGTCAGAATCGCTTGCTCTATTATCGCCCTTTACCATAGAGAAAACCGCAATGCGCCTGGTCACTCCAAATAATTTATATTAATAATTTACCGGAGCGCGGGAATGTGCGCAGTTCTTGCGCATGCGCGGGAAAAATTCCTTTATCTACGATTTTGACCTTTCTATGTACAAAATTTCTCAAGGTCAGTGTCAGAATCGCTGGACACAAAATGTCATTGGGTGTCATGGATGCCGCTTTTTGGGAACGCTAATTGGTGGTGCTTTTTGCTGGCCTACCCTGGCAAACAAGGGGTTAATAAACTGATTTAATACTAAAAAGAAATATTCAAACTGCGCTGCTGAAAAAATAAGTTTTTTGAGTCGTGCCATTGTTATTCCCCAGGTACGATTTGTTTTCGCTCTCCTATAAATTTTTTTTTTGACTTATGACTCTTTTTTACAGGATGTGTGATAAAAAAATTAAAGACTTTTTTTGACTTATGACTCTTTTTTACAGGATGTGCGATAAAAAAATTAAAGACTTTTTTTGACTTATGACTCTTTTTTACAGGATATGTGAGAAAAAAATTAAAGACTTTTTTTGACTTATGACTCTTTTTTACAGGATGTGCGATAAAAAAATTAAAGACTTTTTTTGACTTATGACTTTTTTACAGGATGTGCGATAAAAAAATTAAAGACTTTTTTTGACTTATGACTCTTTTTTACAGGATATGTGAGAAAAAAATTAAAGACTTTTTTTGACTTATGACTCTTTTTTACAGGATGTGCGATAAAAAAATTAAAGACTTTTTTTGACTTATGACTCTTTTTTACAGGATGTGCGATAAAAAAATTAAAGACTTTTTTTGACTTATGACTCTTTTTTACAGGATATGTGAGAAAAAAAATAAAGACTTTTTTTGACTTACGACTCTTTTTTACAGGATGTGCGATAAAAAATTAAAAAAGATTCATCAAATAATATGTAACTACTGGGTGTCCAAAAAGGGTAGGGCGATTTTGTATTGTTTGTGATGTCATAAAGGAGCGGTGCGGGGATGCGGAATATGGACAGCGTCGAGCACTACTTAGTGGAGATTCAGTAGCAATGGAGTCATACCCGGGAACGCACGGTGCTTTTTGCGTGCGAGCCTAAAACCGAATCGGTAATTCTATAGTTAGCGCTCAGCGTTTTTAAAATGAGAAGTATCATTCGCGCAATGCGCTAAGTGACGAGAGCATTAGAAAATGGATTCGAATGTTTGAAAATAACGTGCAAAGTCAAAACACGGGTCACCCGCGGTATATTAGAGGTGAAGAAACGATCGAAGAAGTAAGGGATTCAGTCTGCAAAAATCCATCGTTATCCATTCGCAAACGATGTCAAGCACTCAATATCAAAATATCGTCTATGCAGTTAATTTTGAAGAAAGACTTACATCAAAAAGACTATAAAATCCAGGTGGTTCAAGACCTGAAGAACACCGATTAAGCTAATCGACTAAGATTTGCCAACAAAATGCTAGAGAGATTCTCAAACTTTGAAAACATTACGTTTAGCAACGAAGCCAATTTTCATTCATCGGTCCATATTTCCACGAACAACGACTCGGGCGAGCTATAAACAGTGAATGTCACTGCAAAATGCCGAAACCTTTTGGCCCAAGAGTTGCAAGAGTATCAAGGATACAACTTAAGAACATGGTTCATGGGAAATGGCGGCAGTCTCGCGAGTAATGTGTCAATACGTTTTTACTAATCTTCGCTCGAGGTTAAAGGAGTGCCAGCAGTGTGACGGTCGTTATCTAGACACCATTGTTTTTTCAAAATAATTTTCAGTTCAGTGTCTGTAAATAAAACATAAACAACCTATTTGATTATTTATATATTTTATTTTATTCAATCACTCTATTATATCCCTTTTTGGAAACCTTTGTAATACTTGTTTAAAAGTTGAATTTTTCATAATATGTATAGTCAATTCTGTTTTTTCACAGTTTTCAAATAACATAATCCAGTGGTTCCCAAAGTACACGCCGCAGTGCTTTGGGGAGTCACAGCTTCCTCCAATTGAATTAATACTAAACATGCAAATACGGTTGCGTTTATTGTCTGTCAGCGACATATACGAAGTTAAACAATGGAACCTATCTCTCATTTTCCTATACACATATACTGTCTTTTTCTGTGGAACTTATCCCCCAAGTTAAAACAGAATTAAGTGTAATATGTAGTTGAATCTTTACCGACAAAACAGAATTAAGTGTATTACACAGTTGAATCTTTACCAGAGAAGAGAAAACAGAATTAAGTGAATTATGAAGTTGAATCTTTACCGAAAAAGTTATTAAATTTATTATGCAGTTGAATCTTTACTGAGAAAACAGAATTAAATGTATTATGTAGTTGAATCTTTACCGAGAAAACATGGTCGGATCAATGGTAGCTGACATCAGCACAACACGCAGATCACGAAACTTGGTCAAGGCATCGCGCAAGGAGATCAGGAGGAAGTCGGACAGCTTGTCTCTCTCGTGAACTTCATCCACAATGACATGAGTGATGGAGGCCAGAGCTGACCCTCCTCCCATCAGAGTCCTGAGCAGCACCCCATTGGTGCAGTAGGTCAGCACCGTCTTCACGCTCACCCGGGACTCCAGCCGGATCTGGTAGCCGATGGACTGGCCGATCTGCTCGTTCCTTTCAAATGAAACCTGCAATCAGCCGTATGCACACAATTTTTAATCAGGGAAGACAATATTAAAAACACCAAATGAATTATCTTGATTTATTTTCGGGGTATTATTCCGTGTTATGTTTACTCCTTCTTTAGCCAACGTTTCGGACAGCGTTACACTGTCCATCACCAGGGCAGATGTGTTGATTATGGCGAAGTGTGTGTTTACGTAGTTAGAAGCAACACCGTGTTGCAAGCTCCAATCCAATCATACGGGCGGAATTTCATACAGTAAAGCGTCAATGACACGTGGCGAGTTTACAAGCCACTATCTGGGAAATTCACTATCTATTAGTAAACTCGCCCAGTGTCGTGTTACTTGCTAACTAGCAGCAACTAGCAGATTGTTGACAACCTACGAAAAAAAGTTGAGAGGTCGTCAACTTTACTCGCCTACACGCTTGCTCGTGATTGGTTTATTTATGTTTCCAACATGGCTTCCGATAAACAGCTGATTTCGACTGTCAAACATCTGAAGAATTAGTTGACGCAGGCGTCGTTATTCTTGTTACTGGCGCTAGCGGCGGCCTCAGTTTCCTATGCTTCTGAGCGAGTGGACAGTTTTGTGTGTCATCATGACAATCTCACTCGCCGATTTACCCGCTTTTAAACTTAGTAGATAGTAGCTTGTAAACTCGACGTGTGTCATCGAGCCTTAAGACCCAAAACACATCAAGCACGCCTAATTACGGAGGCAATTGAACTCCACAAAAACCCTATTAAAATTAATGTTGTAATTAGCAGTCGATGTTGGCTAGCAAATATTCAAATAACCCCATTCATTTAAGCGTAATATTACCTAAAAGTCAATTACTGGATATATAAATATAAATTTCCATATTTTGTAGACCCCACAATTGCGTAAAAGAACGACAATTATTTAGTTAGTGAAGTTGTACTTATTAACAGAGGTAGGTATCTAGATAGATGACATTGATTCTACATTTTGTGATAAGCGAGTCGTCCTTGAATAAGCAACACTCACACATATACATTTTTTGTGTCGAATAAATAGGACGTCTTTTTGCGTATTTAGTTTCTGCCTTTAATACATTGTATATAGTAGTGCAGTCCAATAATTCTTCCACGCAAATGTTTGAAAATGAAGATTGATTTCTTAAATTTTAAAATTATTTATATTTTGTAAAGTCTATATATGGACGGCACTCTCTATCCATGGGCGTAGCCACGGTGGGGCAAGGTGAGGCGTCATGACCTCTGGGATTGTCGACCGAGTCGAGTTTTAAAATTTACAGTACTTCATAGAATGGTTTTTCCTTCTTCCATTAATATTCTTTGTATTCACAGAGCCTAAAACATGAATATGTTATAGAAGCCTATTTTTTTAGGTACCTAAACTACATTTTTATTTTTTGCCCCACCCTAAATCAAAACCTGGCTATGCCTGTGCCTCTGCCTGCAATGATAAAGCCATGGTTAATAGTCTAGATATGGTTAATTAGACCCAGGAGCAAGGTCCAGTGGTAAAAAGCATTGCAATTAGTTTGAAAGAATAGTTCCCTTACCCGCTCGGCTACAGAAACTGCTGAGATCCTCCGGGGCTGTGTGCATATAATTCGGCAGACCTTATTCTCTCGCTGGTACTGGTCCATTATGAGCTGAGGAATCTGGGTAGTCTTTCCTGATCCTGTCTCTCCCACGATCACCACGGCCTACCAAACAAACATGTTTTTATTTTTCAACTTGTAGGTGCAATCTTTCTGAAAAGTTAGCGACACCTCTACAATAATGACATATCGTCAGTGTAGTAAGTTCAGTACTGCGAAAAAATTTCTAAAAATCTTCAGGAGGGACAA
Source organism: Limnephilus marmoratus (assembly GCA_917880885.1). NCBI lineage: Eukaryota > Metazoa > Arthropoda > Insecta > Trichoptera > Limnephilidae > Limnephilus > Limnephilus marmoratus. Next base: position 27,068,700 of record OU862918.1, on the reverse strand, counting down.
ACAAACTATCTAGGGATATTCGGAGTCTCGCTTGCTTTTGTACTGAGGATGGTTCATTCACAGTACTGACTTTGACCAAGTACAAGCAATCATTGGTCAATTTCAAAGTTTGAAAGCACCAATAAATGCGGCTTGCACTGTTCAACTGAAAGCGCCAAAAAAACGTATTTTAAATTATTGGGTCTGTATAATAATAACACCCTGTATCACACTTTACTCTTTTTTTTTCAAGAGCGGAGACGGTTTACACATATATAGTTCCCGTGAGCGCTTAGGCCATAGGCCCATTGTGCTATCTCCCATTTTACCTCATTCCTTTGACAGTAACCCAGTCCCTTTTATAAAGTTCACCAGGATTGTCATTGGAAATGAAGCTATATCTTCTGGTTCGACAATGTGTCTTCCCAGGTCTCATTTCCCCTCTTCACTCCTCCATGGTTCCCCGAAGGCCCCACGAGGGAAGAGGGCTTCATCTCTCCACTCCTTAGTTCCCCAAAGGCTCCACGACGGAGAGTCCACCTCCCCTTGGTTCCCTAAAGGCCCCACAAGGGAAGAGTCTACTCCACCTTGGTTCCCCGAGGGCCCCAGGAGGGAAGAGGGCTTCATCTCTCTTCACTCCTCTTTGGTTCCCTGAAGGCCCCACATGGGAAGAGGACATCATCTCCCCACTTCACTCCTCCTTGGTTCCTCAAAGGCCAAAGAAGAGTGCCTTTCGCCTTGGTTCTCTGAAGGCCCCACAAGGGAAGGCTTCTCCTCTTGGTTCCTCCTACAGGCCCCAGGAAGGAAGTCCATAGAGGTGACCTCAGCACTTCTAGGTTCGCAAAAGGCCCCTAGTTTTCGAATGGTCCAATTTTTTTTTGTCCCACGAGTGACCAGGGAAATAGAATGTCCACTCCAGTAAAGCCCCGAGTGCTGGAGTAAGGTTTAAATACTCCGATATGCGACCTTGTTTCTCGGAGGCACTGTTCGTGACACTGTTCCCCAGGACATTTAGCCTGGTAGCACGGTAGCTCTCACCTTGGCTTGGGATGGCTATTGTAGGTTTGTGTTTCCACTCCCTGAGCGATGGGTTCGCCACACTCCCTATGCTAAAAATCACACATTATAAAGATGTTAAATATTTTTTGAAACCTAAGTACAATGCATTTGCATCGCTTTTAGTATTTTACTGTAGCAACTTCATAATGAATTAGATGTTCAGTTGTAATATATGTTCAGTTGTATTAGATGTTCAGTTGTACAGTTGTAATATATGTATATTTACTTAAATAAGCAAGTACATATTCAAGAAGTTACCTGATTAGAATTGATCGCATTCATAATCTGATCTTTCTGCAGGAAAACCGGCAGAGTCTTCTTGAAGTTGATGATTTCGGGGTTGACGTACGTGTTGGGCACGTGCCCAGCGGCACTGTTCAGGAACCCCATGGCCTTGTGGCACGACTGCCCCCGCTCTCGCTCGGAGCTCCCACCCAGCTCGTCCTTCTCCTTGGCCGTGATGGGGAACACGCTCAGAAGCTCAGTGATGGCGTGCCGCATGTTCTTGTCCAAAACGAGCTTCGCATCCTTCTGGATTAACGTGGAGCCTGCCCTCTTGTACACGGTGATGTATCTATTGGCGCCTATAAAAAATTGAGTAAGCACACTTTAATTAGGGTACTAGATCGAGTCAATACACATTTATAAGAGCCTCAGATATTAAGAGGGTTCTTATTTTCCTTGCCCAATAAATATACCTTCTAACTAATCTTTATTTTATGGGTGTGCATTTCAAAAAACAAAATTATAATCACTTGTTCACTTATGCGTAAGTAAAGATAAAGGATTCATATTAGTGTTATTGAGGATCTACAAAGTGCGTTGACCCTACTGATTAGGGGACTAATACCAACATATTTGTCAAATGTATTTTGGTATTAGTCAATCAATTAATAAATATATTTACATAGTAGTGGGACACACAATAGTTATACCCATTTTAAAAACATATTGTATCAGATATAAATAATGCAATTTAATAGCTATTTCACTAAAAAAATGATAATTAGCATATTTTCTAATAAGAGAAGAAAAAACCAACCTTAAAACTTTCATATAAATAACAATGGCCGCCAAGTGAACAATCGGTTTTTTAATAAATCAATCAATTTAATTTGAACAAAATAAATATTGAAATGAATTATTTTCCTTTCCCGGAAACTGAAATACTTCTTATGATTTATCTAACTGTAATAAAAATTAAAAAAAATAAGTGCACGTTACCCGTGTCCCACTTTTCTATATAGGTATATACTTGATATTTTATTTTATATGATGCAACACAAAAGAACCAGAACCCCCCAGAGCCAATGGGAATAGAATATTGTGAGGCTGGATAATAATCCAGCTTAGTTATCCATCATTTCACAAGCAACATTTTTCATCGTCTCAGGCAAATCTTCTGCCAGCTTAGTTATCCATCATTTCACAAGCAACATTTTTCATTTAATGATGAATGTACAAAGAATTTAAATAAAGTTAAGTTATTTGTATCTCAGCAACATGTCTTTCGGTAAATATCGGTTCGGACTGGCCACGCTTATTACGAATAATTTTTAGAAAAAAACTTTAGATTCGCCTTAATTACTATAAAAGGAAACTTTTTGGCTTTGGGGCGGCGGAAAATAATGCATTTTAATTTTCAATTGCATAAAATCAAAATTCACTTCGCGAATCGACGCAGCGAAAATCGGCGGCCGTAACTGTCACTTTTGTTGTTAATGTTGGTATTCTTGATAAATTATCAAGAGCTAATACGACTGTAGCCGACTTCGTGAGATAATGCGCGTATTTATGAAATTTGTCTAGCGGGCTTGTTTGTGTAACATGGTTTGTGATACAAAAGAAAGTGCCCCTTTATAACGCCTGCTCGCGTCAACGCAAGAAAAACATCCCAGTTTTCAAGTGGTTTAGCGGCTACGCTAGGTTTGTGTAACATGGTTTGTGATTCGCGGTATTTCATGTAGGTATCCCACGAAGTCGGCTGCAGTCCATAACAGTGACAGCTACGGCCGCGGATTTTCGCTGCGTCGGTTCGCGAAGTGAATTTTGATTTTATGCAATTGAAAATTAAAATGCATTATTTTCCGCCGCCCCAAAGCCAAAAAGTTTCCTTTTATAGTAATTAAGGCGAATCTAAAGTTTTTTTCTAAAAATTATTCGTAATAAGCGTGGCCAGTCCGAACCGATAATTACCTGTCTTTCTTTTAAAATTTTTTAGAATAACGGGAATGCGAAATAGAATTGATTAGAACAAAAAATAAATACAAATATGAAACTGTTATATATTATTTTTTACCTGCTCCTCTGGACTTGGATTTCAGGCCCAGTTTAATGGCCTTGCTGTGAATAAAAGCCCTTTCTGTTGTAGATAAAAATGAGGCGAATTTAAGCTCCGTTTCATTGTCGTCTTTTATAAAATTGTCCAGCTGGATGGCAATGGATATGCTCACAGATTCTCCGATTGCATCTTTCTGGCGGGTCTTCTTTTGACTTCTCCCCCCCATGTTGAATTCTAGTTTTTAAACAATGAATTCAAATTTACATCACAAGTCGCACTGTGTTTTGATATTAGTAATAACAGCAACCGGCAGGTCTATTAAATCAAACAAAATTATGCCAAACACCGACCACTAACTGCACAAAAATAGTAAATCAGAGATTAATCTGTCCAGAATAAGGACGATAAGGACCGAATTCAACCGAATTGGTTCAATTTAACATGGATTGCGTACCACTTGTGCAATATAAACTTTTTTGGCATAGCAGTGGGTAGTGTCAAAATCTTAACTATATCATTATATTATAGATTCACTTGGTAAAATTATCAGGCATGCTTGCGCGAGACAGCCTTAGTTTTGTTGGGAATAATCTTTATTTTTGGAAACTCCAGTTTATTGGAAAAAAACCCTCTAATTCAATAATATAATATTATTAACACTATACAGCAAAGGAGGTAAAATAAATCTATGGTAAACTGCGGTGAACTGTCACCGGCAGTCAATATTTGTCAATGGTCATTGGTGGTGATGGTTATGTTGGCAACTTTTTATTTACATTTACATATTTACAAAAAGCACCTTCCACACGCACACTTCGGAGCGACCGAGACCCGCGCCACTTCAGGCCGCGCGCCGCGCAGAAAAGTAAAGACCGATAAGTTTACAGACCGATTATTACTGGACTCCAGATACTAATATCTACAGCCTGTATGTCGGACGAATATCTACAGCTCATATGTTGAACTAATATCCACGAACTTCAGAGTGTTGACTAATATCTACAGAACGTAGGTTGAACTAATATCTACAGAGCGTAGGTTGGATTAATCAGCTAAATGTGTCCAATAGTCCGATATTAGGGATTTTTACATACATACTTACATAAATCAAGTTTTTTAAACTGCATACGCAATATTACGTTATTCCAATATGCGATACATAATTGCAAATCCAACCTCTGCCAGTGCTGTAGGTATTCGTCAACACTTTGGTTCTCATAGATATTCGTCAACAGTTTGAGCTGTAGATATTCGTCAACACTTTCCTTCTCATAGATATTAGTTCGATTTTTTCAGTTTTTGGAATTCCTGTAGATATTAGTCGACGCCTCCTTATTACTGTAAGACTTTTCTGCGCGGCGGCCTGAAGTGGCGCGGGACTCGGCCGCTCCGAAGTGTGCGCGTGGGAGGTACTAAAGAGAAGGCTCAAATAATTTTAGTTCGTTTTGGGGGATACTGTGGTTTTTTTTATGGAAATGAAGGAGAGGAAGTTATTTTAATTGTTTTTTTGGCTTTCACCCATTAAAGGTGATCTTGGCCATTTCTTAACATTAAATATTTTTAAAATTGGTAACATTTTCAGTTTCTTAATTAGTAACATTTATTTAAAATTACATTGAAGAGACAATCGCAGAATAATAAAATCGGAACCTGTGTGCATGAACAGTGAACGTTCGTCGCCATTTAAAAGAACGGATTATTTCAAAATTAGTTACAAAAAAGGAAAAAAAGAGGAAGTTCTGGAAAGGTATTAGGGGAAGGTAGGAATCTGGGGGTCGAGAGAGTGCAGCTGGAGAGGTCAAAAGGTACACTCAATCAATCTCTCTCGATCCAGCCCGCCGTCCGCCGGACCAAGACCTGGACAAACCTCAGCCCCACGAATCCGGGCACCCCTGCTAAGTCACCAAACGTATGTCACTTTGGGCGACCTATGGCAGAGGCGTTGGTTATTCAATAAATGGTTTCTGGGGCGGCGTACCTTTTACCCGCCTCCCAAATTGAAAAACCAACTTGCATCCATAAAAATAAAAACAAAGTCCACGAAAATACTAAATCATGACATCACAAATAATTCTATTCTTGGTACATGTACACAGTGGCGTAGCGAAGGGGGGCGGGTGCCACCCGACAGGAGGGTGACACTCGACCGTGGAAAAAAATTACGAAGTATATTGTCACCAAACACGGTGGTATTATACGGAATTTGGTGTCTAGGTCTTTTTATAGGCGAAAATAGACTATATTTGTGGAGAAATCTGAAATTTTGTAGCCACCCCCCCCCCCCCCTGATTTTTTCTCAAGTCAACTCTAATAGCCACTGCATTTACACATGCATGCTCATTTTCATACATTTCGTATTTTATAGTTCTTTGTTATATTATTCTAATGTTGGTAACGCAGTCAACATCACAGACAATAGACAATCAAAGATTAAGTCCATACGTCAAATGGGTTGCCTCAAATATTTGTTGTTTTCATATTCATAATCATTAATTAAAATTAATTTTATAATGTCCCAAACAGTAAGAAGCTGTATCGAAGGAAGACTACCTCCGTGCTATGTATCAACAAGATTAGAAGAAAGGCGAGCCAAAGCCAGGGCCTTAAGGTAAATAATGTAAATCTCACTGCTGTCCTGAAATGTAGGTCTGGATATTATTAATTGCAATGAAGCACCACTCATGTCTTTGTTGAAAGAACCTTGATTCGTGTTCTGTACAATATTTTTTCAAATAGTTGAAAGTATTTCCTTCAGTACTGTCTAAAATTTGGTTCCGCAATTTTACCCTTATTTCTACCACTCACTGTTCTGAATGTTGGTATAAACTTCCAACATTATTACTTACACCCAAAGACGTTATATACTCTAGACGTGGGTTAGAAATCTCAAAGTGGGAAGCCAAAAGCGAGGCAATTGCATTGGTCTCGATTTCTAGTACTTTGGTACTAAACTGTCACTCGTCGAGTAAGGTCGTGTCTTACCAGTAGGAAAATTGCATTTAAAAAGCGCCAAAATGCCCTCCTATGTGATGAAAAAATGTTGGTAAATTTATACAAAGCCGGGACCAGCTCATTTTGGACAAAAATAAATAAATATATACCCCAGTAGATAGGTAATAATTAGATGTAATTAATTCCGTGAGCGAAAATTGAAAATAATGTACATTATCGTTAATTTCTTAAATTTAAAAATACGAAAATGTCATTTTTCAATGACCTCCATGTTGTTATCTTTACTTTAAAAAACAGCCTACGTTTTTAAATGGTTTGTCTGGCTACGCAGGGTTTGTATAGCGGGCTTGTGAATATTATCTTAACTTTAAAAAACAGCCTACGTTTTTAAATAGTTTGTCTGGCTACGCAGGGTTTGTCTAGCGGGCTTGTGTGACAGATCGCCATTTCAGTTTCGAAGACGCGAAGTGAATTTTGATTTTACGCAATTGAAATTTAAAATGCATCATTTTCCGCCTCCCCCAATGCACAAAGTTTCCGAAATACGTAATTCTAACAATTATTCAACTTCTGCAAAGTGTTTTTTCGTGAAAAAGTGCATATTACCGCTTTTGCACTTTGAAAAATGACATTTTCGTATTTTTAAATTTAAGAAATTAATGATAGTGTACATTTTTTTCAATTTCCGCTCACGGAATTAATTACATCTAATTATTACCTATCTACTGGCGTAAAAAATTATTTTTTTTAGTGTAAAATGAGCTGGTCCCGGTTTTGTATAAAATTAATAAAATGTTTCCATTACACAGCAAACAGTAGTAAAAGTGAAGAAATAACATTTCATTTATAAGTACACACAAATTACTTATTATTATCGATTATTATAAGCAATACAATTAATTTCATGTTCACATTCTTTGATTGTCTTATGGTACGGCCACACAGAGGCCAACTTCAAGCTTTCGGATGATTGTGTAGAAGGGTAGTTCGTGCGTTGGAAGTTCGAATTGGAAGTTTGGCTTCGGTGTGGAAGTAGCATATCTTTTTAAAACATGAAAAACTTTTGAATTTAGAAATTGCTGAAAACCGCTGAAAACAAAAGAGTGTTGCTTACTGGCCACATTATTTTGCGAGTATGTGAGACTATGGCGAGTCTACTTATATAACATCATTACTTACACTATGACAATCTTTAAATTTCCTTTTAGATACTTAGAATGCTATATTGAAGTTTTGGTCAAAATTTACTATCACTCCCACTTTTAATGGCATTGTGGGGTTTTTTGTGATTATTATTAATGTGCCTGATCAATAAATTTGTATGAATAATTCAAAAGCATTTTAACTAGTCCTGGGTCGGTTGTGAATGACCCGCTCATTGAAACCCGCTCACGGACCACCAAAGTGCGAGCGGGTCATTTTTTCGTCAGCATCCGGGTCTTGCGACCCACTTCTCGCAACTGCTCTACTACTGCTACCTGGGTTTCGGGTGAGGATGTGGCGGGGCGAGCGACGATAGATAGATGTATGAGAGAGCGAACGGGTTGTCAACACCCGGGTTTCGTTCTCGCTCTCTCGACTCAGGTAGTAGAAAGTAGCTGGGTGAAGCGTAAGTGCGAACTGCGACACATTCGGTCAACACACACGTGCGTGACGTTAATAAATAACAATACATAATATACATATTAAAACAATTTGAAAATTTTCTCCACAATTTATTTTTACCGTTACCGGTCTATGCTCAGCCTATTATGGTCATCTTTAGAAAATTACTCAATATTCATTAGGTTTAATAATATAACATTAAACAAAAATCTATGTACATACACGGATAAGAATTTTTATATTATTATTAAAGATCTAATAAAAATCGTGCAAACATTGCAAATATTATTAGATTATTTATTTTGTACACCCTCTCCTCTTTTAACTTGTACTCCTAACCTAACTATCCCATTATCAAAAAGTATCATAACAATCATAATAATTCATGGGTACGTTTATTTTATTTTTTGTCCTATTACACAAAGAAAAATTATAAAATAATAGTTTATAATAAAGCATTACAGCTTACAGCTAATTTACTTATTTAAATTTTCAATAAAAGCTTCATAACAACACGTTTTTTACATGGTTTTTATATCCTTAAAAACATTGTTTTTTTTACCCCTGAAGAATGTCTTTTTTAAAATTTATTTCTGGGATATGACATTACCAGTTACAGGTGTGAGCTGTGAGCGAACGTTCATACAATTATAACCTGGGTTTCGTGTCACGTATGACTTGACCGGTCTGGGCGGCGACCGGCGCGAGAAACTCGGTTACCGAGTTTCGTATTTTGTGTCGCGAAAGGAGCGGGTCTTCGCGACCCGCTCGTGACGCCAGTGTGTCGTGAGCGACCCGGGTCGTGCAAAACGATCGATCGACCCAGGACTAATTTTAACTAAAATTAATGTTTTTGATAAAAATGATAATTTTATTTCATTATGTAATATCAGCGATAAATATCAAGCATCCGCTGAAACCTCGTACCACTAGCAGTATAGGGAAGTATGTCGCATTGCTCCCGCTCCCGCAAATATATGGATCGGTGGGCTCTTGGCTTACTGCATCCTTACAGCACTAGATTTTTATCGGTTCCTTACTGGCATGTGGGATCACAGTCCAAATATGCACAAATTATTTAAATTACCCAAACTACGAACCTAATAACCTATTTTGTTTATGAAAATTAAGTTTCTTATGGTAATTAAGTTGAAACCAAGTGTAATTTCCATATTCTGTGCCTAAAATTACGGCGGTTAGGTTAAAATATTTATTGAAGTTTTTTTTTTTGTTCTTCTTGTGTCCTGTCCGTTCAGCGGACGTTGGCTCATGTTGGCTTTGTGGACTTTGTTTACTGCGGCCCGGAACAGCTCTACAGTAGACTGTCCAACTGTCTTAGGTTTTTCAGCCATGATGTTCTCCTTCTTCCAGGGCCCCGTCTTTCGGCAATCTTTCCCCACATTATGAGATGCAAAATCTCGTACTTCTCTGGATGTCACATCACATGTCCTAGATTCATAAAATGCTGAATCCAAATTTTGACTTCTAATTAGATATGCCACAATTTCATCAATCTAGAGCACCGGACATAGGTGTTCATAGCATTCCATTCCTCCAATGAGGGAGGTTTTAGAGTTTTTCTGGTACCTAAATCAAATTACCAAAACTGACATTGGCACTTCTAGCATTAACCCCCAGATATATAAAATAATATAGCCTTCTTGCGGCACATTCCAGGGTGGTAGATATTCGTATCGCCATGGTGACAGACTACCTTTGGTACTAATTGTTTGGTGACTAGATCTTAATAGCCAAGTACTTACACACCTTCCCCTTCCCGTTTCTTTCCATCCTCATATTCCAAATTTGAGACATTTTTTAATCCTAAAATATAACCTCTTTTAATTGAAGAACATAATTATTGTAAAATGTTAGCACTTGTCACTATTATTTTTGCAGTGCTCCAAAGTGTAAAAATAATGTCAGCATCTTGTCACTATTGTTTTTGCAGTACTCCAAAGTGTAAAAATAATGTCAGCATCTTGTCACTATTATTTTTGCAGTACTCCAAAGTGTAAAAATAATGTCAGCATCTTGTCACTATTGTTTTTGAAGTGCTCCAAAGTGTACAAATGCCATTGCAGACTCAATTAATTTGTAAAATGTCAGCATCTTGTCACTATTGTTTTTGTAGTGCTCCAAAAGTGTAAAAATGCCATTGCAGAACTCGATTAATTTGTAAAATGACAGCATCTTGTCACTATTGTTTTTGCAGTGCTCCAAAGTGTAAAAATGCCATTACAGCACTCAATTATTTTGTAAAATGTCATCATCATGTCACTATTATTTTAGTGATGGTAGCAAGTTATTTAAGAATAGTCCTGCATTCCATCACCAGACTGGAGTCGCATCGGCTACTTTTCAGTGCCATTAGGGCTGCCTGGTTATCAGAACATATGCTTATGTTCTTATTCCTGTACCCGATATGTATATTCTCCTGTGTGCAGGCTAAGATGGCTTCCATCTCAGCTTGAAAAATAGTGCAGTGTGTTCCTAGAGGTATAACTGAGTTCCTTCATGGATCCCTGCGGACCGACACCGGCCCCTGTTCTTTCCTCCATCAGGGACCCACCTGTGAATCAGATTAGTACCTGTTTAGAGGTTGGACCTAGAACCTTGTCCCGTTCCTCCCCTGTGGGGTTCGTCACTTCATCTGAAGAAGTATTCTGCTTCATTCCAGAAGTCAGACTAATTGCTCTCAGTCTTGTTACGATCTCCGTATTTGTGGGAAAATTTAATATATTAGATTTGATGTTTTGTATATTTATTTAACTCTTTTTGAATTATAAATTTTATTACAATTTTTTTTTAGTTGATATATACAATATATATAAATATATTTTTTACATTTTTGCATACGTTTAACGACATATTTATTATCAAATAACCCATCTATTTAATCCATTGGCCACAGAATAAATTAGATAAAAAATTGGCCTTCACCGCTGAATTAATTTTGTAGAAAAAATTGAAAACCTGCATTGGTGTACTAAATCTATTGTTACTTTTTAACCATGTATTCAAAAGAATTAATTTTTAAAATTTTGTTTACATATTGAATTAAGGTAAAGAAAAACATGAAAATAAAAATTTTAAAAATATTATAATTTGTCTAAATAAGGATTCAAATATAACCTTCTATTTTTTCATAAGTTTTTTCCACATTTTTATTCAAAATTTACAAAAAAAACATAATATTCATAATTCGAACAATAATAATTATTGTTTTTTTACATACATGTTTACTGATAACTAATAAAATAATTTGGTATGATAGTCCTCAAAGCAACCAGGGACATTCAGGGTCACTACGAAAAGCCTAGAACCACTTGCAATTTTGAAGAAATTAAATGGCGGCTGGCTGCATACAAAACTTGGAACACAAATATCAGGGAAAAAACATAAGAAACATATTATTTCCAATTCCACGAAATGAATGATTAATTACTTACATTGCTTTCGACATTTAAAAATTGTCACTGTCGTGCTAGTTTTCCATTTTTTGGTGGATTTACTCTAGCCCATTAGAACGCCGGGATTTGTGGTTAAGAACCTGTGTTGCACACCCGGCAGGCTGCCGGGGTTTGTGGCCAATGTGTTAGCTAATTGGGTAAACAACGATATTTTTCCTTAATTTAAAACAACCATTTTTTATTTATCTGTAAAAAAATCCATCCAATCAAGTGTGAGTGACTGACTAAAATAATACACTTCTCTATCTTTTGATAATAATTATAATACAGAGATTGTAAGAAGTGAATGTGTTTTTCTCTTTTAGGTTAGAACGGCGGAGGAAGCCAGACAAGCCGGAGGACTTTGTTTGCTACTCAGACTCGGAGAGTGAGGAAGATACTCCGTCGCAGCAGCAGCAGATCCTAAGGACTTCCTATAACTTTGTAGACTATGTTAAATCAAGAGAAATTCAATCCAGAGAAGTAAGTGCCATTTCTTTGCTTGTATTTTTTTACAAAATAGTTTTTAACTGCACAAAAGTTGTATTCATTCTATTTTTTAATCAATGTGATAGCTCTAGCGCTCAAAAACTGTTTTCAATTACATTAGAATTTATTTGCATTTCCTATGCAGATGGGATACTGCTTTATTTGGACTACATTTTGAAGACTTAAAATTTATACATATATAAATGAACTTAGTTGAACTTGTGTGTAGTTGAATTCATCGGCAGAAAAGCAAACGGGCACATTTTTAAACAAAAATGCATTTAACCCTTCAAAAATTTGTCATTTTTTTCAGATGGTCAAAATATTTTCGCTTTACAATAAAATGCAAATATTTGGAATATTTCTGAGCACATTCAAAAACCAAAAACTGTTTTAGAAAGGTGATGAAATACGCTTTCAAATTATAGAATTCGTACAAATATATTTTTTTAATTATGAAAATTTTGCATACAAACTTAAAAATGTTTTCAAAATGGCTCATCTTACTTTTTTTCTAACTAAAGTTACTGATAATAAAAAATAATACAAACAAAAACATTTTATTAGACAAATACGTCACAAAAACATATTGTAACTTCACTTTTTTATAAATTATTTTACATAAATAATTTATAAAATATTCCCGAAGTTTCAATTTTTTTTTTCAATTTGCGATTCAAAACTTTGTGTACATAAAAGTGTACATTTTACTTTTTGGTGGCTATTTTTTAGATTGGAATATAAAGCGTGGTGTTTTTCCTCTCTAACACCGATTAGAACATATTTCTAACTATAATAGTAAGGGAGTTACATCGTTTTATATGAGACCTATGTGCGTTGGGACAAATATGGTCTCCTGTGATTAAACTTGTTTTAGGAATAAAAGGGTTTTTTGTTTATTATTTTAAAATTAATATGATACTTTATTTTTTCCAGTAATGCTTGTTATTTCTGTTGCAGTAGACAGCAAAAATTGTGTTACATTGTAAAATTTACAATCAAAATCATATAAAAAATAATCAGATGTTATTATTTAACAAACAAAAGAAGCACAAAAGCTGACATTCATAATTATGTTGAACATGATAACTGTAATAATTGTGGGGTGATAATGCAAAACTCACTATTTCCAAAAACTCAACTTTTCAGGAGAGGCAAAAAACTGTACCGACTCTTACAAGCATAATACTCTGATTCTTTTTTTTTTAATAACTAAAAATATTTCAAACTATTTCTGTGATTTATAGAATCGGTGATCGATGAGTAATATTTTAAATTAGTATTAGAATATAATATTTTTTCCTGCAAATAGTGTTTTTTGAAGTAAATCAATGGGTATGGTCAAATAAACATTTTTGCTTAATTTAAAGTAAAATAATAAAAACAAGACATTCTATGGAACAAGTATATAAAAAAAGAAACACAAAATAGGTATTGGATTTTCAATATGGCACATCTGCCCAGATGATGGACACTGTAAGGCTGTCTGTAAAGTTAACTGCAGAAGGAGGAAGCCCTACTTGGCATAATAACCCAAAAACCAAATAAGAAAATGCTTTTGGCCATAAAAATCTCAAATCATATCATGTCTCATAGTCTAAGTCTTCATTATACTGAATAGGGGTCGTCCATTAATCACGTGAGGCTCGAAAAATCACGAAATATCACGATAGGGAGTGGGGGGTATAATGAGATATCACGTGTAATTATTTTTCGTGATAATATTCTGAAAATTTAAAAATACTTTGTACTAAAAAAAATACACGTGATTTGGGGGGGGGGGGGTTAGTCTAAAACCTCACCACATATCACCAGGGGGGAGGGGGGGGGGGGTTAAAAAGTTGCTAAAAAACAACACGTAATTAATGGACGACCCCATAACAACTTTCCTCAGTACTTCGTTGTAAAAACTTTTAGCATCGTCGGTGTAATAAAAATTTAATTCACATAGTGAAATTAAACATTATAATTATGATTAACCCAAGTCTTGTTCGGTTTTCGGAACAACTCATATAGGTCTCATAGAAATCGATGTATCTCCTTTACTATCAGTGAGAACAATGATGTAAAAGGTGTTAAAAAGAGTAAATACAAAATCTAACCACAGAAGAAGTAAAATGTTCACCTTTATGAAATCAAAGTTTCGAATCGCTATTTGAAACAAATTTATGAAACTTTGGGAATTTTTAATTAATTATTTTTTACATGGAACAACAAAAAAGTGAGGTGAAAATAACGTTTATAATACATTTGTCTAATAAAATGTGTGTTTTTATTTTTTTTCGTTATCAGTAATTTTTGTTAGAAAAACATAAGGTGAACCATTTTTAAAACTTTTTATGTTTGCTTGTCCACCACACAGCATCCCCAAAGATGACGTAGGCCCTCAGAGCCTTCTAAGTGCAGCTAGTGTAAAAAAAAATCATCAATGCATTTTAAAACTTTTTTTTATTTTTGCTTGCAAAATTTTTATATTTCAAAAATTATGATAATTACTTTTGATTTATAAAATTTGAAAACTTATTTATCACCTTTCAAAAACAGTTTTTAGTTTTCGGATACATTCAGAAATATTCCATTTATTTGGATTTAATTGTAAAGCGGAAATATTTGGACCCTCTGACATAATACGGTCGAGGCCTGAGAGGTTAATGAGATTTATGTAGCTGTAACACTACACTGACAATTGTTTGCAGTTGTGAATCAAGTTTACTAGTGGAAATTATCAGCGGTCACTTTAAATGCTCATCATTTTAATTTGAATATTTGAAATCTATTGGTAGATGTGAGTTTAAAAAATTTGGTAGATTAGCGGCAAAAATCGGTAAGTCGTCAAAATATTTATAGGTGCTAGATTTTTTACACTACTTCTCATCCTGGGGGGAGAATTGGCTAGAGAATTTCAGAAGTAACGATTTCCCTACCATATTGCTGAATTTTTGCCTGTGGGACTTAGTGACTTTTGACAGCAATTTAAAGTGGAAAGAACACATTATCACTACAGCAAACAAACTTAGAAAATCAATATACTTCTTTAGACATACTCGCAACTTTTTAAACTTGAATCAACTCAAAACAATTTACTATGCTCTATGTCAATCTCTAATTGAATACGGTATTATAGCCTGGGGAGGAGCAAACGATGCCGCCATTGACCCGATCTTTAAAGCCCAGAAACTAATTATTAAGATTATATTAAAACTACCGATCACAAGCAGTTCGGATGAAATCTTTAGGAGAATCTGTGTCTTGGACATTAGGCAAATTTATGCCAAAAACATATTAGCATACCTCTTCAAACACAGAACTACCTTTTAAAATGTCCAAACTGCTCGCTATACTAGAACCAAAGGGCATAATCTCCTACTTATCCCTTTTGCTAAAACAACCTTTGGCCAAAGAAATTTTAGATACTTTGCAACAAAACTATATAATACACTTCCACTGGCAATTAGACAAAACACAATGTATCTTAAATATAAATCTGACACCAAGTCCTGGATTACCAGCCAAAATAGATCCAACATCAAAGATTATATCAAAACTAACTTATAAGTATTTATTTTTTCAATTTTACGTTGATGATTAACTGTTACTTGTAATATTGTGTTATTATTTGTACTTTGTATGTGTTATTATTATAAACTGCTCATGCTAAGCGCCTGCTCTCAACACAGGTTCTCCTAGTGAGACAGGCATAGAATAAAACAAATTGTAACTCAAAACTAATAATAATAATAATAATAATAATTGGACAATTTATAGAGCGCCGTTTTTGTGAAAAATCACCTCAAGGGCGCTCAATAAAGATGAATAATAAAAAAAAAAAGTCATTGTGATGCTCGAGTGAGGCGCTCGACACCTTGGTTAGTGGAGATGATGTGGCAAATTCCTTCGGGCTGATGCTCGACACCGTGGTGATCTCAAACAGTTGGTGCGCGACGGGTGAGTTCTAATAATGGATCGGGGTCAGAGACTCTAGTGGATCTCGAACGGCAGGTGCAGTAGTATATAATGTCACCAGTAGCGATCGTAGCTCAGTTGTTGCATCTGAGCGAGTATATATAGACTGACTGACCGGCGCTGCATTTTATATACAGGGTGTCCGGGGGTAAAGTGCATTAACTTCGGGAGGTAATTCTACATGATGGTAGGAGTAAAAAAAATTAACAACTTTTTCTGAAATTCCAACATTTTTTTCCCATACAAAAAGACGTACCTACTAAAAATCCTTAGTGTGAGGTACGATCTTACTTGCTGAGCGCCCGCCGGGCACGATTGTGGCAACATTGCATGGTTGTGACAGGTCTGTATCGTAACAGCGGAAAATAATAAAGCTGGCGGCACACGCTGGTCTATTTTTATCTTTTTACCACAAAACAACCCCTAAAAGTTGGTTTTTTGAAAAAAGTTATTTACCTTTTTTACTTATAATATCATTACCCCCGGATACCCTGTATAAGCGCGCGCATTGGTGGAACCTTCACGATTCCAGAAGCTGCAAGTTGACCGGCGTGCCTTCGTCGTGAGTCTCGAGCTTCTAGGCTGTATGCGCGCGGCCCGTACAAGAAATCTCGAAGGTTCTAGGTTGCGCTGCAAATGGCTTGTATTATTATAGTAGCGCATCGCTACAGTAAAATAATGTTTGTATCTGTATTTTCAGACACGGTTTATCAACCCATCCTATGCCCCTAGACACATCCTGACCCATGACATGTTCAAAGAGACACCCGTCAGTTTGGGCAACATGAACAAGGTATTCTGTTCCCAGTGGCTTTCAGATCGACAAGTCGTATTTGGAACTAAATGCAATAAGGTAAGTCTTTTTAGCGAGTCTCAAATGAAAATATGAAACAGAAAAACATACAGTCGCTAGAATCTAATTGTAATCGCAATCGAAGTTTCAATTGGTCTAGGAATTGAACCCAGGTCCTTAGTCAGGGCTCCGCTCCAATCACTGAGCTATTTCGACCCTATTCCCTTCGGTCATATTTAACTATATCATAATTCGACTGAGTATAAGTCGACCAGCATCTTAAAAATATGACTTCCTACTTCCTCTCCTGAAAAGACCCTACACCAGCATCCCCAAAGATGGCTTCCTGTGTAGAGATAATCTAAAAAAAGCTACGCTCAGTCTCTTTTTCAAGTGTCTATTATCCATTGGTAATTATAATGTCTTAAAAGTTTTCTAATCTAACATTCTAATATCAAGATAATCACTTTCATACAGTATAACTTCCATCGGACAGACATTTGACCTTAGCTGTAATAGTATCCTAGGTCCTTACATGTATGCCTATTCTCCTTTAGGTTACTATACATATTTCTTAAAAATCAGTAATCTCAAGTGATTGTGTCCTTTCTGCAGTTAATGGTGTACGACGTCAACACTCGCCAGCTGGACGTGATCCCGACACTGCGGGGCCGGCAGCCGTGGGGCGCGGCCGAGCACCAGACCGGCATCCACGCCGTGGAGATCAACCCCTCGCGCACGCTGCTCGCCACGGGTGCCCGCAACTCCTGGGAGATTGCCGTCTACCGACTGCCCACGCTGGACCCTGTCTGTGTTGGGGAGGCGCATAAAGACTGGGTCAGTTTAATATACCATATTTTCTTATCTCCAGAGCGTATTTGCACGAAGTTTGTCTTATTATACATAAATTTAAAAAGATGAAGTACACAGTACATTTTGATAAAATATATATTCAAAGTTGGTATTGAAAAAAAAAAAATTAAAATTAAATTAAAATCGGCGTATATTATGAGTTATAAGGTTATCTCTCTCTCTCTCTCAGGTTATGTGGGACCTAGCGATCCGTAATGTAGGAAGGTTCTGCTTTTTTTTGTTCCAGAATAAAAAAAAGAACAAGATTGTTTGGGAATAAACGAAAACAGGTTTCTACTTGTGAGGTTAAATTGGTTTCAGTAATAAAAGAGTTCATTTCCAAAACAACCAAAGCCCAGTATAATTTTATAAAGAACATAACAATGTTGCCCTTTTGAGGGGCCGGGTTTCACATCCCCAAAAACATAACAGATTCTGAAACATAACAGAATTGACAGGAATATAATTAAGCAGAAAGAAATATCGTACCTGCGGACCATGGATCTTTATCTAATTCTACACTGACACGAACTCTTAATTTACTTGAATATAGCGCGTTGATGAACCGCGGGCCATATTCTCTCGCAATCTCCAGGATGGGAACCAGGAAAGACCCCCAGGAAGGCCAGAGAATGAGGACTCCCCGCTAGGGAGTAGTATCCAAGATCAGCACCAGTGCTCCGGTTGAGCCCACCGGATGAAACACGATTTCCGTCAGCACACCTC
This sequence comes from Limnephilus marmoratus, assembly GCA_917880885.1. Taxonomy (NCBI): domain Eukaryota; kingdom Metazoa; phylum Arthropoda; class Insecta; order Trichoptera; family Limnephilidae; genus Limnephilus; species Limnephilus marmoratus. Next base: position 27,050,549 of record OU862918.1, on the reverse strand, counting down.
ATCAGGAAATGAACGCCGAGTGACCATCCGTCACAAATATGAGCAGCAATAACCGTACCAGGTCATAAGGACTCTCCCTCGCAAAGCTTTTCAATATGCCAGTCGCGATTATGTAGGTAATTTACAATACCGTTATTTCGCGGATAAATATCGGTCCCAATGGCGGCGACCAATCACATTAGAAACAGCGTTCCGATCACATCAGAAAGAAGCGTTTGCAAAATGTACATCGCCCGGCTAGCTCAGTCGGTAGAGCATGAGACTCTTAATCTCAGGGTCGTGGGTTCGAGCCCCACGTTGGGCGCCAAATATAAGGTTATCTCTCTCTCTCTCTCAGGTTATGTGGGACCTAGCGATCCGTAATGTAGGAAGGTTCTGCTTTTTTTTGTTCCAGAATAAAAAAAAGAACAAGATTGTTTGGGAATAAACGAAAACAGGTTTCTACTTGTGAGGTTAAATTGGTTTCAGTAATAAAAGAGTTCATTTCCAAAACAACCAAAGCCCAGTATAATTTTATAAAGAACATAACAATGTTGCCCTTTTGAGGGGCCGGGTTTCACATCCCCAAAAACATAACAGATTCTGAAACATAACAGAATTGACAGGAATATAATTAAGCAGAAAGAAATATCGTACCTGCGGACCATGGATCTTTATCTAATTCTACACTGACACGAACTCTTAATTTACTTGAATATAGCGCGTTGATGAACCGCGGGCCATATTCTCTCGCAATCTCCAGGATGGGAACCAGGAAAGACCCCCAGGAAGGCCAGAGAATGAGGACTCCCCGCTAGGGAGTAGTATCCAAGATCAGCACCAGTGCTCCGGTTGAGCCCACCGGATGAAACACGATTTCCGTCAGCACACCTCATCAGGAAATGAACGCCGAGTGACCATCCGTCACAAATATGAGCAGCAATAACCGTACCAGGTCATAAGGACTCTCCCTCGCAAAGCTTTTCAATATGCCAGTCGCGATTATGTAGGTAATTTACAATACCGTTATTTCGCGGATAAATATCGGTCCCAATGGCGGCGACCAATCACATTAGAAACAGCGTTCCGATCACATCAGAAAGAAGCGTTTGCAAAATGTACATCGCCCGGCTCGCGATTAAAATCGTTTAAAACCATTTGTAACGAAGAGATTATCCCATTTTTTAAATCCAAAACTATCACTAAAGTGACAAGTCGAATCAACAATGGCTTCCCGTACGGTGCGAATTCAAAAAGTAAAAACCAGAGAGAAAAAAAAAGTGTTGCCAATCCATTCCGTGCTGTTCAAATTATCAGGTTAGTGGTCAGGTAAATAATTATATCACAAATTGATAATTATTTACGTGACAGAGTTAAGTGTTTGTGAATTGTTGTTGTTATTGTTTTGGGTAGTTTTTTGTGATTTGGTTTAATTTTAAGCAGTGGCGGCCGCTGCCCTGAGAATGTAATGGTTCACTGACAATCCGTACCTACTTATGACAAAAAAAATTATTAATTACTTAGGAATTTTTAATAATTAATTTATTTTCAAAGAAACTGTTATTTCCTCTTATATATTCAACACTGGTTGCACTCATTTATGTAATAAAATTAAATATTAATAAACTAGGTTATTGGTATTTAATATAATCAATACAAAAAAACAAAACAATGACAATTATCACTCCACGGGTCAAGCGCGCGCCGCTAGACTGCGCTAGACGCAAACTGATCTATGTATGATCTTCGCCGAAATTCGATTGTATTCGTGTCACCTCGGGTCATGGTTCATGGCCAATCGGTAAACTTCGGCAAGGATCGGATTATGTTAGGTGGGTGGCACACCGATTGAAGCTAAATTCTGGTACAAATAGCGAAAACGATGCGCTTACGATTTTTTAAATATCCCATACAAAAATATGATTTCGTTCGTTTGCAAACCGAATGCACACCAATACGGCCGATACGAGGGCGCCCGACGGCCGCGCTATGGGAGATTAAAAGCGTTCTCCCTGATAATATTCGTAGCTTTATTTTGTAACTAATATTTTGAAATGATTAAATTAGAGAGTCTTCAGTAAGTAAATAAAGTAAATTTAGACATTATAATTTGCCAGTGCTGCACACAAACACACTGTGCGACCAGCCGCCCTTGATGGTGAGTCCATCTAAGGTTATGGTCAATTATCAAAAAATCTTCAATTCCAACAAAAATGTAAATCTCCGTGTACGCTAAAAAAAAAAATTGACACACCTTTTGCATCCAATCCTAGAAAACTCTTCCTTGCAAATAGAGTAGTGGAAGCATGAAACAAAAGGCCTCTGTGGTCGAGGGGTAAGGCTCAACTAGCAATCCGAAGGTCGCGGATTCAAATCCCGGCTTGCGGAATTAAATTTTATTGAATTAAATTTTGTTGTTTTACAGTTTACTCATTTCAAATAATATAAGTTATATTGGCGGCACATTTCAGAGTGGAAGATATTTTTAGGAAGGGTTGTTTCATAGAATTATAACAATTCATCAAATTTCGAAGATAATTTTCAAGTTCTGTAAAAGTTCTATTCCAGTTCTGTGAAGCAACCAGCCCATAATGATATAAACACTGAACTTGAATGGAATTTTTACAGAACTTGAAAATTTGATGAATTGTTCAAATTCTGTGAAACAACCGGCCCTCAGAATCGCTCCAGTGAAAGACCAACATTCAGAATCGAAACACTGCTTGAAATGGCTTTAGCTAGGTACTTCCCAACCTTCTTTACATTACTACATACTAGACGTGGGCAAAATTGAATGAATGAATTAAATGAATAAATTCAATTTTGTAACACACTCGATCTGATTCTCATTTTCAAAAGGAATTAAATCAATATTCCTTACCCTTGGCCTTGCATCTTACGATTTTTTAACAGCACCATATTTATTTTTGTTTCGATTAATTTATTTTACTGTTAAATATTTCATGTTATATTGAGGTAAGAAAATAATAATGTACTCTACTAAATATTGTAGTGTTTCGTAGGAATTAAATTAAATATTATTCTGGATATTTGTTGCGCGGATAGGTACACCTACTACAGGCGATGCGCGCCGCGAAATTGCCTATCACGTGTACTGTGTAGTATCCCGCGCAGTAAATCTTATACCTACAAAAAACCCCGTAGGCCAGAGTCCCCGTCCCAATCCAAGTGACAAAACCGCCAAGCGAGTCAAATAATTCTGAGCTCCGAGTGCCGCGTCTGTTTCACAGTCGTCCCGCCAGTCCCGCTATTGTCATAGTCACGGAGGAATGAGGAATCGTTCCTACAAGTCTGCGCGGACTGTAGCTCTCAATCTGCAACCCCAATCTCTGTTTCACTTATTCAAGGAATCAAAACATTTATTTCTTATTCATTTGTGACGTTGTAGTCCCACGGGTCCCCCCGGGTCACACGTGTCGAGTCTATCCAGCCGGTCCGCGGAATGCAAGTTATTCAAGTCACAGCAAGATAAAAGACACTTTATTAGTCAGAAGTTCCTAATTCATTTCTGGATGCCCGCAGAAAATCGGTTCGTCGTTGGTCCCCGCGCGGCCAAGCCGTCATCTTACGGCGAAACTTCCCACTTCGGACCCTGAATGTTAATAAAAAGACTAAAAAGCGAAAGTTAATGCTACATTTTTCTCCCTCACACGTGCGTAAATTATGCAATGCGTGTAGAAACAAAACGATGTTTATTTATATTATTGTTTTTTTATGGTATCTGTTTACCTAGCCGTAAACAAAACATCAGTCGGGGTTAGTATATTATATTTATGCATCAGTCGCTGTCGAACCGTGATACTGATAAATGATAATCGATTTTATTTTTGTAATAAATTATATGACGCGTGTCGCCCAGACTTTTAATTAGTTTTTATTCGGCGCTTGGTTTTAACTTCACCATTGAGGTAGGTGCATTTAAAAATATATATTTGAGTGATCCAGGTGTATAATAGTATGTTTTTTTTGTGAATACCGCACAAGTCCCAACTGCTCCCGTCTGGAGCTAATGAAACTATGGCAACCACAATTGGGATATTTTGCGAGGTTGAAGGTATGGGAAGTTTAGATCACATGAAGTGGAACGATTTTAAGTTTAATAAATAAATAAAAAAATAGTAAAACTTTAGGAGTTAACCACAAAAACTGTTCAATTTTAAGATTTAATTGCTAGCTTAGATATTATTTTGCCTTTTTGGCAAAATAATATCTAAGTAAGCATTGAAATATTTCGTTAACCCCGTCGCGAGTCGTTTTTAGTACCTACAATTTTTCAGAACAACATAATTCACCCTAAGAAGAGTGCTTTGCGAAGTGAAAACTTCCTTAGCACCGTTGTGATTTGAAACTCGATGAAACGAAAAATAACGACACTAAAAATAGGCAAACAGATGCATCAAAAGGATGTAGTCTGCGAGAGAATGAGATAGTATTATCGGTCTCCTCTTTTTGCGGTTCTTCGTAGCCTTTCGGTCTCCTCTTTGTGCGGTGCTTCGTAGCCTCCCCACTCACGTCTACTTTAGTTTTCTGAAGTGAAAACTGCGCATTAGATAATATATATCTATGTATACATACATATAAACGAAGGTTTTTTTTTTTTTTTTTTTTTTTTTTTTTTTTTTTTTTTTTTTTTTTTTTTTTTTTTTTTTTTTTTTTTTTTGGAATTACTTGAATTAAAGGATTGAATAAAAGGAATCAATTCAAAAAGCCGAGGGAATCAGACTGAATCGATTCTCTCCTGGGAATGAATCTGCCCATGTCTACTACATACCATAATAATTGGGGATGCTACCATTCTATTGCCTTTGGGACTTTTTTTTTTATTTTTTATTGTACGACAGACAGGTTAGTCCAATTATGGTACAATTTTCTTACAACTAACAATACATGTATATAGTTTTTTTAAAAGATGGTATGGTGATATCAAACACATCTATATCCGCTGGTAGGGCATTAAGCAATGTCATACCTCTTGTCATGCTGTGTTGAGCCATGACATCTGTCCGACCCTGCGGTATGTAGAATAGTATCCACGTAAAAAATGAAAATTTGAAAAAATTCGGTCATCAAACCATTATAATAAACATCTTCTTCCAGGTTTTAGACATGTGCTGGCTAGATGACGAATTCCTCGTGTCGGGCTCGCGCGATACCAAGATGGCGCTCTGGCGAGTCAACGCTGACGACAGTGATGAAGTGGAGGCCGCGCCGCTCGAGAAGCCGGCCACCAGCAGTGGGAGTGGCGGCAGCAGCAATACCATCACCAAGCCGCCGCCCGTGCCCGCCAACCCCGCCCAACCGCCTGTCCCCTTGTACAACTATATTTCTCCTATCACCATCAAAGAATGCAGATCTGGTGAGATGTTCTTTTGCAATCGTTTTATTTAACTAGTTTGGGGCAGTCTGTTTCAATAGATATCTAAATTGTGAGCTAAATGTAAATGTTTATCGTCATTTGAAGTGACAAGACGTTAAATGCTGTTTCAAATTTTGCTCAAGTAATACTTGTTAGTGTTGTCAGTCTAAAAATGGAATATTCCTCAAAATTACGTAAAAAAACCTTTTTTTTTTTTTGGTGCGTCCACACCATAAATTAAATTTGAAAACCAGAACAACTGTCAAAATATCCTACTGTTTTTTGACAGTTTTGTTACTACAAAAATATTTTTGTGAGTATTTAAAAATAAATGACGACCTATACATATAATATACCTATACGATATTACACAGAAAAGAAAAATAATCCAGTAGTTGTAATATCTCCTAGAATTTGATGTGTCCCAAATTTTAAGAGATCTTTTGACATGCTATACATACAATACCTTAAATTCTAAAAATTCAGGGTCGTCTGAAATAACCGTATTATTAACACTGGGTCGAAATGTTTTTGACTTTTTCTACAAGGCGAAAATTGCAGTGAGCAACTATTTAGTCCCACAATTTCCAATGCTTTTTTATGTACAAACAATATGTATCTAATTATAAATATTTCGTTTGTGGTGTAGGTCAGAAAGTTCGAGCAATAACATTCAACAAAACCTGGAAAGAAATAGCAGCCCTCACGCTCAACGGATACATACACGTTTTTAACGCAGAAACATTTAAACAGAAGATATCCAGAAAGCTCCCGTCATGCCAAGACTTGGTTTGTTTGGCGACGCAGGAAAGTGGGCTGTACGCAATCGGATGCAAATCCTACACATTATTGCTGGATTGTCGCACATTGCAATATGTCAAAAAAATCACATCTAGATATAACGGATGCGGTATCAGATCTGCTAGTTTTCAAGGGAACATGTTGACGATTGGCACTGGCTTAGGTAATTATTTTTTAATTTTATCTGGCATTTGTTTGACGGCATAATATTAATTGATCGTTTGGAAGATTGATAGTATATTTTTATATATATAGAAGATTTGGAAGATTGAGGGTATGCTAATAATTATTGATTTGTACATTTTTAGGAATGCTGATGTTTTACGATTTAACAGCAGGAAAATATTTGGAAAGTAATATCCACACATCAAAAACTGTAGTTCTGAAAGCATCCAAAGGATATGTGGTAAGTTTAATTATTTTTAAATTAAAAGAAGTGTTAATTTACATCAATGAAATAAAAATATACCTTCAGTTTCTAAAACCATTTATGTTTCGATGACAACCTTTGTGGCTTTGGACTGGTAAGCTCCTTTGCGCTAGATCCAGAAGTCACAGGTACAAAACAAACTCTATGGGAGATTGGTAAGCTCCTTGGCACTAGATTCAGAAGTCGCGGGTACAAAACAACCTCTGCAGCAAAACTAAGCTCCTTGCCGCTAGGTCCAGAAGCCATGGGTACAAAACAACCTCTGTAGCAGAACAGTAAGCTCCTTGCCGCTAGATCCAGAAGTCACGGGTATAAAACAACCTCTGTAGAATAACAGTAAGCTTCTTGGCACCAGATCCAGAGGTTGTGGGTACAAAACAACCTCTGTGGTAGATTAGTAATCTCCTTGGCACCAGATCCAGAGATCGCGGGTACAAAACAACTTCTGTAACAGAACAGTAAGCTCCTTGGCGCTAGATCTAGAAGTCACTTACAGTAGGCTCTCCCCTCACATCCTTTGGAGTTGCTTCTCCCGAGTTTGTGACCAAGCTGTGAGAATACATTCCAGGATTCAAGCTGCCTGATGAGGAGTGGCAGGAGTTATAAATAAGAAGTTCAACAATCCGTGACAGACTTAACATGGAACCCCTGCTACTCTCCGTGTTGTATTATAATATATAATCATTTCAGTTCCCCGACGAAGAGGCAGACGGCTTCAACCAGGTGAAGTATGTCCCGGCCATCTACACGCACTGCTACGACGTCACGGGGACCAGAATATTCACGGCCGGGGGCCCCCTGCCCGCCACCCTCATCGGGAACTACGCCGGCCTGTGGCAATAGTGTCATAGTGTCGCCGCACATAGTGGCAAATGAACCCAGACAATTATATCAGTGATTTATCTGTGACTAGTTAAAATTTCGCTTAAACATAATATAACTTTTTAGTATTAAATATATTGATATGAAAACAACAATTGTATTACCTTAGGCATGTTTTATTTTTAATAATCTGAATGGAGAATGTTTGTAACCACCACGTGACATCTTATATTAACTCCTCAGGCTAATTTGTTCGTTTTGGCAATGGCTCATATAAGTCTCATAGAAATCATTGTCTCCCGTACTATCTTCATGAAAAATATGATCTAAATGGTATTAGAAAAAGAAAACACCACGGTTTATAGTCAAATCTAAAAGCTAACCACAGAAGAATTAAAACGTACACCTTACATAAAACCAAAGTTTCTGGCTGCAATTTGAAAATTAGTTTTGAAACTTGTGAATTTTTTATTAATTATTTTTATGTGAAGCATCAAAAAAGTGAGGTGACAATAACGTTTGTAATACATTTGTCTAATAAGATGTGTGTGTGTGTGTTTTTTCATTGTCAGTAATTTTAACAAAAATGTGGTGAGGGTGAGTCATTTTTCATTTTTTTTATGTTTGCATTCAAAATTATGTATATATGTTTATGAGATCTCAGTCAGTTCTATGACAACTCATAATTAACTCAACTCAACACCTATTTAAAAATTCATTAAGCCGTGAAAAATAAAATTGAAAAATAGCCCAACCCATTTAACCAATTTTTTTATATCACTTTTAATGACTTTTCAAAGGAAGTGTTGAGTTGAACTCACACCGAGTTGTCTGGCCACCGTTTGTCTAATAATAAAATTTTAAAGGGTATTTCGTCACCTTATAAAAAAAAATGTATGTTTTTGGATACATTCAGAAAAATTCCATTTATTTGGATTTTATTGCAAAGCGGAATCATTCTTACGGAATATGCCCGAGGCCCGAGGGGTTAACCCGTCTAATCACAGGAGACCCAAGTTGTCCCAAAACATCATATGCCGTTATAATAACAGGAGACCCAGATTGTCCCAGAGCGACAGTGCATTATTAAAAGTTAGATATCTCTCTTCCTGTCATGCGAATATTGGTGATTTCTTTTACGTTAGAAACGGAATGAAATAATGCTTCTCATTGTCTCAGAATTATATGAGCGAGGTTTTTCAGATATTTTACAAACCCGATCAAAAGTGACGGTTTAATTTTTCGCCAATTTGTGACGTATCACACATTTAATCTAATATATAAAATTCTCGTGTCACGGTGTTTGTTACCATACTCCTCCGAAACGGCTGGACCAATTTTGATGAAATTTTGTGTGCTTATCTGGTAGGTCTGAGAATCGACCAACATCTATTTTTCATACCCCTAAAAGTAAAGGGTGTTCCACTCCGAAGAAAATTATTTTCCCCATACATTTTGTATGGAACGAATTCTCCTATTTTGAAAGAACTGCAGCAATATTGTAAGGGGTATAATATTGAACTGTGAACCGGGGGAGGGGGGAAAGGAACTCAGGAAGGGGGGTTAGCGGGACGGGGGAAGGGGAGAAGTGGAGTGGGGAGAGGGAGAGGGAACGCGAGAGGGGAAAGGATACGCAGGGAGAAACAATTTAGATCAAGGTATGGTATACGCAGGGAGAAACAATTTAGATCAATTCAGCTAATAAGTTGACAACAGTTTTTGATTCTGAGGCGGTACGAAGTTTGCCGGATCAGCTAGTTTTATAATAAAATTGTATAAAAGTGATAAAAATTGAGGTGACAGTTTTATTACAAATTTTATTTAGAAAAGGAGTCTGTATTTTAAATTTTAAGTTTATTCTATTTTAATTACTTTAATTCGAATATTTGCAGGTATGTATTTTTTAGCCAATTTAAATTTCCAATATTAAAATTTTAATATTTAGAAACAAAATTGTCGATTTCTAATAAACACACCGGAAAGATTATTTTATCTAGATTTTAGAACAATTTTTGTTTTTGCAAAAGCGTTAAAAAAAACCAATAAATAGGTACATTTAAAATGCATGGGAAGAACCAGGAATTTTGCGCGCAAACCTTGATAGGCAAAATTTGACAGAAAATTATTTTCTTATTATTCGAAGGGTTTTAACATTGAAATAAGAAACTCAAATGAAACATTGTCATTATATGCCAATTTTTTGATACTTGAAAGGTTCCCGTTATATGTCGATTTTAGATTCATTTCAGCTTTGAGGCTGTTCAAGTATTACGTAACGCACTTGGGGGGGGTCTTGTGAAACGTTACTGTGCATTACAAGGGGGGGGGGGGGTTCGAACAACGCGTTACGTAACACGTTGTTCTTTATTTAGATAAAAAAACTAGGGAATTAAAATCTTCCAAGTTGGCAATCCTTTTCATTCTCGAAATCACTTGTCTTATTTATTACCGCAAACGAAGAAAAAAGGTATTTAAGCGACTTTCCAGTACTTTGCGCAACTTCATTGTGACTTTCAGGTAAAAATTGTCACTTGGGCGTTATGTAATGTTTAGGGGGGGGGGTCAAAAATCTTCAAAAATTGCGTTACGTAATACTTGAACGCTCCCTTTTGAACAAATTATGATCAGAAGAGAAAGAAAAGAAGAAAAATGCTCATATTGTTATGCTTGCCAGCCAATCAGAATTTTATAGAAAACTGAAAAGGATCTAGAATTAGTGTTTAACCTTTCAAATGATGTGATTGGTAATTAAATTTGATGACATTTGAATTTCTATGAAACACCCCAACCTAATCATTCATGCGCATTCCCACCTCATCTATTCTATTCCGTAGAATGCCCGATAGAAACAGAAACCCAAAGTTGAATCAACTTCAATTTTTTGTTCTATTCTAAAATATAGAATTACCACCCGGGACTCTTTGTCAGTGCAGACATTTGAGAGTTGTTGGCAACTTGACGCCGTGGCACAATTTAAAAGGGAGGGGGGGAGATTGGTAAAACGACAGACTATTTAAATCAGGTTTCGAATGTCGCAACAAATCTCTATCTAATATTCCACAACAACTCAACAAAGTGGCATTTCAACAACTCATTGAAAATTCACTGAGGTCCCGCTAGATCTAAAATGTAGTCCACGAAATATTTATTCGTTTACTACAAAACTGAATCGAAAGGTATCCAAAAGCTGATTCGTAACCCTTTTGGTATTAATGATTGAGAGGTAGCTAAAGAAGTCCAAGAAGAGCACATTGAATTGCAAAATGATAGTAATTGCAAGGACGTGTTTAATTACGCGATTAACAGTTTATCATTATTATACCTAGTGATCCCTGTGAAAACAAATAAATGTCATAGTGGTCCCTGGTCAAAAAAAGGTCAGGAACCACTGCCCTATTATGTATACAGTGAAACCGTCTTAAAAAGTTTTCATGCTTGAGAAGTTTGGTTTTTTGGTACCTTGAAGATGAATCCAGATACTAATATCTACAGCCTGTATGTCGGACGAATATCTACAGCTCATATGTTGAACTAATATCTACGAACTTCAGAGTGTTGACTAATATCTACAGAGCTAAGGTCGGATGAATATCTATGACGGTCCCAGTGTTGACTAATATCTACAGAGCGTAGGTTGGACTAATCAGCTAAATGTGTCCAATGGTCCGATATTGGGGATTTTTACATACATACTTACATAAATTAAGTTTTTTAAACTGCATATGCAATATTACGTTATTCCAATATGCTATACATAATTACAAATCCAACCTCTTCCAGTGCTGTAGATATTCGTCAACACTTTGGTTCTCATAGATATTAGTTCGATTTTTTCAGTTTTTGGAATTCCTGTAGATATTAGTAGATGCCTCCGAATTTATCCCGCCAAGTTTTTTCCAAAACTTCTTAAAAGAGTTTCACTGTTAAATTTAGAAACATGTTTTATTTAGAAACTATAATAATTTGTAGAAAATTTTAACCTAACATAACCAATTTTATTTTTTCATCACTTTTCAAAGTAGATTCTGAGTTGTCCGATCACTCTCATCAACACCACCAAATCAATTATAATGCAGAAAAACTTGTAGTGAATTAAATAAGATGTTGATGTTGTCTGGGGCATTAGTAGGATATTTCAAAATACCATAATACTAATGTGCCGGACCGTTATGCCTACCGGTGTTATTTAATTTAATATGTTAAACATAGACACACATAAATAATATTTGATTTATGGTAAACATTCAAACATTGCTTTCCTCATTATTTTAAAACTTAGTATTTGGAGATGTCTGACTAATCAACTGGACGATCGGTATATGTATCTGCAAATTATGGCAATAATTAAGGGCCCGCCACCCGGATTTGTACCAATTTATTACATAATAATAATAATTGGATAATTTATAAAGCGCCGTTTTTGTGAAAAATCACCTCAAGGGCGCTGTACAATTTATTAGGAATGCTTAGGTTCTAACTGATTTTACTATTTATAAATGGATACAGAAACATACTTACCTGGCAGGTCACTTCCGATAAACACACTTTAATTATAAGTTTATGCTTGGATGATTTCCCTTAAACACGGTAAGTTTTAAAGCTCTTAAAAAAATATATGTTATTCTTGAAGATAATATCTAGACTTTGCCCGCGCCGAAACGCAAACTATATAAAACTCCCTCGATAGAAAAAAAATCGCAAAGTATGCTCAAAAAATTATTATTAACACGTTTGTTTCAGTTATTTTACAACTTTTTGACTGGTAGGTGATATAATACGCTTTCAAATTTTATAAATCGAAAAAAACATTTTAAATTTAGAAATACAAATGTTTTGCAAGCAAACATAAAAAAAAGTTTTAAAAATGGCTCGTCTGTACTCAATGCGTACATGCGATTTGCAGTAGTAAAGGTGAACTGTGTTACTAGTTATATTACTTACGATTTAAAACCTTTTCCTCCGATTGCTGGTGATTTTTTGAATATTTTCCACCCACATTAACTCGTTTCTATTATCAACTGGCTTTTTCCCGCAGCTTCGCTCGCATGGTGTAAAGGGGGTTCCCACTCCGCCTCCTCCACCTCCCCCCCACCCCCATCTCTCCATCCCTCCCGCTTTCCATACATTCAGTTTTCAAACCTCGTATGCCACCAATAGCAATTTTTTTATACAAATTTCACAATGCCAGAGTTCACCGGAAGTTTTATAAAAACCTTGTCCTGACAATAACGAACACACAAAAAAAGAATTATTCAATTTGGTGCAGTCGTTCGAAAGTTATGCACTTAGCAACACATTCAGCCATTTTTATATTATCAATGATACAGACCAACAGAGTTCCATTCTGTTTTCAGGAAGGATGATGTTGATGGGAGTCTCCTGTTCATTATTTATGATCTTTTTTTTTGATGTGAATACCTCAAGAGTCCCAGCTGCACCTGTCTAGGGCCAGTGGGAATCCCCAATTGGGGTATGTTGTGAGGCTGAAGATAGTGTGGAGGGGAAGGAGATGGAGAAGAGGAATGTGGGGAAGTACCTGGCTATTTAGATCTGGTCACCAAACACAGCTAAAGCCATTTCAAGCAACATTTCAATTTTGAATGGTCTTACACCAGGGCCAGACTGAGAGTATCTCCCACTCTGGAACGTGCTGCAAATGTAATATATATGTATTATTTTTAAATGAATTATTGTGAAATAACAGAAATTAATCAAATAAGATTTATTTGCGCATACCGGGATTCAATCCCACGACCTTCGGATTGCGAGTCAAGAACCTTACCACTCGACAACGCCGGCTGTCAAATAATAGTAAACCCAATGACACAACAAAATTTAATTTAAAAATAATCTGCTAGATTAGTTTAAAATAGAACTAGGATATTATTGTGCAATTGTTTTTAGGTTATCCTATTTCTATAAAATAAACCAAACCAAACACTCTTCCTTGCATTTATGTAAATATTGAAAATAATGTTATTGTTTACAAATTAATATAAAACAATATCTCATTATATAATATAGCGTTTGTAAAAAAAAAACTACGTAAAGCAATACGATATTGGCTTCAGCATGCCGTGACTGAGAATGGATTTATTTCAATTGCTTTTTTAAAAGTACTGGTTGTCCAAGAATTAAAAACCGTTCCTCATTTTCGACGACGTGGACATTATTTCTCAAAATATGGCGGCACTAGCGTGTAGCTCAGACTTATCCCTAACAAACGAGCAGCGATCCCGCTTGGTAGCTGCTTCAGTACGATCTATGAGTCCGTTTGCGATCGACGCTCCACTGTTGAATCCCGCCGCCTGCGAGGTGTGCTCAATTATTCACTATCTCAACTAAGAGGGAGTCCGCCGTGTTGAAGTTTGCTAGATCGCAATTTTGATCCCAGACGTCAATAAGTCTACCACACAAATGATTTTGAGGAAAAAATAGCATATGCAAATTGCGTGCTCGATTTGGTTCCCAAAATGTTGAAGAGCATAATAGTACGGAAAGCGCTCGGATCTCTTCGAACTGTTTTTTCCAACCAAGGCGAAGCTTTTTTGAACTGAAAAATGGGTTCATCACCTTACCCCGGAATCAAAGGCAATCAATGACATGATTGGCATCTTTTTCTTCACCTGAAGCAATATTTAGCAGGAAAACCTTTGGAGACTGACTAGGGCGCGTAGGGACAAGTGATAGCATATTTGGCGGCGGAGTTCTGCGATAAAGGAGTCAAGGACCTAGTGCCATGACTCACAGGCACTAAGAGTGCATCGATCATAACAGGGACTGTCGAAAAATAGTGGGGATATGTACCTAAAATGTCATGATTTTTTTGTAAATATCAATTTTTCCTGAATTTTAAAATTACAACGGTCTTTAATTCTTGGACAATCCTTGTAAATGCATTTTGAAATCTGTTTCAATTTTATATTCAGTACCGTGGAAGTGGAAGTTTTTTACTGTCATTAATAAATGTTTGACTATGTTTATTCATTGTGATAAATAATACTTGAGTAAATAAAGATGCACATGTAAATAAATATTTATGTTATTTTCTTTATCTGAGTTCATTCTCCCTTTTCGTTTCACCAAAGAAATCTGTTGCAAAATAAATTATTCCATAAAATAAGTGGCAATACTTACTTTATTTTTAAATATAAACATAAAATAATAATTGACATTGCATAAAACATTTGATATTATGTTGATCAAAATAATAATATAAGAAAAAAAACAGTGTAAGTATCAAGAGTAATTATATATTGAAACAAAAAAAAATTATCATAGAAAGTTGTAAATTATTATTGTTTTTGTAAATATTTTTTCCACTTTAACTTAGTCTCTTCTTCAGGCAAAACCCAGCCGGCCGGCATTCTCCATCCTTCAGCATCCGTACAAATAAATTGGTCCCATTGCCTTCTGGAATTATAAAAATTACAATTTATAAAATTAGGCTGTGATTAGACTCGTAAATTTTTTCCCGTAAATCGCTCTTGTAAGTGATTTATGGCCAAATTACCAATGTAAACGACACAAAAAGTCAATTAACGTAATTTATAGCAAGTTACAGAACTTATTCTTTCGGAAGTTTTTTGACAGGTCTAAACGCGCCCGCATGAATTTCCAGCCTTCTTACAGCTTATAAAATTGGTTTGATAAGCTAAGAGACTTACCGCAAGAAATGGTTCCGAAAGGTCAAAAATTAAAAGACAATTGTTTTCATAGGATTTTTTTCCTACATAACTAGTATTTATTTCCACTTATTTAAGTTTTCTGGAAAATGAGCACCCTTCTATTCAATTATCGGTCCAATCCTTTCCAATCTTAATGTTTTTGTTTTTAACATTTACGTATTTGAAATTTTGAATTCAAAGTCGGTTGCTGTCAGCAGATGACAGGTAGCTGTCATTCAGATAAAACTAAATTAGTTGCCGCCTTTGACGGCATAAAAGCGCGTGGAGAATTGTTTAATTAAAGCCAAAATCTATTTAAACACCCTATTGGGGCTTTTTCGTCTTTATTGTACAAATCGTGTAAATTTGACAGTAGCAGGTCGTTGTTGACAGGAAGCCATCTTACCGCAAATAAATTTACAATGTAAACGGTCGCATGAGCATTTACACAGGTCGAACTTCCGAACAACTTCCGTGATTATTAATTACCACAAGTCGAATGTATATGTAAACGCTCCTGTGAGTGACCTCTCTCGACCCATCGCTATCGACTTGCAACACAGTGGAAGGAATGGATTCATACATCTGTCACTCCTGGACACATTGACCCTGAATTCCTACCCACTCCTCATGCATTTTTCCTTCCAAGAACCTGATGGGTGATTCTGTATCATATGAGACGCATGTTAAATCTGCCGTATACGATATATTTTAACAGTTTTCTTTAATAAGCTAAATACTGCGCTTGTGCTAAGACACCAACTCTTAAAAGTACTTACCCTAACACCAGAGATATGGCGCGTTTGCCGCGTAATCCTCGTTAAGAGATGTCAGTCGCGGGAAAATTTGCAAATTAAATGTCATCGCGTGCAAACATCAAAATAATACGACAAACAAATAGTCTTTCTAAACGCCTATTAGGCTTATATGTCAGTAGTTATAATAAATAGTAATTCATGCTTTTCAGTACGTAATTAATTCACACCAACTGACATCATTGACAGGATAGACAAGCCATTGTAAGTCATAGAAAATCACAGAAATTTGACCGCTGATATCAACGAATTTTGCCTTTTTGTCTTAATTGTCTCGTAACGCTCGCAAAAGATACAGAATCACTCTTCTGCTCCCTTTCTTTAAATTCATTTCCTTAAAAAACACTTCACACCACATTCCCAGGCTTTGAGGGAAATTATTTTCCTCGGGGCCTCCTGTACGGAGCTGATGTAAAAAAATACATTAGATAGTTATGAAGTATTACATATAATATATATACAGTACTGTGCGAATTAATGTGTGAACAGGTGATAATTAGCACAATTACACTTGTTCTTGCAGTTGTATGTAGCATAGTGTAATAGTGGCCATTTTGTGTTTGTGTTCTATCATTCAGTGAGTTACGAGCTCACCAAGCTACAGATGGGTTAAATTTTGTAATTTTTTAGAATTACAGTTTTTTTGCAGAGGTAAACTTAACTAAAGCTTTTTGTTTCTTATTTTTAAAGATGGATATTTCTCTTTAAAAACGCACAAAGATTGTTAATATTTCAAAGACAAAAAAATTACATACATTGAATAGCCAGGTAACTTTCCGGATCCTAATCCAATTGAAAATCGGTGGGCTATAGTAAAGTTAAAGCAAGACAAGCACAACAAAAACAAAGCTGATTGAGGCAGTAATTTAGAGACACGCAAATATCAGAAAATTGTAAAAAAATTTGTTGATTCTATGCCAAACCATGTACAAGTTATAAAAGTTAAGACACACTTCGTATTAAAAAAAAAATTAATTGTAATTGTTTCTGTATTTTTTTCTTCGATAAAGAATATATATTATTTTTTCTAGTTCTACACTTGTGTTCACATTAATTCGCACAGTACTGTATGTATATATCTAAGCAATGCTGGGAATGTGAAAGTCAAAGTAAAATGATTTACATACCTGACAAATACAAAATGCTCCACGTTTCCTTTAAAATCTCTCTGTGGTATATCA
This sequence comes from Limnephilus marmoratus, assembly GCA_917880885.1. Lineage (NCBI taxonomy): Eukaryota > Metazoa > Arthropoda > Insecta > Trichoptera > Limnephilidae > Limnephilus > Limnephilus marmoratus. The sequence continues at coordinate 27,033,477 of OU862918.1, read as the reverse complement.
TTTGAGCCAAACATCAGGCAAGTCCATTGAGGAAGAGTCTCTTCATTGGATGAAGTCTTAGCTGCGCTATCTTCCCCTATGTTCACATTGTTTTGGCCTTCCTGTAGCATAGTCCCCAAATCATTTTCTTCTTCCGTATATTTGTTCATAGCAAACTTCCAAATGCATTCAAGTTTTTCTGAAAAAGAAACAAACATTAATGAACTGGCTATTAATTACAACTATCTTTTTTGGTGGATCTTTGCGCGAGTAACAACCTTACTCGAAGGCTACTTAACCGGCTTAATAGAAGTTAGCCCTTATTCTAGAATAAACCGTTGTTGATGTGTGACTGGCATTGCCAATTTTAAAATAATGAATTAATACACCTCTGATTTTTGAAGATTTTCTGTGAGAACTATTTAGTAAATAAACTTCCGACGTAAATGAAATGAGTGCGTGTCATTAGGAAAATCATAAACAACGAACAGGAGACTCACAGGCATATAATGTGTGTTTAAAAAATGTAAAATAATGATGTTTACGAAAAGCAAATAATGTATGTTTACCAATGCATGTTGAGAATTTTTCACTGTCTGCTGAACTAAGTTTTTCGCCTCGGCCAAGGGCAGATTTCTGCCTCGCCTCTCTTAGCTTTTTCAGGGCATCAAACAGAGCCAAACATCTCCTTGAATCTGCTTTTCGCTTGGTGACATCTCTCAACACATTGTCAGCTATAAATCTTGCTTCTTCATCCTAAAAAAATGCTTGGGATTGTAAGAAAAAATTTGGAGATCTGCCTAACTCTGCGGCAACAGCATAACTGTTAGTTAGTTTAACTAATAAGATAGAGCAGCGGTTTTCAATCTTTTTAAAGGCACAACCCACTTTTAGAAATAAAAAATAATTTCACCACCTCGATACCAGCTTTTTTGTGTTAAATAAGTGATGATTAACCTTTCTGGCCGGAGGGCCAGTTAACTTTGCAGTCGGTGGTGTCTCGAACCTATTCGTAAAACGGTATTTTTTATTAAAACTATCAAAGTTTATTTTATGTCGCCAAGACCAAAATAAAGATTCAAAATAGATAGATAAAAAAGTTTGTCACGAAAAGAGGGCAAAAATAGCCACAGACAAAAATTTTACTATGTTCAAGCTCAAACCAATAAATGCTGTTGATTTATCATCGTTCGGTAGGTACAATATTTCACCAAGAAATTTTTTGTTATTTTATAAAACAGACTCCTTTAATCTCAACAAATAAGCCCTGCACTCTACTGCAATTAAGGACGAAAATTTACTTATGGGGTCGTCAGTTAAACACGTGAAAGGGGGGGGGGGTTCGGAAAAAAAATCACGAGGGGGGGGGAATCACCGAATTTTTTCCCATACCCCCCCCGTATGGGAAAAAATTCGGTTTACGGGAGATAGTCCTAGATAATTTTTTTTTCTTTTTTTATACTAATTATGGGCCGGAAAATCCGAATCATTCAAAATGACGTGTTTTCCTTTGTGTTTATAGAAAATTTTAAAGTCGTGTAATTCAGTTAATATTGCTTGCCGACGCCTAATTCTTTCAGATTCGGATTTTCCGGCCCATAATTAGTATAAAAAAAGAAAAAAAAATTATCTAGGACTATCTCCCGTAAACCGAACTTTAGCCGGGGTATGTATAAAGAGATATCACGTGTATTTATTTTTCGTGATAATATTCTGAAAATTTCAAAATACTTTGTACTAAAAAAATACATGTGATTTTGGGGGAGGGGGGGGGGGGGGGTTAGTCTAAAACCTCACCACACTAATCGAAATTTAGAATGAAATATTTTCCACTTCCCCCAATGCAAATAGTTGTCTTTTAATGTAATTAAGGTGAATCAAAAGATTTTTTCAAAAAAAAGTGCATATTAACCATTGCCAGCGATCTCAAAAATTTACCAATAATTTTGATGTAGAAAAAATGATGAAGATTATGTTGAAATTTACCTTCTTTTTGTTATCAATCTCCTCTTTCATTTTGTTAAGCCATTGGTCTATCTCGCTGGTCCTTTTACTCTTCAAAAGGTCTTCCTCAATCTTTTGTGATTTAAGTTTATCTTTCTGACGCTTCAATCTCGCACGCTTGCTTTGTCTCTTTGCCAACTTCTTAATCAACAACTCGTGGGTTCCCTCTCTTTTCCAAGAATCCATTTGATTCAATTCACCTTTCCATTTATTCACTAACGCAATCTTTTCCCCCCATTCCTCACTAGATAACACTGAAACATTTTCCTTCAAATCTTGCTGCAACTTTTTGATGTCTGAACACAGTTTCAATGCATTGGATAGAGAAGCTCTCAATTCAGGTATGCTAGGACTTTTATTATGAATTTGTTTGCCCTTACCAGCTTTTGTTTGAGCTAACCAACTTTTGATAAAATACTTATCATTTTCTTTTATCTTAGGGAGCGAATAGGGAAAAATATTATTTTTAACAAACATATTTTGGGGCTGATTGTTATACCAAGCACCATCGTAGTGGAATGCCATCTTGTATTTATTATAAATATTCACAATTTTTTTAAAATTTTAACACAAACTATTATAAAACTAAAGCAATGTCTGTTAATTTAAATGTTATTCAAAATATTAAAGCACAATAATTCAAACTTAAAAGCTTGTAAACATTCACACGGCGCAGTCTTGATATCACGCAGTAGGATCATCAGGCAACTCTTTTTCTGCGTCAACTAGAACTTGAAGTGCCGTGATATAATCTTCAGTCTCCTTAAGGTCTTGTTCAGAATCCAGAATTGATTTTAACTCCCCATGGGCCTTCATTAACCTTTCAAAACAAAACCAAAATTACATATCATCACCGGAGAACATACACTACATTTATCAGCAGATTGATCTGTCAGATTAAACTGTCGGGTAAATAACTTAACATTTATCTGAAAGCTCATTTTAGAAACAGATTAGCTGTAAGGGCACTAATACAAATGTTTGATTTAATGTTTTAACAGTTAGATTCATCATACTAACAGTTATTATGTTAGTGGTGGCATGAACAAATTGTTATACCTACCAATCTAATTGATTTATTTTTCATAACTAGTTATATTTGGGTTAGAGAGGAAGTGTGAACAATAACTACCAGTCGAACTATTGTAAAATGGAAATTAACACGGGAAGCACGGTAAGTTTAATGGGTTAATTACAGTCATGCACCAGTAAACAAAAATTATTGTGTTTCTCAATTTGCTCAGATGTCATTGCACTATAGGCTCTGGTGCAGGGCTGGATTAAACGTCTCGGGGCCCCTGGGCATTAGCCTACACTGCCTTATGGATAATAATAACAAAATCTGTAAATCTCAATATGCGATAACAAGGAGAAATAACAAACTGCTACACAAATTTGTAAATCTCAATATGCGATAACAAGGAGGAATAACAAACTGCTGCACAATTCTGTAAATCTCAATATGCGATAACAAGGAGGGATAACAAACTGGCAGATAGCTCTGTCAGACTTATCATCAGATATCATAGATAAATATAATCGCAAAGTAAATTAATGTTATCGTATCTTCGAGGTGTAAAATCAATCCTGATTTTTTCAGCTAATCTAATCATTGTCAAAGCCAAATCATTTATTAGTCATAACTAATTATAATATTATGGCCTGATTCGGTGGAAAATGCAAATGATTGCCGAGAATATCCAGCATTCAGGTGATAATACATTATGATTGGAGATGATCATAAATATCAAAAAATATATTATAATAGAAGCAAACTGATTATGATTGGAGATGATCATAAATATTAAAAAAATATTATAATAGAAGCAAACTCTAAAACTAAAGGAATCGCTAAAATAATTAACCACCAGGTAACTCACCTTCGAACACAGTCTGGCACCATCATCAAAGCTTCTTGCAAAACTTCTTCCTGTTTCCTTATATCGTATTCATCCTTTCCGTCATCTTTAAACTTCTGAATCCTAGTTTTCTGCTGTTCTGCTTCCTTTTCATAAACGGTTTTTTCTTTCGCTAGTCGTTTTACAACACCGGTTTTTATCTTTATCTGACGCACGCGGGGATCTGCCATTATCAAAGAGTTGGATTTTTTAGATAAATAGTCGATTTAGAAATATCTTAAAGACAATACTACAAGCTCAGCAGCACGTGAAATAATGAGTTTAATCAAAAAATAATTATTTTTCATACAATATTATAACTTCCGCCATGCGTCACGTAAAGAAAGAAGCATAGATGTGCATAGACAATAGATGAGAAACGCAAATGCGAGCATAAATAAACCATAACCAATCGCAATGCGAGAATCAAATGAAGGTAACATAACCACATGTCGCCATTCAAGTTTAAAAGATGTAAAAATAAAACAAACCACTCACGCTAGATGGCACTCGAAAAAGAGGTAAAATCAAACTGCGTCCTCCAGAGAGATCGCTCGTCATGGGCGTAGGCACGGTGGGGCAAGGTGGGGTGGTTATTTGTATATTTATGGTGGGGCGTTTGCCCCAGGTCAATGCATGACCTCTGGGATTGTCGACCGAGTCGCGTTTTTAAATTTAGAGCACTTTATATGATGGTTTTTCCGTTCAAGTTATTTGTATTCATAGAGCGTAGAGTATGAATATGTTGTAGCCTGCTTTTGCGTTACCTAGGTAAATTTAAAAAAAAGGTAATTTTTAACAACATGGCGTTCTTTGAGATATAACATTTCGCGTTTTTAAAGATTACAAAATAACCATCAAAATGCAATATTTTTCAATCCCGGTTACTGAATTACTTATTACTAAATGTAATCTACCTAGTACAATTTAAAAGTGTGTTTTGAGCGTGGACTCGATAGGGAAATATTTACACAAAAAAAAAAAAATTGCCTAACCCTAATTCAAAACCCGGCTACGCCCATATCGCTCGTAATATACATAAATATTAGCACCCCCCACACGGACACTTCAGAGGGACCCTTCCACGCGTCATTTCAAGCCGCTGCGCAGAAAATTATATCTATCCTTAAAATTATTATATATGTAAAATTACGGTTATGTTATTTTGAGTAGTCAAAATAATATCGAGTGCTTGAGTTTTTTTTATCCAAAAACATTGTTTTTCCTATTATTTAAAGAAAAAATATAAAATTATTGTTTTTTATAAAGCATTATAGATAATTATACTTTGAAAATGTATTTTTTATTATATGTTTTTCAAAAAGTTTACGAAGACATAGAAAATGTAGTTTCTTATTTATTTTTCAAAAAGCTCTCGAATATGGTTTGTTATTCTTTGTAACATTTTTTTTGGGACATGGCATCACTGGTTGACTGTCACTGACGGTCTGTATTTTGTCGATTTTGTCTATGTCTTTTATGGAACAAAAAAATTGGATTTGTCTTGTTTGTACGTCGAAAGTTTGGTGAAAATCTGAATTTAATACTTTATCATGTCAAATTATAACTACATATTAATTCTCTCGTTCAACAAAGTTTTCGAATAAAATCTTCAGTTTAGTTTTTAACATGTGGGCTTCGTAGATTTGCAGTTGTGATACATACAATGAAACGGATTAATTTTAGAAAGAAATGACATTGGTCAACAAATTACACTACGAACTTAGGTTCTCATTTATATCAAAATGAATATTCAAGTATGTAATTCATTTTCGGACTCTGTGCCGTTATATTTGCCACAGCAATTATTATTAAAGCCTGTTTCAAAGATCAATATCTCCATTCAGTTGCCTTCTTCGAAGGCTCTTGGGAAGACTATTTCCAACTGGGAGTTGATGGAACGGATGAGGGAACTGATTAGACCAGATTTATTTTCTTCCTTAAAAGTGTCCAAAAGTTCAGCAGATGCGATTAGGTTCGAGGGTGAGTTAGATGACAGAAAACGCATTAGTAACGTAGTCGGTTGTTTAGACGAAAGGTCCATTAAATTAAATGGTTACCCCGAACCTCTTAAGCTTAAGGCGTCGGAGGCTAAACTCGAGTTTCCAAGCCGCCATGCTTGGGATTCTTTCTTTCGCGATGCCCCCAATATGGATGAAATGAAACCCGGGGAGAGGCCAGACACTATACACATATCTAATTTACCAATTAAGTGGTTTCTTAGCAGTCGCGATATTCAAGACGAGGATGCAAAGCCATCAGAAAATATTTTTAGGAGAGTGTTTGAAAAGTTTGGGAAGGTGCGGTGTGTGGATATTCCTATATGTGACCCCTATCGAAAACAGATGAAGCCTCACATGACAGGGATCAGTAAATTTTCATTTGATTCTGAACTTTACTTTGAGGGGTATGTTCAGTTTAGTGAGTACATGGGATTCGTGAGGGCTATGGATGCCTTCCGCGGCATGAAACTGCTGAGGAAAGGAGAAGACGGCGTCGGACAAGCCGTTTCAATCGATGTTAACTTTGACACAACCAAACATCTCTCGGAGGCAACTATCAAACGGCGCTCCATCGTCCGCGAGAGGCTGATGACGCAGGAGAGGTCAAGAGAGGAAAAGGAGAAGCAAGAAAGTGTGAACATTCAGAAGAAAGAAGAAGCGGAGAGGTTTTATAATTTAATTTTTTAATTCACATAAATTAGAACCTTGATTCCATTTATTCCTAAGCCTAAATTACATCTGCTGAGTGTTTGGCTGATGTGATCAGTACAGTCAGTGGTCGGCCTAGAAGACAGTGAACAGAAGCAAGGCCCAACGACTCGGTCTAGTAAGAACCCGTTCCAGCTGCATACTCAACTTGGCACTTCACTCGGTCAGTGCGATCGATGATTCAGTCAGTGAAAAACACTTGAAACTAATCTCAATGAACTGGCTCGCCCACTGCTCTTTTACATGTGATCACCTCTGCTCTCCAATAAGTTGCTTGGCCGAGTAACAAAGCGAGTACTCAGCAGGTGTAATTCGGCCAAGCAGTACAACTCAATGCATGCCTTCACATAATATCATAATCTAGACACATTAGTGCTTGTTTAGTGTAAAATGGCCATTACTTCTTCGTTTCATGACTTTTCAGAAACTTTTTTCCTCTCGCTTTCAAACTTTTCAGTACTTCTTTGGTCACAGTTTTATTAAGTAGTCTTTTGGTTTATCTATACAGAGTTTGGTAAATATTCGAAACAAACGTCAACGGTTAATATGCACTTTTTTTTTTATAAAACCTTTAGATTCTTCTTAACCCGTCTGCTTGGTTCAATATATTCGCACCTCACAATCCGAAAGCCTCGGTTTCGCGAGTAAATTCTGAAACTGTCATTTTGGATCGAGATTGTAAAATATCTATGCAAGATAGCTTTCATCTTTCAAAGACAAAAAAAGCATTATTTTGTTCTCTTTCAGGTTAAAAGAAAAATACATATGTTTGCGTGAGAGGAAGAGAGATATATAGCTTTTAAAATGTATGGTCACTCGGGGCGTTTTTGGTCTTATGAAAGTATAACGCGATTACATGTTTTGGGATGTATTTATCCCTAAACAAGCAGACGGGTTAATTACCATAAAAGACAACTATTTGCATTCGGGGAAGTTGAAAATGTTACATTTTTAATTTTAGTTACGTAAATTGAAAATTTGCTTTCGTATTTAAACGCAACGCTTCACCATATGCAATTTGTAATGATTATTGTCATTTTATTATGTTGGTATTCCCTTAATTACAAACAGACAAAAACCTACGGCTAGAAACCATTGATTTTCACTTTTTTTTAAATATTAAATAGTACCTACTTTATGTAAAGGTGAAAGAATTTGAATGAAAATAACTAATATAAAAATCTTTTTTTAACGCATAAAAATAATGTCTTGACTCATATTGAATCTAACCTAACCTAACCTACTAACCTAACCTAACCCAACCTAACCTAACCTAACCTACTAACCCAACCTAACCTACTAACCCAACCTAACCTCTTACCTTTTCTGACGAAAAAAATCGTTAAACATCAATTCTTTAAAAAAACATCCCAGGATTTATCTAGTTTGTATTCCAAGCAAAGTTTCTAACCAAATTAGTGCTTACCTAATTCAAAATTCGTGGTATAACTAATTTTTTAGCCACTCGTTATTTTATACAGCCAATGCAATGTGAAATATCAGTAATACCAACATATTAAAATAACAATAACATTGCAAACAGAGTGATTTGACAGTGTGAAAGCAAATTTTCAATTTACGTAAATAAAATTAAAAATGTAACATTTTCAACCTCCCCAAATGCCAATAGTTGTCTTTTATGGTAATTAAGAAGAATCTAAAAGTTTTATCAAAAAAAAGTGAGTATTAACCGTTGACGTTTGTTCCGAACAATTACCCAGAGTTTTATTACATTTTCTGTGATTTTTTATTGCATTTTATTGATAAAGATATGTTTGCTTCTGTAACCTAGTTACGACACCAAACTTTAATCCACCAAAAGCATAAACACAAATAATTGCCCTTTCAAAAATTCAGATGGCTGTATTTATTTGTTGTTTTATGTTTATTTATAGAATTATGTTAAGTCCTCTGCTCACGGGGCAACTAAAAAAAAAGCAGCTCTTGCGAATTTCAATGGCGGTTCGCACGCAGGCAACTTCTCAAAGACCAGTTGTCAACTGCGACGCAACCAGTCACTAGCAACTCGCCTAGTCAACCAGTCACTAGCAACTGCTAGTCACCTCCCCGGCGCATTTCAGTTGCCATGGTTGCGCCCCACGATCCGTCAGTTTTCGAGTAATTTGCGATATGTCCGAGCAGGAAAATATCGATTTTGTTTAGGAGGTTGATAAATTAATAATAATCATTATTATATATTATTAAGGTTGATAATTGATAAATTATTAGGTTGGTAATTAATAAATTATACTTTTGTTATGATATAATTACTGATGGTATAAAGTTGACTTGCGCCACGAGAGAACCTTTTTGAAGTTGCCAACCAGTTTTAGTTTGGTTTTGGTTTCTCCATGAGCGAAGGGCCTAAGACAGCACAACTCCATCTAATAAAATATGCCATCTGGACTAGTACTCTTGTGTCTTGTCCTACATAAAGATTGTTTTGTTTTTAAATTTTGATTGATTGATCTATTTTTAAAACACAGCTTATTTTTCATTTCCGAGAAGTTTTTTTTATCAGCAACTTAGTTTAGGTTTAATTTTAAAAATGGCTTTTCACTTGATTTAAAGAGTTTTTTCTACAAAAGATCATTAATTTCTAATACACAAATATGAAGCAAAGGTTTGAAGATTTTTTCCAGGCCACACAACACGACATTGTGCGGAAACAAGTCAGTCCTTTTCAGCAAATTATCATCATTGTGTGTGAATAAAGTTCAAAGTGTAAAGTTGCCGGCTTAAAATGGCCAGCTTTAAAGATGCCTACTGTAAAGTTACCAGATGTAAAGTTACCGGCAGTAAAGTTGCCGACTGTAAAGTTGGCGTGGGATGAAGGTGTTTTCAATAGCTCTGGGCTATGGTGGTCGCTGGTTCTAGGCGGAAACGAGACCAGAGCGAGAGGGAAAAGCTCACGCACATGCAAGAGCGCGAGCAGCGACGGAAGGCCAAGCAACTGGCCAAACTGAAGCAGCGCGAGGCCACCGAGATCAACAGCAAGATCGCCGAGGAGCAGAAGAAGCTGCTGCGGACGCAGAGGAAGTTGCAGAGCATTCGCCTCATTGAAGAACTGTTCAGGAGAATCCAGGTAAAAACATATGATGTTACTTATCTGAAAATAGAGACTCCCTAGTGCTACCAGTCGTCTGGAGCAAGTGGGACTGTGGCATATCCAATTGGGGTATGTTGTGAGGTTGAAGGTAGTGTGGAAGAAAGAGGAAAGTGGGGAAGTACTTGATGAGAAAAAGCTTTAGATTATTTATGCATTAAACCGCTTACTCGTTAATACGGAATACTTTTTATCCAAACAGTTAGATTTATTATTATGAAAAGTGAGTATTTATGTCGGGGGAGACCAAAAAACATGCAAAAAATATGCATTTAACATTTTAATTTTGTTAAAATTAATTCACTCGCGCGGTAACGATATGTTTATTCATCGTTTTTATTTTAACATTTCATAGACATTTCATCAATGCTGCCAATCATAGAAAAAATATTTTTGCATAAAACAAAGTGAATGCATCATTGACAAGTTTGTACCTGTATTTATAACAGTAGAACATGGAAAGAAATGTATTAAAATAATTACACAATGCCCCTATCGCCTCTAATTTTCAACACCCTATACTTTTGCCCAAGAAAAGTCACCTTACTAACTTGATTATTGACTCGTTTCATAAGACTTATTTGCATGTGGGGTCTAGGACATTATTGTCAATTCTACAATCAAAATATTGGATTGTTTCCGCTCGAAACGTCATTCGGTCGCGTCTTAGTAAATGTATAACATGTTTCAAGGCTTGTCCTGTTGGTGTGCAGCCTATGATGGGAGATTTGCCCCAAATTAGATTTCGTGAGGGTCGTCCTTTCCTCAACGTTGGGGTGGATTTTGGAGGGCCGTTTTCAATTAAGGAAAGTAAGCGTAGAGGAGCCAAAGTTTTGAAGGCTTATCTGTGCTTATTTATTTGTTTGAGTACCAAGGCAGTACACTTAGAAGTTGTATCTGATTTATCCTCGGAAGCTTTCTTAGCAGCTTTGGATCGCTTTTTAGCCAGAAGGGGATTATGTTCTTGTATCATTAGTGATAACGGCACAAACTTTGTCAGCGCTAACAAAGACTTATCAGCTCGTGATTACCTCACATCTGCTGCCACCACGCGGCAAATCAAGTGGTATTTTCATCCCCCTTCTGCACCTCACTTTGGAGGCATATATGAAGCAGGAATAAAATCCTCAAAATATCACCTAAAACGAGTAATAGGTGATAAAGTACTCACGTTTGAGGAATTAGCAACATTGTTTAGTCGAATAGAAGCCATCTTGAATTCTCGTCCATTATCTCAATTGTCTTCTGATCCATCTGAACTTGAAGCATTGACGCCTGGTCATTTTTTGATAGGGGCTCCTCTTACATCGTTTCCTGAACCTGATTGGTCTGAAGTACCTATGAATAGGTTATCGCGGTGGCAATTGTTGCAAAAAATAACTCAGGCATTTTGGAATCGGTGGAGAAAAGAATATTTACACACCCTTCAACAACGTGGAAAGTTCACCACCTAATCTTAATGTTGGAGATTTGGTGTTATTAAATGATGGAAAAATTCCATCTATGCATTGGCCATTGGGACGCATCGAGGAATGTCATCCGGGTCCTGATCAAATCGTACGGGTTGTGACAGTTAAAACTGCACAAGCAATATTTCGTCGGCCAGTTGTCAAACTTTATCCATTGCCACTATGAAACATTTTACTCATAATTTGATTTTTAATTTTAAATTTATCGTTTTTATTTTCATTTGTTTTCTCCTTACATTTTGTTCGATTTACCGCGGTGTCGGTTGCTATGAAAGATAGTTCTTCGATAAATTATTTTAGGAACATATTCGTAGGTACTAATTTTAGCTTTATTTTAGACTTACGTTTCAATTTTTTTTTTTTAATTTCGTTAAAATTGTTTGTTGCACAAAGATTGAATAATTGTTTGTCGTTTTGTTAATTGGTTGTTTTTAGATTCATTTGTTTGTTGTCAGTATTTTCGGAAATGTGTGATTTACCATCGGTCGTAGATAAGAGATTTCAATCTCTTCTCGGGGGCGGGAATGTTTGGTTTTGAAATAATGACAATATGCACAGTTCACCATGGTGAAAAAAAACAAGAAAAAATAACAACCAAGACTGTTCAGTGAGATGGCCTGAAATTTTGCAACCAACTAGTTGTGTTTTTGGTGTTTCGCCCTTTGTATTTTGGTAAGTGCCTTTGGTTTCCCTTGTCCTTACATTTCATAATTTACCACACAGTCAATCATCCAACTTCAGAAACATTTTCGTTTTTGTTTGCCTTTACAGTCCATTTTCGCCGGTTGCATTTGAGGCTGTAAGTTCGAAACAGTCTCGGATGCAACAACAACCGAACACAAGTTTTTCACTTTATTTCTTTTTATTCTATCCTTATTTCTGATTTCGAATAGCATCTTCTTTCTCTTGTTCTATTCGAACGGGGATCCCATCGCATCGACAAGACGCTTTCCTCCTTTCCTCGCTCAACCTCTATAGTTGTTTCTCTCAATTATGTTTGGAGCAATGGATGACTTCCCTCCTTAACAACACTCATTATCAATAACAATTGTTCATACTTGTAAGAGAGGTTTTGTCCCTGACACAGATTATAAATCAGTTCTGGGTAGCCGCTAAGTCCGTGCTTGTAATGGACCCGGTCCTGGAGCTGCTAGATATCCATAAGCCAGTTTATCTCACTATCACAGGGCAGTCTCACCTTGAATATGTGTTATAATAAACCTGGGAGAGCACAAATCAAATGCTGACAGGAAGCCGTTGGCAGGACGTAGAGTCATGAAAAAGAGCGCCATTGCGAGTTGTGTGGCGAGAGTGGTTATGAAAGGGTTGCGTAGGAGGCAGGTTTCCATTGGAGTAGGTGGGACGTGCGTGCGACCCTATTTCATTTGATGTTGTGCCATCGGCTACGATCTCGTTAGCTGATAACACAAATATTCTTAAAAAACTCTTTACGCTCTTTCGCCGACTCAAACTATTTCCTTCCAGCATGCTTATTTAAATCCAGAAAAATCATACAATATAAAAGGTGGAGTCCCAGGCCCGACGGTGTTCAAGGATAAGATAATATCTTTTTTAATACTAGACTTATCTTATTTCCTAATTACTATGTTAGAGAGAGTCTGGTTTTTCCATCTGTATTATTTATTTCGTAATATCTTTAAACTGATTAGTCTAAAGATAGCCATAATAGCATAATGGTAAAAAATAAAATAATTGGAAAAAAATTTAAAAATATATTTATGATAGCTGGTACCCGGCATACGATGCAATGCCATTCAAAGAAATAAATTTATTCTCCCTGCATGTCCTTTCCCATGAGTCCCAATTCACCTCCCGAGTCCCCTTCCCCTCCTGTGTTCCCCTTCCACCTTCCCCGCCGTCCCCCTCCGGTGAACCCCACCACCCCCTCCCGCCTTTCCTCTCTGCTGCTAAAATATATGAAATACACACATTTTCATTTATACAAATTTCATAATGTCAGAGCTTACCATTATATAGCCATGGGCATGTGCACAACACCTTACCATGGGCATGTGCACAACAAATTACCAAAGTTTCATCGCAATCGGATGAACGGTATGGCAGTGCATAAAATATGAACAAACAAATATTGATTTTTATATACTCGTAGGTATAAGAAGATTATAATTGTATTCCACAAATAGAAATATGTATTGATAGTAATTATTTCACATATTCATATTGAATTCCTCTTTTAATTTTGCAGCTGAAGCAAAAGCACAACTCTCTTTACCGAAGGGATGAACTGCAGATGAATTCCTCCAGCAAGAGGAAGGAGCTGAAAATGCTGGAGAAAGCGCTTCTCAACGAAGGCAAGGAGAAAAATGTTCGGGACCGCCTTGTCAGCAAATACAAAAGTGCTCAAGAACAAGAATTGGAGGACCAGAGATTGAAACTACGAAAAGCAATTGAAGGTACATAATGTTAAAATGTACAAATCATTTTCACAATCCTTTTTGAGTTACTTCAACTGTTACACGCATTCTCTACGAATCGCTTCTGCGTCTGTTTTCTTCAGCTCTCTACTTTACTTGATTCCACCATGCCCCTCTAGAACTTTATTTTAGCAACTTATTCTTCCTAGAATTCTCATTTAACTGTCAACCTTCTGGTTAGTAGAGTAGAGTTAGAGAGTAGATCATTATACTGAAGAAAATTAGTAAAAGTGGGCCATAGTGTATGCACATTTCAAATATTACTGAATTATGTATTATTGAAGTGAAAACTCGATAAAACGAAAAATAGCGATACTAAAAAGAGAAACACATACATCTATAACCTGCGAGAGAATTATACAATCGGTCTCCTCTTTGTGCGGTGCTTAGGGAACGTACCCATACTACGTGACACGTTTAGGGGGGGGGTCTTCAAAATGTCACGCTCCATTCAAATGAGCGGCGGGTTGCTTAGGATTTTGGTCACCAGGGGGGGGGGGGGGGGGGGTTAAAAATTGCAAAAAGTTGGTCACGTAGTATGGGTACGTTCCCTTAGTAGCCTTCCCACTCTTGTCTATTGTAGCTTTCTGAAGGTTTCACTTCTGCCTTGTTTGAACTGCACACAATTTTTAATTGTCTGCTAAGGCTTTTCTTCCTCAGGAATACCAAGAGAATCCGAAACTCAACAGCATTTAATAAGTATGATCATATCTCATCGTCACTTGTGTCAGATATTTTTAACCTTGCGTTTGCTTTAGATCATAGGTTCTCAACGTGGGTGATAACGCCTCCTTGTGGACGTTTTAGACTTTCAGGGGGGCAGTAGAAGACACAGAGAAAAAATTAGGGGCGTTGAGATGGGGTGAGGGTAGGTAAAAGAATATGGTCTAAAAAGGCAAAAAACACGCCAATCACATACTAATAATCTTACGTGTATTATTATTATTAAGAATTGACATGATTATTACTGACATGACAATTATCATGAATACAAGAAGGAAGGAGGTACTAAAAATATAAAAGAATTGCTTTTTTAATAGAATTATTAAGTCCGTGACAGTTGAACTGGCGCTAGAAAAAAATATTCTCAAAGTGGGCGGTGGTCAAAATAAGGGTGAGAACCTACGCTTTAGATCAGAGGTTCCCAAACTTATTTTTCTCGTAGACTCCTTTCAAAATTTTACTGATTTCAGTGGACCCCCTGCTGCTACATTTCTACCATTTTCCCAAAATTCATCAGAAATGTGAAGATTAGATCAACGATGGAAATTTGCGTCGCGGCTGAGTTCCAACCCTAAATTCGAGGTGGTATAATAAATAAAAAGAAAAATAGTATATTTTCCTGTGTTCTATTTATTAAAATAATATGATTACAGACTTAGGGGGGAAACACAAGTAGATGACTCAAAAAAATGTTTTATTTTTTTCATTTCATAAGTTGTTGGTATAACTATATAAGAATATGTTCCCAAATTTTTAAATAAAACTTCGATTCGTTCCGGTATTACGAGGGTGTTTGTGCCGAACTGCGTGGTAAACTTGAAACAAATTTTTTATAATTTATGTGCTCAGAAAGTTTTTAACCAAACACTTTAAAAATGTGCAGATACCTTGTTTATATAAATACTTTTATGTGAACCGAAATTCGTATTGTCAAAAGTATTTTTTAATTTCAAATAAATGTTTAAAAAAATGGGGAAAAATCAAGGTTTCCTGTTTATACACACCTGTAAAAATTTTAATTTCCATTTTTTTGGGAAAATTTAGGTTTTAGAAGAGACACATGTTCTTAAATTAAATTCAAACCCTATTGATTTGAGATGAAAACTGTTTCCTCCAAAATGCATGCAAAAGCTACGTCTGATGATGACGTTCGATGTATAGCAGCTGATAATGTTCATATTTTCCGAGGAAATGCGTCGAAGAATTCACAATATTTTCTTAAATAGATGTATAAAATGACCTCAAAGTTTCAATAAATTATACACATTTCTTCCAAGCCAAAAAAATCATGAAAATGATTAAAAAAACCTAGTCCGGTATTTCCCACCTTAATAGAATTAAATATCGAATATGCAAGTTTTCAAAAGTGACAGTAGCTGACCTTCTTAAAATACAATACAAGCCCGTGTACCAAAAAAATAGGATTGCATGAGAACCGTAGCTGCTAAAAAAATTGCCAAAAATATGAAAATTATAATCTTAAAGCTTCTAAATGTTTTTTTAAAGTCTCAATATGGCCATTTTTCACCGAAATACATACAGCCTGTCAAAAATCACCGAATAAATTGGATTTTTTTGCTTCCTTTTTTTTGTGTAGTGTATTATCTTTTTTCGTTATTTATTTTTGGGGTGTTATGCCGTGTTGCGCTACCTCCTTCTTTAGCCAACATTTCGGACATCGTTGCAGTGTCCATCATCCGGGCAGATCCGATAGATGTGTCTACCGGATTATCAGGGCAGATCTGGTATACGTGTCTACCGGATTTGCCGGATCTGCCCTGATGATGGACACTGCAACGATGTCCGAAACATTGGCTAAAGAAGGAGGTAGCGCAACACGGCATAACACCCCAAAAATAATTAACGAAAATACTTTTGGCCGTGAAAATCTTAAAACGTATCAGTGTATCTGCCTACATTGATAAGTAAAGCCAAGCCAACATTTTTGTTCTTTACTATCGAAACCAGATAAATTTTCGTGGACCCCCACATACAACTTGTGGACCCCCATTTTTTTATCAGGCCAACGTAGACCCCCGTCGAGTCTCCCGTGGACCCCTGGGGGTCCATCTGGACCACTTTGGGAATCACTGCTTTAGATCAATGCTAGGAACAAAACAGTCAACAAAATATGACAACTACAGCAGTTATGAAAGCTAGTTTTGATGTTATGAGGGTTCAACAATGACGCGGGTGTTGTTTTGTCAGTAACGACATGTACAGACTGTGTGATAAGTCGTTTGCAATGTGAATACATAACATCAGTATCGGATACTTGCATATTCCTGTAGAAAAGGGCCTAAAATATATTACATGTAGGAAAGTGTCTGGCTTTGAAATGATTCTTTTTAAATTAGTGATATTTTCTGATAATAGATGATTTTGTACTTTCCAGGGAACATAGTTCTGCGCTCAGTGCTCGACACAGGCAAGAAAAAGGCCCGTACCCCCTCAATAAGTTCTCTGTCTTCAGGATCCGACATTTCAATCAATGAAGGAATGAATAACAAAAAAATTAAATCCGAGAGATTGTTGACTCCAGAAAGAAATATGCTGATTCCAAAAGGTAAGAAAATTCATTGCGAAATTGAATTAAAAAAATAAACTATGATATACCTCACAACTAAATAGTTTTGTCCATAAACAAACCAAATTCTTTCAAGAAAGTCATACAAATACATTATTGGATTGAATCACTGATATTATAATAATAATATTTGTCTGATTTATGTAGCGCTGTTTTCGTGAAAAATTACCTCAAGAACCCTATTAACCTTTTCCCCGCGTTGAACTACTCCGTTTTTTCAATACCCATACGCGGTACATGTATATGTCATATTTCAAATACCTATCCATCCAATTTTATGTCAAATTACAGCATATTATGGCATGATTTATCATACTATATAAACAGATGAGATTATCATCTACAATTTGAAACCAAATCGTCGTCTGTAAACACTCCTAGATGATTATAAAAACAAAAACATTAAATTCCATACAAAAACGTCCCCTTGTTATCTTAAAGACGGCGCCATTTATCCGCGTGCTTGTACTCAGGACACTGCGTTGATAGACACAAGTGATACCTCAAACACTTATTATTATTAATTCGTATAAACAAGTTCTAAAACTTCTGATGACACTAAAATTAATAAAATTTTTATGTAAATTCAAAATCACAGTTTCACAACATAAACAAACGTGTGCGAATACGCGCGATCTCGACAACAAAACGTTATCGACTCTTGTCCAATTTGGTCAGTCGGAATCGAATGCATGCGCATGCGCAAACTACTAGCACCATCTGTGGAGTAAATTGTGAACTATACACTCAAAGGCACGAGGACACATTCACTTGATTATAGATGTTTTTTACGAAATACAATTTTACTTTCG
Organism: Limnephilus marmoratus; assembly: GCA_917880885.1. NCBI lineage: Eukaryota > Metazoa > Arthropoda > Insecta > Trichoptera > Limnephilidae > Limnephilus > Limnephilus marmoratus. The sequence continues at coordinate 27,015,732 of OU862918.1, read as the reverse complement.
AAATATGCCTGAACATGTCAGCATCGTGATAGTTACACAAATGTCCTAGCGAGCGGGAAAAAATACTGTGACATAGTAGCGCTGTGATATCGGCAGTCGAAGTTAGCGTAACAAGGGCTGATACGGGCGCGTGTGAGGCATGGCTTTTGCCGTATCAACTGTTGTTACGATCGCGTGGAAAAGGTTAATGAATGAATATTATATCTGTATACCTTTCTTGAAATAATTGATAAATATTCATGGATAAAACTATTCATTCATATTGCGTATGTACGGGCGCAAACAATTAATCCATTATAATATTTAAAAGGCAATAACTTGCAAAAAGCGTTTATTCCTACAATAATTAAACTTGCGCCATCTGCGAAAGATTAGATTTTAAAGTATCACCTTTAGAACTTTATCCTTTGATTTCTTAAATTTCATTCTTAATCTGTCAGCAACGTAAGTAGATATATGCGTTAAAATGACAATAGCAGTCAAGTACAATAAGCGTGTTTTCACGTCAACGCGTGTGTCTCCACAGAAATCGTTGTAACTCCGTTATTATTTTAGTAAAACAAAAGGTAAATGGTCAATTGTGAATAAAGCGGTACATCCCTATTCAAGTTGTCCATAGAAATACATAAAAAGACCTATTCTGTCAGACACACGGTTGACATTTATTTTACCTGCCAAATCACCTACGGGCCGCTGGATATTGTTAATTTTTATTAAAAATTTTTGTATGAAATGATAAAAAAGTGAGGTGATAAAATTGTTTATTATACATTTATACAATAGAATAAGTATTGTTTTTTTTTTACATAATCCGTGATTTGAGTTGTTTTCACATAAAAACATCATGTGAGTCATTTTAACATTTTTTTTTATGTTTGCATTTTAAATTTTAATATTTGCAATGTAATTAATATTTATTTGTAATATAACAATTTGAAAGCTTATTTCGTAACCTTTCAAAGACAGTTTTTAGTACTCGGCTACGTTCAGAAAGGTTTCATTTATAGAGCTTTAATTGTGAAGCGGTAATAACACAAAGTTTTCGTAAAACTGAGGGGTTAACACTTTGTTAATTTTTTCCACCAGTTTTCGTTAGTTTTTTGATAGCAATCACGGGAATGGACGCTCCGCCGTTAGCCATTTTAATACTAAACACAACTTGGCACTTGATACGTATTTAACTCAGGTAATCATAGTCGTTTTACGCAAAAAACCAGTCGAAGAAACGACCCATTCTCATAAAGTCAACATTAACTGTGAACGGTTGTTTCACTCGTGTCTGTCGAATTTTGCGTATAATATTAAAAAAAGATTTGAGATTTTAATTGTTGTATTTTTTCCAACAGAAGAAGATGGTATGGTTCGGGGCTATCCACCAAACTACGGCTACGGTCCATATGCACCGTATATGAATCAGAACTACAACAATTATCATCAACCACCACCGGGTATGTGCGCCACTTTATAATTTCGGTACCTTGGGTCTTTATGACTGTCTACTGTTTTGTATTTTTAAGTATCTACAAGCAGGTATAATAAGGTCTTTATGGCTGTCTACTGTTTTGTATTTTTAAGTATCTACAAGCAGGTATAGTCAGGTCTTTAGGGAACGTGCCCATACTACGTGACCAACTTTTTGCAATTTTTAACCCCCCCCCCCCCCCCGGTGACCAAAATCCTAAGCAACCCGCCGCTCATTTGTATGGAGCGTGACATTTTGAAGACCCCCCCCCCTAAACGTGTCACGTAGTATGGGTACGTTCCCTTATGACTGTCTATTGTTTTGTATTTTTAAGTATCTACAAGCAGGTATAAAGACAAGTTATTTGATAAATAAAGTGTAACGGTTGTTTTGACCTGTATGTATTATAAAAAAATTAAACATTATTAAAAAAATACCCAAATACATAATGTCAAAATAACCAAATTAATCAGATATTAATAACAACAACAAAAATACAGTGGAATCCCTTTATAATGATATCGAAGGGAAATGACAAACAGGTTATCCCTAAGCGGACGTCATATAAAACTTTCTGTAGAAAATAAACAGCCTCCTGTTTTTGTTAGGTATATATGTGTGTATTAATTTTAATACAGAGAAACACAGCATATTAAGACTCGTGACGCACGCCAAACGTCGGCGGGAGTCACGTGACCCTCCCGAACACTGTCGAAAGTGTTAGGAATATGTCGGTCACTATAACCAACATAATTTTCCATGAAATTAGGACATAATTTGTTAAAAATGGGTTATAAGTGACATGTCACTACAAGCGAAGTCATTATATCCGACTTTGTTATAAAGAATTTTATGTGAAAACCAAACTTCGCTGTGTAATTACTTCACATTAAGCGGTTGGTCAATATAAGCGGAGTCATTATAAGTGGATTCTACTGTATGTACATATTATTATTATTAAAAATTTATATTATTAATAGGAGGATTTCTACAAACACCGTCACACTGTGTGCATCCATACCCTTATATATCTGCTATTTTTTTACGGACGTACACGGTGTGGCCATACTCTTCTAAAGGTTGAGAGTGTAAGGTTGCCTTTACATGCACGTAGGCCGCTTATTTAAGTGACTTACGGCAAAATTACCAATGTAAACGACACCGTAAGTGTCGCTTACGTTATTAAATTTATTTTTCAGGTGGTATAAAGCTTACTGAAAATGAGCATCCTTCTTTTTAATAAGCGGTCCAATCCTTTCTAATCTCAACATCGTCATGGCTATCAGATAAAATTAAAGAACTCCATTCAATTCCGCCGTTAACCGAACAAAAGGGTGTAGAGTTGTTTCTCTCGGGTCGACTTCTATTCCAACACTTTTGATTTTGAACCCTTTTGATTTTTATTGGCAAAATTAAATGTAAATTTGACAGCAGCAACCCATTGTTGACAGGGAGTCATCTTACCACAAATAAGCTTACAGATGTAAAGATTACTGTGAGCACTTTCCGTGAGCATTAATTACCATAAATTGGATGCACATGTAAACACAGTGAATAACTAATCAAAAACTTACATAAGTTGTAAATTTTACTTACGAGTGTAAAGCTAGCCATAGAATTCTCTTATTTTCCTACACATAATGTACTGTATTTTTACAAAAATTATATTTGATTCTACTTACTTTCATGTTTTCTAAATATTGCCAATTCGTTTGTTTAGGTCCATTCTACCCCCGAGGAGGCGGCTATTACCCGCAGCAGGGGGCGCCGGAGGGCTACGGGGTCCGAGGGCGGGGTTACGTGGGCAGGAGACCCCGGGCCCCGCGCGGGGGCTACAGGGGCGGCATGCCGAGGATGCCGTACTTTGATGGACCCAACGCTCATCATGCTTATTACAAGTAACTACATTTTCTTTAATTTTTACATTTCATTGCCGGCAACTCAGGCGTTTATTATTTTATTTTTACATAAGGTATGAAATGAAAATCTAGTCTCTTTCAACGGAAGCAATCTTCCGAACAGGCCCTCCATTGATATGCTTGGTGTAACCCTAAGTGACCAGCTCAGGTATGGGGGCTCCATCGAAGCCAGAGTAAAGTTAACCTCCCAAAAACTGGGCGTACTGTACAGGGCCCGCAGATACTTTAATAGTACACAACTGCTAAACTTGTACAAATCACAAGTACGCCCCACGCTTGAATTTGGCAGCCATCTCTGGTCTGGAGCTCCAAAATACCTGAAAAATACCCTTGACTCTGTGCAGAAACCGGCCGTCCGTTTGATAGATTCTCCCATCTTAACAGACGGATTGCAATCTTTAGAGCACAGGCGTCGGGTGGGAATGCTATCCTCGTTCTACCGGTATTACAATGGAAGATGCTCCGAGGAACTAGCATCATTGATCCCTTCGGCACCGGTGCATAGTCGGGAAACACGCCAAACGCGTGCCCAACATTTGTACACGGTTGACATTTGTCACATGAGAACGAGTCGTTTCTTCGACTCGTTCTTGTGTTCAACAGCTTGGCTGTGGAATGATTTGCTGGCCTCTGTGTTTCCTCCTTCCTACAACATGGGTCTCTTCAAGACCAATGTTCATTCCTTCCTCTCCTCAAAAAGACCCTCCACACAGCATCCCAGATGACATAGGCCCTGAGGGAAATTATTTTCCTCAGGGCCTCCTGTGTGGAATTAATGTAAAAAAAAAAAGTATTTCATTACCTGCCATGAATACTGGCTGATAAAAATTCAACTTCTTTATTATCCTTTGAGCATGTATTCAAAGTCCTGAATAGTCTGTGCCAACTGGTGTCGGTTGGACCGGACCAGAGTCCTCCAGTATATTGTCACTTACATTATAACAGCGTATCTCAAAAAAATACCCATACGCCATGTTTTGACCAATTACCTCTCCTTTTATATACAGTTTAGTATCAAAATAATTGGTACTTATCTTTAGCAGTAAGAATAAAATTATTATAATTTTTGAATGCTCTTAAAACTATTTTTGTTTTATTATTTGAAGAAAGTTAGAATATTTTATATTTCTCGCACAAGAACCAAGGGGGCATCTCATTATTTCTCAGCCTTTTTTGTGTTTTACACTGCAAATGTCGTTTAAAATACTTAACAATATGATTTTAATGAAAAAAAAATACTTTTCCAAATAACTGATCCCTAAATATTAGCTGATCCTTTTTTTCGAAGATGTGCTATTTTTATTTAAGAGGAATATAAACGCTAGAAATATTTCAAATCTCATGCCTGCAAAATTTTAAAATCGAGCGTCTTTTTGCACACGAGGCTAGTAAGCGAAAAAGTCGTTTTTATTTGTTTTGTACATAATTTTATAAGAACGAAAAAAAGTTAGAACATGGAAAACCTCAAAAATAGTCTTAGACATAAAGGGGTATTTTTTAAAAATTGTTTCTTGTGTTACTTCATAGTTAAGTCATGAAAAAACCTTTTTTTGGTGCTTTACGGTTATATTTTTTGTTACGAAAATAAAATTTTTATTGTAATTCCAAAACATAGAAAAGCTAGTATAAGCTTCCATTTATCCGTATCATATTTTTTGATTTTCATACTGTAAGCCGATTCATCGTAAAGATTAATCAAAATAGTATCTAAATAGAATTTCACGTATATATTCATCTTAATAAACTAAAGGGTTTTTTGTTCCTCCTGAAAACTTGTGTAAAGTGAGATAAGTATGCGGCATTATAATGTAAGCGACCATATCTTTCTGTTTATGTAAAACTATCAGATTTTAAAGGACAAAGAGGAAGTGTAATACAAAACTCTTGACATACATTCTTTCACCACTCATCTTTACGATATTATAAATAATAACTTGTTGGTAACGGAATTGTTGTTTTTTCTAGATATTTCAAGAAACTGACTGAAGAATCTGGAGATCGTAGCAACAGGGACCACTCCTATTCCCGAAGCAGATCCAGATCTCGTAGAAGATCTTACACGCGCTCCCGATCCAGGACCAGATCCAGATCCTACTCGAGGTCCCGTTCTCGCTCCCGCCGCCACTCTCGCTCCAGATCTAGAACATCTCGTTCCCGATCACGCAACAGGCGAACAAGAACACGCAGTCGCTCTAGGCACAGTCGCCACTCGCGATCTAGATCTAGATCTCGATCCCACAAGTCCAAATCTAGATCTCGTTCCCGTCATCGCTCGCACGATCGGAGGTCTCGCTCCAAGCACAGTCGCGACTCTAGATCGAGGAATAAAAGTCCGGCCAAAACTGGAAACAATCGTGAAAAGGGAAGAACAGAATCCAAGGGTGACACGAAATCCAGTAAACAATCTTCCAAATCACCTAAAAATAACGTCGAGGAAGAAAGAGCACCATCACGACGGCATCGGTCTAAAAGCTGGTCGATGCCGAGAGACGCTGCCGCCAAGGACAAATCTTGGTCCAAGTCTCCTTCCAAGAAAGATGTCTAAGAATTCTCCATTAATATTAACTAACATATATATTTAATAATAAAAAATTATTATTAAGAAAAACTTGTTGTGCTTAGTATGAAATTGTTTGACTATACAGAAACATTAATTATCATTTTCATATAAAACTATTATTTAGTTTACGATGAAATTTGTAGATTCAGTTTATTTATAAAATGATTGTATTAATTTAAGTTGTCTCAAAAAATATAATAATTATTTTACAAAGTCTCGTTTGATTTAATGACGTCTCCGTTCTCTCGACCTGCTGCGATCTCTCCTTTTCTTCTTCCCCTTTCTCTTCTTATCAATATCTCTTCTGGGCTCTGGCGATGAGCTACTACTTGAATTTCTATTATCTCTTCTACTGGCTCTATCGCTGTGCTGACTGGGATGTTTGCTGGATGAAGTTTGATTATCATAGCTTTTCGAGCTAATTTGGCTCTTGTATTTGTCTCTATTTCTTTCACTATGGTTGTCACTTTCTCTATTGGGTGCATCTTGATCCTGATTCCTGCCCCTGACCTCGTCTTGGTAATTTGTTCTACTGTTGGAGGATTGTTTTTTATGCTTTTCTAGGATGCCTGAATTTTGTGATTCTTTGTTCTTGTATTCTTCGTATTTCACAGAATCTGGAAAAAGTAGATTACATATAATAATATTTTTCAATTAAAATTTTCGTAGATAGAGTCAATGATGAAAATTGATATGAAAAGAGTATTATAACAAAACATTTGGGGTTAGCCTACTTATGACTTTGGACATCTTTTGATATTCATCTTTGGAGATAGCTTTTACCATAAATTCACTTAGGTTAATATTAGCTCCTCCAATTGCCGCCTTCACAATAAGACGTGCGCTCTCCTCATCAAAACCAGAAATCTGAAAAAAAAAGAGTAAGTTTTGTTAAAAGTAAATTTTAACAAAAGTACAAATTGAACAAATAATTAAGGCCCACAGAAGACGAAACAGTAATTATACAATGTGATAAACAATAATTGTACAACAGAACTTCTTTATAAATAAACTGTTTTTTACATCTAAATTTCGATTTTTCACATTGGGGATTTGCTACATACATCTGAGCCGAGCCAAAAAGCCTTTTTTGGCTCGGCTCAGTGGATTTTGGAATTGCCGAATATCAAACGGAAGCACTGAGCCACATCAAGCCACCTAAGTTTCCCCACATATAGTGGGTTTTGGATCGGAGTGGAGCTATTTGACTTGTTGGCTCTGCCGTGTGTGTGTTATGAAATATTTAATTCCATTTCATCACAATTAAGTCTAGTCACGTACCCCTAATTTTTCAATATTTGTTTGGTTTGAAACGCCAGTTGATTTTTCTTTAAATATAGAATTTTGAGCCATTCAATTATTTTTGAAAACTGATGTTATAAAAGTCATTTTTTCCTTAGAGCTCGGCACTCATTGGAAAGAAGCCTGGAGAGGTAGACTGCTTTTCGAGGGTCATTGTGTATTTTCCGATTTTATATAAAATGTAGTTTCTTTTAAACAATCATTTGAATTTTGTTGAAAACTTACGTAATGTAAAGTATTATCCCGCGTGTTCCGCTACCTTCTTATTTAAAATGGCGTGAAACCATAAGAAACTATAAAAGAATTTAACTGACCGGGATACTGACTCAACTGTATTTTCCTGCAGCGACTGGAAATTATAATATTTTTACAAACTCGGAATTTCCTCGACGTAACCGTCTTTTGGACTGATTTGGAGAAAAATATTACAAACTTGGAGATCCATCAACATTACGCATGGAATGCGGCTAACCTGACCATGGCACTGGTCCTGATCTGAGACTGGCTCATCACTGTAAGACGAATGATGTACAGCAGCATCAGCGGAGGGCATCATACATCAATCCTCTTTGCTATCGGTCTTGAGTAATAATTTTTAGCTAGAATAGATTTTGGTTGATCCTGGGGTGAGTCTCTCATTATAATAATTTTAAATGATCTTTATTAGCTAACTGATTTTTATTTGTTTTGAAATATAATATGTAAACTGTTATACGAATACTGTCTTTCTTTTCATTATTAAAAATCTTTATTGATTATAAAGTATTTAATCCCCAAGGCCCTGATAGGGAATTTTGCTCTACCGTCTCTTAGCCCGGTTTAACAACCAGTGGCGCCCTTAAAAAAACTAGCAGATACAATCACACATTACCCGCATACATTACCCTCAATCTCATTTTTATCCCGTAACTTATCCCTCAATTACACTTAACAATTGGCACACACTTCTTTTTAGATAACATGTGTTCAGCTTTATAGTTGTTTTCAAGGGTTGATTTTTTCATAAATTGAATAATTATATTATTAAATACGTAAAATAAAAACTTTAAATTAAAATGGAGTTCTACAAATTTAACTTTGTGACAATAAAAAATTTTCAAAGAATAGGAAATAAAATGGCTCCTTCCGATAATCTCTAGAATAAAACAAATGTCTTACTTGTCCATAAGCACCACTTTGCTTTCCAGCAATAATTTGCACGTAGGCTCCTTTCACTATTTTTAGATCGTCGTTAACGGTGTCAGGTTTATCGCTTTTTTGCACCGAAGCTACTTTATCAGCTCCCAAACCCATTCCTTTAGGTCTTAGATTTGGAAGAACCAATTCTGATGATCTAGAAATAAAAGATAAATGTTAAAAATAAAATACATTTAAAGCTGATGAGGTATTGGAATCTGCTGTAATGAAAAATGGGGTAGAGAATAAACCGTACTTGCTATGTTTGCCCATTCCTTTGCCAGGTTGCCAGCCCATTCCTCGTAGCATCGCCATTCCAAAATCACCCACCGGTATATTTTCATAATCTTCCAGAGTTGACTAAAACAAATAAAAATGTATAAACAAATATTATCTTACACCACTTATATTACAAACAGTAAAAACCAACATTAAATTACACCAGTTATTTTACAAACAGTATAAACAAACATTATATTACACCTGTTATAAAACAAACAGTATAACCAAACATTATATACCAGTTTGGGAGGCGGGAATGGGTACCGCCGCCCCGGGAACCTTTATTGGATAACCAACACCTCTGCCATAGGTCACCCTAAGTGGTTCGCTACGTTTGGTGATTTAACAGGGATGCCCGGGTTCATGGGGTGAGGTTTGCCTAAGTCTTTGATGCAGATAACCAGGACACACTGAACCCCAGATTCCTACCCAGCCCTTAAACCCCTTTCCTTCCCAGAACTCTCCTCTCCTTCCTTTCCTTAAAAAAAACCCTCCACACAGCATCCCCAAAAATGACATAGGCCCTGAGGGAAATTATTTTCCTCAGGGCCTCCTGTGTGGAGCTCATGTAAAAAAAAGTTATATTATAAACATACATATATTACAAAAACAGTATATACCCACATTATATTACACCAGTTTCATTACAAACAGTATAAACAAACTTTATATTACACTAGTGATTTATCAAACAATTGCAGCATTTCAAAAACATACTTTTTTCACACCAAGCTACAGAGCCCATGGGTCAGAATGAGAGAGGTGGGCATTAAAGCCTGTTCACACATGAATATAAACCGCGAGCAGATATCTGTTGAACCGTGAGTGCTTATGTTTCGTATCATTCACACGATGCTATCAAATATTTCTTCCTATGCTCCTACCCGAAATGACAATCTGTGAACAAAATGATACTCTAATACTTTTAAAAAGCATAACCATGCAAAATTTTGGTTTTAGGTATCCATTTAGTATGAGTAACATGGAAAATGATAAAAATGAAGAGAAAGGGAAGTAAAAAAAAACTATTAAAACAGGACAGAGTATCTTATAAAAGGCACCGTGAAAAGGTTAATGCAAGGAAGCGCAAGTTTTTAGATAAAATGACACCTGAACAAAAAGAAATGAAGAGACTGAAAGATAGGGAATGTTACCAAAGACATAAAGCTGAAAATAAAGTTAAGACTGTTAGTGATATGACTGAAAGAGAGAAGAGGAAACAGAGAAAGTCGTGGAGAATAAATTCTCAAAAGTATAGACAAAAAAAAAGATGATGGCAAATATTTTAGCTAACAGCCCCCCAGATTCTGAAAATGAGATGGAAAACGACATTCGCGTGTTGAGGAAGAAAACAGGTTAAAAAAGATAAAGCGCAGGCTTACAGAACTGTTAAAAGACAGAAACATAAAATACAAAAAATGCAAACAACAATAGATCAGTTGCGAAAAAGGTAGAGAGAAGCAGAAGACGTGAAGAAAGAGCATCCCAAAAGAGTGCTTTTACGCCTACTCGCAAAGTTGATGAATTGACAAGAGGATATTCTGTTACTCCGGAAGTTCGTCTATTATTTGGCGAGGTTTTCACAACCCAACTAAAAGACACCGTTGACTAGGGAATGTAATCTCATTCTAAACAGCGAGAGGCTTTTCAAAAATGCGTCAGTGGCAACCGTATCTACTATTTAGGGAACATCCCCATCATTTTCGGGAACATCACAAAAACGGCAAATAAATCACTAATAAGTAATGTTATACATAGTTAAATCTTGTGTATACAAGATGAAATAACCTTTAAACTTTTGTATTTATATTATTAATACACCACGTAGTGCAAGAATGTATACAATAAATTGAAATTTTGGAGCAGAATTTACACCAATTGAAAATTTATGGAGAGTAATTTGAAAAATAAATGTTTTCATTATAAAAATATACAAAATAACAACATTTTCCAATTTAGGAACAGGTTTATAATATATTTATGAATGTAGCTATCACTTTGTGGTTATCCATTATAGAAAAATGAAACAATACAACTTTGTATAAACCACTTATATAATGCGTAAATCCTACCGGTTTAGGAATAAGTGTACGCTTTCCCTGAAGAAGGAACGTTTGTTCCGAAACCGGTAGGATTTACGCATTATATAAGTGGTTTATGTTTATACAAAGTTGTATTGTTTCATTTTTCTAGGTTTATTACAATTTATTGAAGGTGATTCTTAAATACGTTGGTTATATTATTATTCAAAATTTATTTAAAAGTGTTCCCGAAATGACTTATAACTCTGGCATTATTCTTATTAACAGGTAAAATTTCTTAAGTATATTTTTGTGCGTGCCTCTTCACAGGAAAGATTCATGACAAATAACACAACAGACTCCTCTTGTTAGATTTCTTCAAAAGGAAACTTCATTTCTCAGATATTTGAAAACCTAAAATGCTCACCTCTCTAATTTTGACCCTTATGGTTTCAAAAAAATGCACAATAGGATGTATTGTCCTTAAATTTTAAAAGCTGTTGGATAAAATAAAAATCAGATAAAATTAAAAAAATATAAAGTAGGGAATACCAACTTCTTTTTCTCCAGTCAATTTAATATTATCAGCGACAGGTACAACGAGGTTAGAATTGCTGTTAAGTTGAGCCTTTTTCTTCTTTAAATCTTCCAAGATTTCTCTTTCTGCCCTTTGTTCCAGCGTTTCATTTGCCACGGGTGCCACGGGAGTTTCGTCTGTGACATCATGGTCTACATTTTCTGTAGTGTCTGCCTCTCCTCGGGCTATCTGAGCTAAAGCGGACGAAGTTGTGGATTTATCTTTGAGAGGAATAACGAGAACCTTTTTCTCTTCTAAGATTTCTCCTCTGTAAATATATAATATAATTTAAAAAAAACTCACAGAAATGAAAGCATTGTGAATAAATAGCAAGTAATCTGATTAATATATCACAATAAGTCCAGAGATAAGTAATTCAATGACAAATTAAGGTAAACAATAAAGAATTTTACCCTTTAACTTTGATGGATTTTCCTTCCAAGCAATCTATAAATTGTTTCTTTTCTTCGACTGGTTTCGATAAGGGTTTTCTCATAAGCTTACTAAACCCAAAGGATATTTTTTTCGGCTCGCCGTCCATGATTTTAGAATGATTAAATGTGTTAACTTGATGAGTGACTTAACCTATACAACACAAATCTAAAAGATAATTTAATGAATTTGAGAGACTTCAATGAAATTTAAAAGCAGTTAAAGTCGTTTTTATTGGATAAGGCATTCGCTGTTAGCTCGATTAGACAACAAAAATTCTCAGAATCGAAACCGTTGCGTTTTGACAATTGACCATTTTTGACATTTGGAGCCAGTGCCAGTGATGCCATGTTTTAAAAACAGTGTTGCCATATTCCAAAAATGAAAATGCTTAGAACATTCGTTTTATAAATTTCCCTTTGAATAACTTTGTCGTTGTCAAGTTTGATCTGTAATAAATAAAAATAATTATTTAAAATAATTATTTTAAATTAAATTTTCAGGTCGATAAGAATAAGGGAAAAATAAATCTCCCAAAACTCCAATAATATTTTGTTATCTACATTTTACAATAGCTAATGTAGGTACATAAATTTCCTTAAAATAAAATGTATATTCATTTATATTTATTAAAGTATTTACCGACAAAGTTAAATTAGATAAAAAGAATTTGTGAACCCGTGCTGAAGTTCAAAAACTTTTCGGAATATCCCCAAGCGACCAATGCTAAAAAAAAACTGTTTTGACCGGTAAAAACGACTCCAGATACTAATATCTACAGCCCGTATGTTTGACGAATATCTACAGCTCATATGTTGAACTAATATCTACGAACTTCAGAGTGTTGATTAATATCTACAGAGCGTATGTTGAACTAATATCTACAGAGCGTAGGTTGGACTAATCAGCTAAATGTGTCCAATAGTCCGATATTAGGGATTTTTACATACATACTTACATAAATTAAGTTTTTTAAACTGCATACGCAATATTACGTTATTCCAATACGCTATACATAATTGCAAATCCAACCTCTGACAGTACTGTAGATATTCGTCAACACTTTGGTTCTCATAGATATTAATCAACAGTTTGAGCTGTAGATATTCGTCAACACTTTGATTCCCATAGATATTAGTTCGTTTTTTTCAGTTTTTGGAATTCCTGTAGATATTAGTAGACGCCTCCGTAAAAACTAATTCTTGTTCGACATTTTTTAAAATACCGTGCAAATGGCAACCCTGCCTAAAAGTAATTATTTTTTTCATATGTTTCTGGCCTTCACCTTTCAAGGGTACAGGTACAGGCCATCAATTCAAATTATGGAGAGAGGGAAGGGGAATTTATATATATTAATTTTATTTCAATATATAAATTTCAATATTTTATGGATTATTGGAAACGAGTTCAGATTTAGAAGAGATGAGATGTTGATTGGGGGGAGGCAATTTTAGATAAAGGTTCATAGAATAGAGGATAATTGTTTAGAGAGGGACAACCAAAAAAATCGTGATCTAACGTTCCCTCTTCTAGACCACAGAAATAATAACATGGGGAGACAGCACAAGATTTTTAAAAACGTGAGAAAGAACGGAACAATGTCCAATTTTCGTTTGAATTAAGCGAGGAAATTTCTTATTTGGAAAAATGGGGAATGTTAAAGTCACGGTTTTGATGGGATAGTCCTTTGCATTGAGGCAGAGCAGGCACCTTGGGATTAACTAACAATATGTTAATATTCTGCTCAAGTACTGCGGGATCTCTCTTTGAGGATGGAATAAATGTCAGATAAGGGGGGTGTGGTTTAAAAGGATAACAATAGGGTTGGATGCTCCTTGTTTTGCCAAGGAACCCGCAATATCGTTAACCATGAAGCGAACGTCTCTAGAAATCCAAATCAGTATTACGTTTTTTCAGAGCTTTGAATGGAAACATACATAGTGATTATCAGGATAAAGAGCGACTGGATTTAAATTTTTGGAGGGAGCTGAGAGAGTCAGATAGAAGAATAGATTGTTCACTTTTTTTTTCATTATATTTAATAGATTTAATTATTGCAATGGACTTGGCTGAAAATAAGTATTTAACATTGGTTTGACATTGAAATATTCAGACTATTACGTTGATATATTTCAATGTCAAATTTATGTCCATCCATAAATTACGTCACAACTTAAGGGGGGAGGGGAGAAGAGAAGTGTGACATTGTGTGACAAGGAGTATGGGGGGGGGGGGGGGTCATCAGCTCTGTGACGTCACATGCAAAAATCTATTATTAAAACGCAAAACTTAAAAAAAAACATGTTTAACTACTGTTTTGAATATTTTTAGATGTAAAATTGGAAAATATGTGATGTTATGAAATTCGTTTGACATAGTTTATGGTTGGCCCCTTATCGTGGAAAACGTACTTAGGATATATATGTAAACTACCCATACCGTAGGGGAGTCTGACGATTTGAAATCATTAGTTAATAAAAGAGAAGAGTTGAGCCATTTAGATGAACACGGGTAAAAAAACATACATTTTACCATGTTTCGAAGAATGAAAACAAACACGTTAAAAAAAAAACGCGAGCTTTTTATTGTGAATATAAAATAATAAGAAAATAACAATTCTTAGTAAATTATCTAATGCTTCCATGTTATTCATTGACAAAGGTAATAATTAGATGAAGAGACGTTGTGAACCCGTACCGAAGTTCAAGAACCAGGGTTTTCACCTACTCGGCCTTCCAAAAAAATCGTATCTCACTCTATATAATTTTGGCGACTACTAATAGTCCAAGCGATGACCGTAAAAATCCCATCCCATAGGGCACATGAACCAAATTAGTACTGGGCTTTAGCCCCAAATAAGATTAGTTAAAAAAAACGCATTCATCCAGATTTCGGCCCGGGAGGAGTCCTGGAAAGCGACGACTTCCGGTGTCATTTTTGGGATGAAAATATCCGACGTGGCACATTACCAAAACTAACGGCAAAAGTTGATCGCAAATTTGTTATGAAAAAAAAAACCGTTCGGCCAACTTTTGTGTGGGGAGAAGTACCTAAAAAATGACATTATAGGTATCCTCCAGATGCGGCAAAATATCTCATAGGGCACACGAATGAAATCGATGTCAGAATTTAGATAAAAATTCCCTGTTTACGAATATATCGTTCGGCCGAAATTCGGCCGAGGAGAACTATGTGATTTACGCGATTATTGGAGCGAAAAATGCCTTTCTTCTAGCAACATTTTTGCAGAATAATAATATGAAATTAGCATCTCATTACTGTAATATTAGAAATTATTAAATGTAGATGTATTTATACATCAATACAAGTACTACGGGGATATTAAAAGCCAATAAATCTATTAAAAATTCATTTTTTAGAGGCCTAGGTACCTTCTTTACATTTTACGCGATAAGCGAAGTCACTAAACCACGCCCTATTTATTTATTCCAACTCTGTAAATGTTAGCGTACGCGTCAGCCATTTTGATGATTATTTTCATTGGGTTTTTGTTAAATGTAATATGTAATTTTTACATGCTATAGTGCTTATTTGATTTAAATGTGTGAGTTTAAATGAATAGATGTACAAAATACGAACAATAATATTAATGTACAAGTGCCGATCCGTTATAAATCGCGGGATATTTAAGTTGTAGGATTTGTGAAGCTGAAAACAAATAATATTCATGTTTAATGTATAATTTTGTGTACGTAGATCACAGATATGATCAGTTCTAAATTATATAATAAATACGAATATGTATATATGTGTGTGTAATTTTTTTCTAATAATCACAAATACACTTTGTGGCGTGATTTTAATTAAGTGAAAACAAATCACTTTGCTTACACCACTAATGTAATCAAAAGTGCCAGCATGTTTCGAATCCAACGGTTTCTTTTGATTTTCTCCAAATTTTGAAAAAATAAATGATGTATACAAAGTGATCAGTTTAAATTTATTGTCAATTGGCAGGGGATTCCGCCATTTTTAATTTAGTGGTATATAGCTTAGGGAACGTACCCATACTACGTGACCAACTTTTTGCAATTTTTAACCCCCCCCCCCCCCCGGTGACCAAAATCCTAAGCAACCCGTTGCTCATTTGTATGGAGCGTGACATTTTGAAGACCCCCCCCCCCCTAAACGTGTCACTTAGTATGGGTACGTTCCCTTATCCCTTAGAGCCCTGTTTCCCTTTACCATCTAACTGCAATTGCTACAACCTCTCTTTCTGTTACATGCAAATCAGAAACAGAGGTTACAGCAGGTAAAGATATTAATTGCTTTTACCTGTTGCCGCAGCGGTCGATTGCAACATTTTTTACCAGCATAACCTTCGTAATTATTGTAAGCATAACATCATCGGTAAGTTTCTCTTGAACCAGCTGTGGATATTATTTTGTTATCACAAGTGACATTTGTGTTTTTACAATGAAGTGTTTTCTGTGTAGTGGAAAAAAAATCTCAGAGATTTTTCTCACGCAAGTTACGATAAATGTATTCGTAGTTTGAATTTACGAATAGTTAGCGGCTTCAAATATAGTGAAGTGGAGTTGCCAACTCAGGTGAAAACCGACCTGTGCTACCATATTGAATGCTATAAAAAATTTACCTCCGTGAAAAGAAAGAGTTCAGAAGTTATCAGTCCAACATCCTCGCCCAAAGTAAGTAACTTCAAAACTAAAAATATATTTTTTAAATTTTGTATTATTGATTGATATTACATAATTATTAGCAATGCCGCTTCTGCCATGATTGGAGGGTTGAGGCATATTTGAAACCCTTGCGAGATGACGGCAGAAGTCAAAATTTCCCTTTGCCCGTTCATGGCTAATGCGATATTGTTGATTTGCAAATAACATTGTGTACCTTTTCTACGCCGAATAGGTTTTTAGTAATATTTTAATGTATAAATAATAATATTTATTGCGTATTTTAAAATAAGTGAACTTTTTCGTAGATTCAGTCAAATAACACAGAATCAGGAGACACCGCAACTACTAGCAGCTATTACAAAACAACTATTCCAAGTTCTTCAGTCTCATTCCTTCACGCTGAAGCTCCGGTAATGGAAATTATGGCTGAATTTACAACTTTTGATTGTATTGAGCTTGTAAGTATCTGCATACACGAATACGGTGTAATTTTTTTGAATATTTCAAACCTAAACTAATTTTATTTGTATTTTAGATGCATTCTATTCCTCGAGAAGATGTCACTCCAAAGAGCACAGAATACTTTTATATGGTATAAAAAATTGCAACAGCGTGGATATTGCAAGGGTGAAAATGTTTAATAATACATATGACTCAACAAAAGAAATTTTTTCACAAAAATTAAAAACTTTAACTCTAGCTTAATTCCACCATGTTGGAAGACACTACAAAAAACATTTTTGAGGACCATAAACATCAATTCAATGTGGGGAAACGCAACGGAGTACAACTGTACAATATTAGAAGCGGAGAGTTGTGGGTGGATTCGCACTGTAGTTAACACGTTCGAACCTTTGTGGTATGACGGCGATCCCACACCCATACGAGTTGACGATATTTTAGTTGAAAGCGATAGGGATTCAGATGATGAAAGAAATGCATTAACTAACTCTTCATACGAAGAAAGTGAGTAAACAATCAATAAATGTAACTATGTAATAAATCTAGTCTAACTTTATAACATTTATTTCTAATAAACACTTGAAAAAAATTACATTTTTATGAGAATTTATTTGAGTTTAACGCCTACCCCAGAATAAACGAATTTCATATTATGTTTACTATTCCTCTTCTTCTTTCCCTCATAAATTTCCTTCCGCCTCACGATACTCTCAAATCATTGGAGGTGCCGCAGTCTCACTTGATGCCTGTAGTAGGAAGGCCAGGTGAGACCCTTGTTAACTTGAGCCTTATCAATTTTTATTTTTTTACATTATAATAAAAGAAGGTGCGTATAAGTACATTATTTTAATTTTTTTAAATGTAGTTGTGTGCATATGTTACATTCACAATATTGTTTCCATCTGATCCCACGGAACACAGTCATTATGCATATATATATTTTTATATTTTGTATTAGTATTGTAAATATTTTAGTGTAAAAATAAAATCTGTGTAAGCATATTTGGTTTGACCACAAAGTGTAAATATGAGTAAAAAGTAGATAATCACAACAACAAAAACATTACATAAAACCGCACGAAAATATTCATCAAAATGGGTGATACGTGTGCCAATGTTTATATAGAGTTGCCTTAGGCCAATAGGCAGCAGTGCATTTCTTGTTATTACTCTTGAGGCCCGCCCATTTCAACTATTTAGCAACTTATCAAATAATAAAAGTTTATACAATCCAACAAATATTACAAATTATTACTAGGAATAATTTGAAAGATTTGGTGAAATGTTTAAAGTTTAATATTTTAATGCGTTTAATATTTTGATATTAAAAAAAAATGTAAAGTGCGCGAGACTTAATACCTATTTGGACTGTGAATAGGGCGTGGTTTAGTGACGTAAGAAAGTACCTAGGCCTCTAAAAAATGAATTTTTAATAGATTTATTTGCTTTTAATATCCCCGTAGTACTTGTATTGATGTATAAATACATCTACATTTAATAATTTCTAATATTACAGTAATGAGATGCTAATTTCATATTATTATTCTGCAAAAATGTTGCTAGAAGAAAGGCATTTTTCGCTCCAATAATCGCGTAAATCACATAGTTCTCCTCGGCCGAATTTCGGCCGAACGATATATTCGTAAACAGGGAATTTTTATCTAAATTCTGACATCGATTTCATTCGTGTGCCCTATGAGATATTTTGCCGCATCTGGAGGATACCTATAATGTCATTTTTTAGGTACTTCTCCCCACACAAAAGTTGGCCGAACGGTTTTTTTTTTCATAACAAATTTGCGATCAACTTTTGCCGTTAGTTTTGGTAATGTGCCACGTCGGATATTTTCATCCCAAAAATGACACCGGAAGTCGTCGCTTTCCAGGACTCCTCCCGGGCCGAAATCTGGATGAATGCGTTTTTTTAACTAATCTTATTTGGGGCTAAAGCCCAGTACTAATTTGGTTCATGTGCCCTATGGGATGGGATTTTTACGGTCATCGCTTGGACTATAAAAACGTGTCTTGTTCGACATGGTTTTTTGAAAAAAAAACATGGAGATATAAATAGCCCAAAATACCATAAATATGGTAAAAATCATGCATCTGAAGTTTGCGTGTGGGGGGTGCTATTCACGTGTAACGAGCGGCTACAATCCTTATAATAGTAACAAAATAAAACAGCAAGAAGGCGAGATTTCTGTAACACTTTAGTTTTTTGTAGGGCGAAAACATCACTATCTACCAGCTTACCGCAGGATAAGTGAAGACGAAGAAAATTCCCAAAATTCGATTTTCGCACAATTTTTACTTGTCAAATCTGTGTCAATCGATGAACTGCAAAAAGCGGCGAAAAACAGCGGAGATTTTTCTTTTGTTCAGTGAAGATACCTTGGAATATTTCAGCAAACCTGTAAAGATGCTTCAGTTATAAAATTTAATTAGTTGAAGGTAAATACAGGATTTTTTTTTAGTAACGCAAGTAAATATCTTATAAATAAAAAAGCACAGTTTTATTCATTATATATTATTTATTCTGAATTTATTGAATAGCCTCTCTCACGGTTATATTTCATATCAATATTTGTATTGCAATGGAATAATTTCGGTGCATCGAAAGTGTAAGGTTACTTCAGCTTTATCTTATCTTATTAAATCTTTTGTTATTTTCAGAATAACCAACAGCGGTTGTCACGCAATATCTCCAGCAGAGCATGGACTTTGCAAATGGTGTAATGAAATAAATTTGAATAAAGAAGAATGCTTACACCTCGTCAGAAGATTCTCTGGTTTGCGTTTACGAGCAGAATATTCATTATATGCTTACAAGTGGTGTTTAATCTGTTTGTACCGGATCACAATGCACACGTGTTCATCAGCCCCCTGGACCCGGACATCACCGTGTCATGGCCGGACCGCGCAGTGGACCTCGTCCTCGGGGGCCTCAAGCGCTGGGACGCCCATTACTTCCTGCACATATCCCAGTACGGATACACCTACGAGAACTGCCTGGCGTTCTTCCCCCTTTTCCCCCTGACAGTTAGATACTTGGCGTACATCTTTTCTTACATTATTGGAAGTTTATTTAACTTCCACAGTCTGCTGATGATATCTGCTACCATTTTAAACATATTTTATTTTGTGAAGTCAGCGGACGCTCTGCATAGATTAAGCTTAAAGGTCTTAAAGAGTGAGAGTTTAGCTTACAAAGCGAGTATCTTGTATTGCATTAATCCGGGGAGCATCTTCTTCACAGCGCCTTATTCTGAAAGCTTGTTTGCATGGCTCAGTTTCCAAGGGATGTTGCGATGCACCGAGATGGAGACCTTGAGGTTCACCAACATTGACATTCTCAGTAGCATTCCAATCGGATTATCTCTAGTAACTAGGTCCAACGGTATTCTTAACTTAGGATTTATATTGTATGCAAGCTTTAAAAATGTGATTGAAAAAACCCTTCCAGAAATATTTCATCGATATAGAACTTTAAGGTACCGAATATTAACTCCGCTTCTATCATGGCCCCTGGTTGCGTCCGTAATGGCCTTGGTCTTGACTTTGGTTTTAAGTGTTTTGCCGTTTCTTCTTATTCAGGTTTACAATTATATCAAGTTTTGTATACCCCATGAGCACAATTTACCCCAGCATCTGATTGAAGGGGAGTGGATCTTGCCGGGTCAGGCCAAGGGAGAGTGGTGCAACAGTTCGCTTCCGGTGGCATACTCCTACGTGCAGAAACACTACTGGAATGTTGGTTTTTTAAAATACTACCACTGGAAACAGATTCCAAACTTTATATTAGCTACACCTATCTTAGTAATCATTCTATACAACTGCTATAAATTCCTCCGTCAACATTTGAGGCATAGTCTCAAGCTAGGAATATCCGTTGCCAGATTCCAAAGAACTATAAGTTATGATAGTGCAGCTTCTAGAAGTATCAGGTCCAGTAAGATCAACAGTACGTACACATATGACCCAGATATGTTTGTGTATGTAGTACACGGCTTGTTTCTGGCTTTGTTTTGTCTGTTCTTTGTGCATGTGCAAGTCACAACGAGGATGTTGGCCTCAGCGAGCCCCCTGTTGTATTGGTTCATGGCACTTAGAATAAAAGCGACTCCTTCCAAAATGGCGGAACAGAACCATATAAACGAGCATTTTAGAAAGATCGGGGCGTCTGGAAGAATATCGGGAGACTATTTTGCGATAGCAAATCTCGAAGGTATCAATAATATGTGTAGCAAATGGAAAACATTTGTTTTGTCCAATAACTTTCCCGACGTTACATTTAAACTTACAAAATTATATTTCCTCGGCTATTTTTTTATAGGAACCGTTTGTTTCTGTAACTTTTTCCCTTGGACATGAATATGTCGAGTCAATTAGAACAATCGTAGTTTTAGTCTAGATAATAATTACTTATATAATGCAATTCTATAGTAAATAAGAAAGCTTTGTGATTTAAAAATAATTCAATTGACTGTAGTTGTAAGTATTTATTAGCAGATTAACGAAGCCTTACATCTCCTAGAATAGACATTTTATCCCTCGGTAGATCAAAGAGTAGATACATATACGTTTCACTTCCCAAGTCAAGGACACAAAGCACGCATGAAGATGCTTTACTTATAGTACAAACAGTTAAAACATATTTAATATGGACTACTGATCTTTAGATTTAATTGGGACAAATTCAGACGTTTCCCGTTTATCTAACTTCATATCATATTGAATAAGAATGACTTCTATTGTTAAATTATTCCAATACTTTTTGTGTTCATTCGTACTTTTGTGATATTTAAAATGTAAGTTTATTCCAAATAAAGAGTTACCATTACTTTGTTTTTATCTAAACAATCCTAGGAAACCCATACATCACAAGCAACATAATTTAAGCGTTTGATAGTTCAGAATTGCTGGCATTGATAAGCTTTCGGATTACACAAGTCAGGATTTATTTAACTGTAGAAATTCTGGGATTAACTACCATATGTATTCCTCTTTGCCTGGAATACCTTCTTCTTCTTCGATGGCGCTACAGCCCATATCGAGCTTTGGCCTCCTGCAACAGTCGCCTCCAACTCCTGTCTTCAGCGGCTGACTGTGCTGCATCCCCTCTTATTTCGTCTTCCCACCTCAGTCTGGGTCTTCCCACTTTCCTCTTTCCACCTGGGTGTCCAGACAAAATTCTTTTTGGGACGCGTGTATCCGGCATTCTCTACATGCCCAGCCCATCTCAGCCTGAGGAGTCTCATATGTGCTGAGATGCTAGGGGCCTTATATATATCGTACAATTCTATATTGTGCCGGATGCGCCACTGTTCACCCTCTTTCACGGGTCCACATATTCTTCTCAGCACTTTTCTTTCAAAAGTATCCAGCATTTCAGCCATCTTTACCGTCAGTGTCAGCGCCTCACATCCATATACCAATACAGTTCTAACAATGGTCTTATGTATGGTTATTTTGGTTTTTCTGTGGACACTATGTGACTTGAACACTGGCAGCAAAGAGAAGTATGTTTTGTTGGCTGCTGTGATTCTCCTTCTGATTTCTGCTGGATCCTCATTCTTCTGTGTCAGACTGGAGCCCAGGTAGGTGAATTGATCCTTTGCCTGGAATACCAATGAAGGAAAATAATGATCACTAAACAAATAAAAATATTCAAAGGACCGTTTCGCTTTAAATCTAGGCAAGCACTCCTCGCTCCATCCACATTCAAACATATATACAGGGTGTTAAGAGACGTACTTGACTTACTTTAATCTTTTACAGTGATTTCTGAATTATTTGGAGTGAGAGCGGTGAGTTTTTTTTTCATCAAAACCTAACAAAATATTCTTCCACATTTCATTATTGCTAACACCTCTAACCCCGACCTACTGATTTTTTATGTTTCAGGTTGAAAATAAAAAAAAAAAAACATTAAAAATGCCATCAGAGCCATCATTTTTTACTCCAAATAATGTTAGGAATCACTGGAAAGTAAGTCAAGTATGTCCCTAAACACCCTCTATAAATTAATTATGTATACAGGTGTCCCGAAAGAAAGTTGATATTTAGTGGATCAATTTAAAAAAAAGTAAGTGATCTATCGCATGAAAAAATGTTTATTAAATATTAAAATACACAATTTGGGAATTTATTTCTGAAAAATAATATCGTCCAAATGTAAACCCTGACGTTTGCGGCATTCATTTAATCGAAGAGTAAAATTTCTTATGACGGCTCGCCAGGTAGGCTTCGTGATGGCTGCCATTTCGTGACGGATATTTTCTTTTAATTGCATCAGGGAAGTCGGATTTTTGGCGTACACTTTAGATTTGAGATAACCCCACAGGAAAAAGTCCATAGGGGTTATGTCAGGATCACGAGGAGGCCAATTTATGTCACCTTTCCTGGAGATCAATTTGTCAGGGAAACTTTCACTAACTCATGGCAGAGACGTATTGGACGTAGTAATGTTTCTCTGTCTTGCTGGAACCATGTTCTTTGGTTATAGCCAGTAAGTTTGTAGGGGTGCAGCATTAGGTCTTTGTGCAAAATGCTGTGTAACGATGATCTGTGCACATTTAAAGCACTTGCGCGCTTCCGAATCGAAAAGTTTGAATCTTCACGAAAAGACTGATAAACACTCTCTACATTTTCTACCGTTCTCAATGACCTTAGTCGCCCGGATTTTGGTTTTGCCAGCGTTGTACCGATCACTTCAAACTTTTTGACCCATTATCGAATGAGAGGAAAGCTTGGCGCATCATTGAATTGACGAAAACCTCAAATATTGCAGAATCTTCTAGGCACTACAGTCGCCGAATCACCATTTTTGTGAAACTCACACACGCACAACGCACGGTCGCTCCCGAGAAATGCTTCATAGCGACTAAATTCCCAAGAGCCAGACTACTGATTGACATACCCCCCGCGCCCCTCGGAAAAGTTGCATTCACACAGAAAGCAAAACAAATTTCTTTTGGGATATCCTGTATACTTTACATTACCTACCTTGATCTGTTCTGAAGGCGACTGGTGACAGGAATGTACAATAAAAATATAATTGCAACGTTATTGAGAGATTAGATAGTATTAAATATAATCTATGGTTTGAACAGTCCTGAATGTAAACCTTTTCAATGTTATTTTTATTGCTAAAATGTGAACCTATCACGGGGCACATTTTGATACAATGTACGCTGGGACGCAGAGCAGTGCAGGACAGATTATGGTGGGCAGTATTTCCCCTTGAGAATGTTGCTTTTTCATGTATTGTGTTTTGAAAGATTTAAATCAATAGTAAATTATTGATTTCAAAGTCAGAGTCGGACTTGGAACTTGACATTCTCCCAAACGATCAATGCCCAAACAGGCACAAGCTGTGTCGCAAGCACATGCTGATCACCGATTTCTGCCTCGTCCGTCCTGAGGTGACGTACTATGCGCGACCTGTGTCTCAGCGTACACCCAGCCTTATATGCTTTAGTGAAACTTCATGGATTAGATACGCGAAATCCATGCCTGTGGATAGCCGCCGGTGGATCACTCGAGCGATGGAGATTTCCAGTTTTCGATTCGGCTATTAGATTTATCATACCTCCAAATATTAATACGGAAAGGAAAAATGGCTAAAGTCCAATGAAGCTGGAAAGGAAGAGTGGCTCAAATGGCAGATGCG
This sequence comes from Limnephilus marmoratus, assembly GCA_917880885.1. Classification (NCBI taxonomy): domain Eukaryota; kingdom Metazoa; phylum Arthropoda; class Insecta; order Trichoptera; family Limnephilidae; genus Limnephilus; species Limnephilus marmoratus. The sequence continues at coordinate 26,991,206 of OU862918.1, read as the reverse complement.
TGGCACTTTTCCCTTCCAGTTGGATTGTGCTTGAGCCAGTTTTCCTTTCCATGTGGATTGCGCTTTATACATTTTTCCTTTCCAGCGTCGAAATGAACTGCTTACTGCGGTTTGAAGCCAATAAATCCCCCCCAGATTTCACCAATTATCTCATATTTTTAGGCTTTTATTAAATTAATTATTCATTTAATTTTTTTAATTACCTACCTAAGTTTGGGTAGCTATCGCTCGAGCGGATATGTGACAGCTGCGAAGATAAGGTTAAAAGTAACCGTGGTAAAGATGCAAATAAAAAAACAAGAATATATTTCACATAAAATTTAATTGGCTTATAAAAAGTAGACAATGATAGATATAAATACAAGACAGGATGAGGAGACTATGCGCACGCATTGAGCGCCTCTTGTAACTTTCGGCGCGCGCGGTTGACTCGCTCCTCCTGGCGCCGGATGTCCTCCTCCGCCACGCTGACGGCTTGCACCAGCGGCTGCTCGGGGTTCAGGAACACGCCAGGATTCTGCGCTATGGCCGTCTTGGAACCCGTTTGCCCTGTGGAGAGGAAAAATTTTATAATTGGTTTTTGACTCTTGCTATTACCCGACTCAAGTATCTGCTTCATTTGATCATGCCTCTTATTCAGGCATCCCAAACTTATTTAACCATTAACAGAAGATAATAAATACATATATTAATGATTTTTGATATACTGGCACACAGAGCTCCGGGCCAAAAGGGCCCCTTTCTCTTTCACAATGAGTTTAAAAAATGGTTGTTGGAAAAACAGAAGTAAGTTGTGTTAAATTTTTTTTGCAAGGGAACATGGCTGCGATGCGAGGAGATTTAGACTTCACGAAAATTTGTTTGAGTTTTTTATGTGTGGTTTTCATCATACCATTTGAGGCAGTTGTTGGACATGTTTTCATGTGGAATACCCGCATAAAATGTTTCTGTGAGACTTAAGATGTGCTCTTTAAGGAGAAGGATTTCAGAGTCCCGGTGGAGTTGGAGAACCCTTATCCATTTGAAGGCTCTCACGGCTATGCTGATGGCTTTATTTTGAAATGTTTGCAGTTTTTTCAAGTGGGACTCTTAGGCGTGGGCCCCAGATTGGGCTTGCATAAGTCAGTTTTGGATTTGTATATGAGGAGTTTATTTTTGTTATTAAAATAATACGGGGTAAAGGGCTGATAGGTTGTATGCTTTTGCCAAGTTAATTTAATGTCAAGGGTTTTTCCGAGGTATTTGATGCTTTTTTTCCAAGGGACATTTTCTCTGAGAAAGCGAATGTTCGGAAGCCTTTTAGGAGAATATACGAAAGTGAATGAAGCAAGGAGGGTATAATATGTGTGGTGGTCTATCCCCTGCGGAGAAACGGCGTGAAGTAACTAACCTGTAACGGGCTGCGGGGTGACGTGCAAGGCAGTGGCCAGTGCCTGGATGGTGGTGGCCTCGCTGATGTGGGGACCCATGGACTTGATGCCTCGGGGCAACGACGCACCCCCCAGAACTCCCCACGAGTCGCACGCAGTCAGACCCTGGAATTGTTACAATGAGAAAAGTGAGCATCTTGTTTGAGAACATGACTACCTTTTAAACGACCTTAACATCACTTTTGTAAGATTGGGATAACCAAAAACTGTGAAATTTGTATATAAATTCTCTTGTCAAATGGTCAGAACTGAGAAAACTGAGAAGTGCAGAGTCAGATTGTTTAAATAGTGAATTATTGTTTAAAAAACCTACAAAATAATGATAAAATATATGGAGCATTTCGGTGACCCATATACAGGGTGTCCGGGGGTAAAGTGCATTAACTTCGGGAGGTGATTCTACATGATGGTGGGAGTAAAAAAGATTAACAACTTTTTCCGAAATTCCAACATTTTTTTTCCCATACAAAAAGACGTACCTACTAAAAATCCTTAGTGTGAGGTACGATCTTACTTGCTGAGAGCCTGCCGGGCGCCCGGCTCGATTGTGATTGGCCCGTATCGTAACAGCGCAAAATAATAAATCTGGTTGCACACGCCAGACTACTTTTATCTTTTTACCTCAAAACTACCCTTAAAAGTTGGAATTTCGAAAAAGTTATTTATCTTTTTTACTTGTACTATCATGTAGAATCACCTCTCGAAGTTAATGCACTTTACCCCCGGACACCCTGTATAGAAGTTTCGTTTTGTCTAAGATTACCCCCTCAAGATAATTTGTTAGGTTTTCAGAACGCCTCGTAAAGGTCTCGTAAAAATCGTTGTGCTCCCTTACTATCATGGTTAGAAATATGATCGAAACGGTGTTAGAAATAGAAAACATCACGCTATATATTCACATCTGAAAGTTCGACATTATGTAGCATAGGCTTTATTTAAAACCTATAAAGTGAGATAAACATTACCATTTTGCAGCCAAATCGACGTTCCTTACCAATATTCGTATGTAATTTTCAGTTTAAATCTGCCGCCAATGTCACCTGGCAGTTCCAATTGTATCTGTCAGGCGGCGTTACTAACAGGAAATGCCCCAATAATATTCATTAGCATTTATTTTGCAAAATGTCAAACACGTTCGTTTTTGTTTTGAAACTCCGAAATACCATAAAAATAGTTATTCTACAGTATTTTGTGCAAAATTTTTAATTTCGAGGATATTTTTAACAGTGATACTGTTCGAATCCCGAAATTACATTCCAGTTTCGTGTGTTTTGTGATTTTTTGTGATTATGTCGAATTCGGGAAGCTCGGATTGCGGGGGAGCCGAAATTTCGAGAGATAAACGGAGATTATGAAGGTTATTCATAGTATTCATACGGACGCGCGGGGCAAACGTTCGAGGGTCTGCGGTGATGCCAAAAGGCAGAAGGTCTGTGAACCGATACCCGGCGACCCGCGAATTGACATGCACACGCAAATGTCCTAGATGTAGGAGATGTTGCATCTGTTTTTGGAAAAGCGGTCGGATGTCCCTATCCGTGACGCCTCGGAAGACGATGATAAGGATAGCATCTACCTGGACACCCCCGCGTCGCTCAGGGAAGAATTGGCGAGGAAAGCTGACAGAGATGAATGTCTCACCTGTCCCCTGCTATCTCGTGCCTTGGATCTCGGGACTGGACGAAAGAGCTAAAGCAGCCGAAGATACCGTCGGCCGACCCAGGGAGGGTGAAAAGAGTAGAATTCCTTCAGCATCTGGGGTCAGCTAATTGGAACAATGTCCGCTACCTCGAGATCCAGAACCGCAACCCCTCTCTTCTCAATGTTGGCATTGAAACCGGAGTTGAAGCGCGTAGCCCAGGAAGAATCGGCCAGTACGTCAACGGACTCCTGCGTATCCCTGACCAATGCGCTTTCACTGCATGCCGATCTCCTGACGGCCTCACTGCAGGAGTTGGTCAACTGGAGCGCGGAACCGGGCATGAAGCTGAGCACTTCCACTCTTTATGAGAAAGTACAGTCTCTCTTCGCCATGATTCCCAGAAGGTGTCCAAAGACATTGTGCATATGGTGGGTGGAGTCTTTCATATGGCCAAAATATTCCACCATACGAAGGATTCCACCCACATCAGAATATCTCTTCAACCCAAACATCCTGTTGGCGCAGCTGGATAGGTTGGGAGGAGTGAAGAAGTGCTTCGCTCCTCAGCCTAGCACATCGCGATCTGCTCCACCCGTTAAACCCGTTGCAGCACAGAACTTGCAGCCCTTTTCGTCCCAGAATGCAGCAGAGGAGGACCATCGCGAGAAGGGAGCAGCCAGAGAGCCGAGAACAGGAACCAGCCCAGAACTGCTAAAGATTTCACTCGCCGAAACAGGTTTAGGCCCATTGAAAGGGCGGGGAAGTCAGATGGTAAGAGGTTTTAACCCAGCCCCCTTTTCAGGGGGGTCAGTTGCAATCATTCGCAGGTAAGTGGAGGAACCTTGGCACCCCTACTATCATTCTTAAGATATTGGAGGGCTATTGAATTCCATTTTCTTCAAAACCTCCGCTGAATAAAAATACTAATTTATTTAATTCCCCATTCGCTTCTAAGACTTCTGTGGCAATGACGGAACAAATTGAAAAACTCAAGGCCCTTGAAGTTTTAGAGTCGGCACCTGCCACTCCCTCATTTATTTCTAACATGTTTCTCGTCCCCAAATCAGATGGTTCAAAGACAACTTTCTGAATATTAGTAAATTTTGTCTGGTAAATGTTTACTGAGTTCCTATTTTCCTACAACCAAACGCCTGGATTTCCATGTGCCTGTGAGTGAGCAGTATAGATGTTTCCTTATCTACAGGAATGAATTCTTGATGACATCCCTCTCCTTTGGCCTGGCCGCCTCACCTGGCACCAAGGCATTCGCAACTATCACTAACTGGGTAGCGCAGGAACTGCGGAAGAGAGGGATGAGAATTTGAATATATTTGCATGATTTTTTATTAGTAAACCAATGCCTGCTTACTTTAAAACAGTAGTCTGGCGAAATGGTGAAGTTTTTACAAGACTTGGGATGGCAAGTACAATTTGATAAGTCAATACTAGAACCATCACAAGTCCATTTTCTTGGTATCAGTTGGAATACTGTAACTAATGAAAAGTCTCCCTCAGAACAAGATTTTAGTCCTATCTTATCTGTTAAAGGGTTTGAATCAGACAGGAAGGTGGTCACTAAATAAGGGGCGCAGCCTCTTGGGTTCTTTCAACTTTGCTAGTTTTGCAGTTCCAAGAGGCAGACTCAACAGCCGGTATATACGGAAAGGGTGCTTAGGACTCTGACACTATCACCCTTGGAAGTTATCACCACGATTCCTGCAGCTACCGCTTGGGAATTGAGATGGTGGGTTCGATCGCTCACCCTGACGTCACCTATACATCTGCCGCTGTTTGAGCATTACCTGACAACTGTGCCCAGCTAGACGAGAGACTTCTCTGTGGTGTGTGGACTTAAGATCAGCTGAATCTTCACTCCAATATAAAGGAGATGCTCGCCGTGTTGGCTGCCTTGTCTCCTCACGCGCTCGAGCTATCCGGCTCGGGTCTTCTGATCCAGTCGGATAACAAATCTGTAGTATCTTACCTCCACAAGGAATGTGGTACCAGGTCAACTCAACTCCTGAGCTGTACTTGACTTGAAGATCAGCTGAATCTTCACTCTAATCTGAAGGAGATGCTCGCCGTGTTGGCTGCCTTGTCTCCTCACGCGCTCGAGCTATCCGGCTCGGGTCTTCCAGTCGGATAACAAATCTGTCGGATCTTACCTCCGCAAGGAATGTGGTACCAGGTCAACTCAACTCCTGAGTTGTACTCGACTAGTGCTAGATGTTTTGGATGAACACTATATCTCCATGACAGCACAATACTTACCAGGTCGCTTCAATGAAGTAGCGGACTGTCTATCTCGTCATCGTGCTGTACCCAAATGGCACTTGCTACCCTCTTTTACAGAGGTAGTATTCAGAAAATGGGGACGATCCGAGATAGACCTATTTGGCTCTAAGACAGCACAGAGGTTCAGAGGTAAGTTTCTCTTGATTTTCAGGTTGATAAAGCAGATACCACAATGCTTGGACCAGGGATTGGGACTATCAGCTGGCTTGGATCTTCCCTCCCCCATGCCTCTTGCTAAGGGTTCTTTGCCACCTGAACAGAGCAAGGGAATTATACCTGATAGTGGCTCCTCGTTGGGAGAGGGCATTTTGGAGAGCGGATCTGAAGTGTCGGGCCTTAGGTCCACCTCTCACGATTCACAATCTAGAAGAAGCACTGGTAGACACCAGGACCAACAACCCTCCTCCTCAAGTAGAATCCTTCATTCTGGAGATTTGGCTTTGTGGGGATGGGACAAAAGGACTAGGAAGATGGTCAACTCAGCAGAAGGAACTTCTTAGATCTGGGAGGAGAAGTTCTATCCTTCGCACTTATACTCTGGCATGGCAGAGGTGGCAGCACTGGGTGTCAGAGAATCAGCTCGATGCCATATGTCCCAACCTGACCAGGTTCCTAGCCGACCTACACATTAAGGAAAAGCTATCGCTATAGCTGAGGACCATTTTAGTTCTTAAGTCAGTGGTGTGTAACTTAGTCTCTCCAGAGGATAATAGAAAGCTGAACTCCAATCCGGTAGTGAAAAAGATATTAAAAGGGAATATCTTTAGCTGCAGTGAAGCCTTCGAAGTCCCCAACCCCCCCATTTGGGACCCGAAGATTGTATCATCTTGGCTGGAGAAGAGTTTGCCTCAACACATAACACTCTTTGAAGCATCAAGGAGAGCAGCCACAATCCTGCTTTTGGCATCAGGGCGCCGAGTCCACGATCTCACCTTACTCCACTGCACAGCTGAAAGACTGTCAGTGGACAGAGAAGGCATCTCCATTTGGCAAGTGGCTGGTGCCAAGACAGATTCGGTAGACTGGCAGCAATCAGGATGGAAGCTGGCTCGCTCTGAGACAAGGAACATAGACCCCGTCTATTAAACAGATAAGGTCCTAGAACTGTCAAGGGGACGGAAAGCGCAGGCGATATTACCTAATCTATTTATTACAACTTGTAGGACGGTGAAGGCGGCCTCCAGGGCAGTAATTGCAGGTTGGATTAGGACAATCCTCAGGGATGCCGGAGTAGAGGATCCACCTGACAGAATCCGTTCAGTGGTGACATCCCTGAACTGGTTGCAGAAGTATTTACTGATATAAGATGATGTACTGTCGTGTGGCAACTGGAGAACTCCTAATACCTTTGCCAAGTTCTATAGAAGGGAAATTGCAGAATCCCATCTATTGCTGACCTTTTTCAACCACTGTAACTGGTTAGCCGATTCCTAGAAATCTTGCCCCAATTTCTAGCATATAAATATTATAATTGATTCACATTAGCATCATGTCACCAGGCGATAACAAACAATATCTCACTTTATAGGTTTTAAATAAAGCCTATGCTACATAATGAAAAAGTTTTACCTTACAATAAAACTTATATTATGTACTTAGCTTTATTTAAAACCTAGGCAAGGGCTGCCTGATGAGATCTAATGAATATTATTGGGGCATTTCCTGTTAGTAACGCCGCCTGACAGATACAATTGGAACTGCCAGGTGACATTGGCGGCAGATTTAAACTGAAAATTACATACGAATATTGGTAAGGAACGTCGATTTGGCTGCAAAATGGTAATGTTTATCTCACTTTATAGGTTTTAAATAAAGCTAAGTACATAATATAAGTTTTATTGTAAGGTAAAACTTTTTCATTAACACACAACTTTTTAAATTTTTTAACGAGAACATAAAAAAAATTTAAAAAATGGCACACCTTACGTTTTTCTGCTAACATTACTGATAACGAAAAAAGAAAAAACATACAAATAATTAGAAAAATGTATTATAAATAATTTCGTTTCATGTTGAAATTGTAAAAAAAATCCGAAAGGTTAAAAAATTTATTTTCAAATTGCTGTCGGAAACTTTGGTATCAAAAAGGTGTACATATGAATTATTTTGTGGTTAACTTTTAGATTTGAGTATAAAGCATGGGGTTTTATCTTTCTAACACCGTTTAGTAGTGTCCGACCGAAACTAGTTTTTACGGCCGAAACTGAAACCCAAACCGAAACTCCATACAAGGTCATATTTTCGTGGAAAAAAAATAGTCAATCTTAATCAATTAGCCTTAATTTTTAAATCATATATTAATCATCAAGTCTCTGATATTTGAACTAAAAAAAAACATAACATAATTATCACTCCTTATTTCAAATAAATTATTCATGCTTTTTGAAATCGTAATCGTAAATCGCTTCGTAAATAATATTAAAAAAAGAAATAGTAGGTATTACCTATTTGAACATTATTAACAAATAACAAAACAAAAGGTAGAAAACAAAATACTCTTTCATCTTAAGATCAAAATAATTTGGGAGGCGGGAATGGGTACCGCCGCCCCGGGAAACTTTATTGGATAACCAACACCTTTGCCATAGGTCACCCCAAGTGGTTCACCACGTTTGGTGATTTAGCAGGGGTGCCTGGGTTCACGGGATGAGATTTGTCTAGGTCTTGAAGGTGGATGACCAGGACACACTGAACCCCAGATTCCTACTCACCCCTTTTCCTTCTCAGAACTCTCATCTCCTTCCTTTCCCTAAAAAAAACTCTCCACACAGCATCCCCAAAGATGATATTGGCCCACAGGGAAATTATTTTCCTCAGGGCCTATCATGAACTAAATCATTTCAATAGCGAAATAAAACTATTACTATTTCGAAATAATGTTAGGTATAAACACCTCCAATTTAACAACCAATAAACAAAACTACCGCAAAGTTCGCTGAGCGAACAAAAACAAGTAAATCAAGTCCTGACACGACTACGAGCGCGGACGCAGCAAAATGACACTTCGTGGCTCGCAGTTCAGTGCACTGAACATGTTTGGTCGCAGAACTAAACCTACCAAATTCAGTTTTCAACCGAAACTAAGCTGAAACTCGTTTTTTGGCTGAAACCGATAGTTCGGTCGGACACTACTGTTGAGACCCTATTTCTCACCATGATAGTAAGGGAGCCACAATGATTTCTAAGACACCTATATGAGTTACTCCCAAAAGTGAATCAATTAGCCTGAGAAGTTTAAACAAATCATTTGTTTATATTGTAATTACTTATTTTATATTCAATGTAGAAGTAGATTACGTTTCGTTATAATATGTGATATTATTTCGGCAATGCTATCGGTAGAATGATATATGTGAAGTGTGATTAATATGAAAATTCTTTGAAGAGGGAAGCAAGAATTATTATTTGATTCATCAAGGTGGTAGATATTCTCCGTGTCGCCCTGGAGACAGTACATCAGTGGGCTGATAATGTATGTAAGTTAAATACATATTACCTCTAGCCTCTTCTCCCAGAAGAGTTGCTTAGGTTTGTCCTGCGGCCCGTGCTTGAAGTCCGTCTTGACTTTGCTCTCCTGAGTCTTGTGCACCGTCACCGGCTGCTTGAAAATGGAAGCTGTCTGGCGGATGGGCGGCACCAGCGACGCATCGGACCTCACGCCACGGCTTAAATTAAATGGTTAGATTATTATTGTTATCTTCTTCTTCAATGATAAACACCCGCATTAATGGCCTAGTTATATCACAGGGCAAAGACATGTATGAATGTTCATTTCAAATGCAGAATTAAAATAATAATGTTATATAATGGGTAGGTACTTTATTTACTTTTAAGAATGTACATTTCAAATACAGAATTAAAATAATAATGTTATATAATGGGTAGGTACTTTATTTACTTTTAAGAATGTACATTTCAAATAGGTACAGAATTAAAATAATAATGTTATATAATGGGTGGGTACTTTATTTACTTTTAAGAATGTACATTTCAAATACAGAATTAAAATAATAATTTTGTATAATGGGTAGTTGCTTTAACTATTTTTAAGAATGTACATTTCAAATATAGAATTAAAATAATAATGTTATATAATGGGTAGTTACTTCATCTATTTTAAGAATGTACATTTCGGTAGGTACTTTATCTAACTTATTTAAATTGAAATTTCCTCAATATATCCATCGGTTCCAATTTTGAAAAGTTTAAGCTCCTAAGGACAGACGTACTCACAAAGAAAAATATAATAATGTAATTTCATCATAATATAGAGTTAATGTTGTTATTATTAACCCGTCTGCTTGTTTAGGAATAAATACATCCCAAAACATGTAATCGCATTATGCTTTCATAAGACCAAAAACGTCCCAAGCGACCTTACATTCTGAAAGCTATATATCTCTCTTCCTCTCATGCAAACATATGTATTTTTCTTTTAACCAGAAAGAGAACGAAATAATGCTTCTTATTGTCTTTGAAATATGAAAGCTATCTTGCATAGATATTTTACAATCTCAATTCAAAGTGACGGTTTCAGAATTTATGCGTGAAATCCAGGCTTCCGGATTGTGAGGTGCGAATATATGGAACCAAGCAGACGGGCAAAACAAATTTTGAAAATCAAGCTCCAATAATGCTTCTAACAATATGAGAATACCAGAATGTGCCTAGTATTAGAAACATTGTAATGTTCTGTTAAATAATAATTAATACAGATCTCAATTCTAACCAACACATGATGCACACCCAAAAACAGACCCTTTGTAGTCTGCTAACGCAAAAAATATCACATACTAATGATTTATTTGTAAATTTTTTACACAATTATGAAAGTGTACAAGGTTTCCAATGAAAAAAAAAAACACTTGGACAGAAAGTTCTATGTGAAATACCACTGAAACTTTAGGCAAAACTTTCGAAATTTCCTTTTCAAACTGCAGCTAATTGAAGATATTTAGATACGTATTTCATAGAATTTAAAATATTATACTTTTAGGTTTTTTGTAAATGGAAATTTTACATTTAATGAAATAAAGACTAATAAAGAAGAATCTGGAGACAGAAAAATCAGAAAAAGATATTCGCTCCGCTGGGACTCGAACCCAGGAACCTTTGCTTACATGGCAAGTGCTCTACCGATTGAGCTACGGAACCCATATCAAATTCGGTCACTTTTAACCGTATCATACTTCGACTAAGAACCACCAACATTATCTTCATTTTGTTAATGCACATATTATTGGCTGCTATCTTTATATATGATTGCAAGATGCAACTCGAACTAAATGCTATCTAGATAGTGTATGGATAAATTTTTATCCATTTTACTTTTAATATGCGACATCTATTGACTTTTCTGCAAGTCTAGGATGAATATTTATTTTATTTTTTTAAACTTTATGAGTAAAATCTCAAATTATAATATTTAATGAAATGAAGACAATATTGGCGAAACTCAATCGAAAATCTGGAGACAGAAAAATCAGAAAAAGATATTGGCTCCGCTGGGACTCGAACCCAGGACCCTTTGCTTACATGGCAAGTGCTCTACCGATTGAGCTACGGAACCCATATCAAATTCGAGTCCCAGCAGAGCCAATATCTTTTTCTGATTTTTCTGTCTCCAGATTTTCAATCGAGTTTCGCCAATATTGTCTTCATTTCATGAAATATTATAACTAACTTCCAGTACAGGATTTACAGATAAACCATTAATGTTAGCAGACGAGTTATATTTAGGGCCATTTTTGAGTTCTGGTCTTTAACAGGATAATTTTTCTACAAGTTTTATTAAACAGAAATAATATTCGTAAAGTTGTAGACCTTATGCATTATTTTTGAACCCACTACGTACATAATAGGAATGATAGTGGTGAAACATGCACTTTGTACAGCCAGCCTAAGATACTTTTTACACATATGTACATTCGTAAAGTTGTAGAACTTATGCATTATTTTTGAACCCACTACGTACATAATAGGAATGATAGTGGTGAAACATGCACTTTGTACAGCCAGCCTAAGATACTTTTTACACATATGTACATTCGTAAAGTTGTAGAACTTATGCATTATTTTTGAACCCACTACGTACATAATAGGAATGATAGTGGTGAAACATGCACTTTATACTTTTTACACATATGTACATGGTGTTTTATTCGTTTGATTTAGTTGTTTTAGTAATTTAAATTGTAGCTACACTACAAATAGTTAATACACCAAAACCATTAAAGAGCAGAAATATATGTGGAAGCTTTGGCAGCATGGTCAAGAAATTACATTTTAACATTTAAATTAACGAGAAGCAATTTACACAGATTTACAGAAAATTTAATAGTAGAGGCAAATAATACAGTCATCTTGGTTATAACGAGCACGAGGGGACCGAATAAATTTGCTCCTTATAGCCATTATTCATTATATGTCCTATAATTTCAATACCCGCTATATCCGATTTTTTGACAAAATGATCTGAGTATAACATCTTGTTTACATTTTTGTGAGGTACAAGAGGAACCTAAAATTGAGTTTCAAAACCTCCCTCAATCACGACCACGACCCCTATCACGACCAAAGACAATGTTAAAACTGCGAGTGAGAAACAAAACCCGCTATATAATAATAAATTGTACAGGGGGTTACCCCTTGAGGGAATTTTTCACAATAACGGCGCTCTCCAAATTATCCCATTATTATTATATCATTCAAGAAGTTACTATCAGGAGCAGTTATTTTGCCAAGATGGAGGGTTTAGAAACTCACGCGTCAGGTTAGTTGAGTTTTAAAAGCCGCTATATCGTGAGTAAATCACGAGGTGAGTATCAAAATCTGTTTAATTTATCGAAATTACTTAAATTATTCTAGACATACATAAAAAATTAACACTTTTCGAAATTATATTACTCCATTGCATTATGCAAAAAATTGAAAAGCAATTATTTATTTGTGCTAAAGATGTGAGAGTTTTTTGCGATTTTTTTCCAAATCAACAAAAATTGATATAGCGGATGTAGAAATTGAACAACTCATATCTTAACCCTAAAGTTAAAACTTAGACTTACGGATTTCAATACTTTGTTCGGGTGGAAATACCATGATATATCCAAAATATGTTTTTAAAAAGTTATATGTACCAACCCACCTGCCTCTACTATCAATATATTTACAAAAGTATAGTATATTTTCAAAATATGAGTAGGTATTACAAACTAAAAATTATATATTAGAAAAAAACACTTCAAATTTTTACTTTCATGCTTCTCAATTTCCTTCCCAAAACGCATTATAACTATCATCACCTTGTTTGGGGCTTCAAAGAAAAATATCACTAAAGTGCTGAAAGGGTTGTGCATGACTATCATAAATTTACCCGTGCAGGGATGCAGATACCTTTATAAACATTTTAATTGGCTTAAAAGTAAATTGACGATAAGTTGTAATACAAAAGAAGTCTTAAAAAGGGAACAAATTTGCAAAGTTCAAATTTCGCTGATTTTATGACAATTTTACATAGTGCCCGATGGACAGCAATTTTCGTTTAGCCGACGATCTTACAACAGGTAGTGCCACAAAAATATGAATCCGTCCATAACGGGTTAGGAAATTCCCACCAGCCACCGCCGAACATCTAAGCGTCGTCCTATGCCACCCCTTTGTTTGTTATTATTTACTTTGAAAATAATTCTTGAATAATTCCCAATTAACACAACGACCTAACGATATATTTATGTACAATTTAGAAACTGTGTTGACAATTTTTTTTGCACGGTATATCAGTGAATCGTCCTCGTTATAACAGTCAACAATTATATAAAGATAAGTCTGAACTAAAATACCACTTGGTAACCGTGAACTCGCTAAATTGCCGTGATCGTTATAACCAAGTTCGACTGTGTGTAGATACATATTCTTCCGAAAAACATTTTTCTGCCTCAAATATAAAGGAGCATGCATTAGTTTGTCAAGTGGTTACAATATCACTAGAAGAAGGTCGTGGTCAGCAGAGGAAACTTAGTAATAAGCCAGAACTTAATTAGGTAATTTCAAGTAAATGCACAGCAAAAGAAAATTGATAATCAGCAGCAATATTATTAACCAAAAACAAATATTTCACTTCAGGCCAACATCAACTCTAAATTAATTTCTCAATATGCACTATGAAATAATAAGTACACTATTAACCCCTCAGGCTAATTTGGTCGCATTTGGGAACAGCTCACATAGGTCTCAAAGAAATGGTTGTGTCTACCTTACTGTCACGGTGAGAAATATGATCTAAACGGGATTAAAAAGAGAAAACACCACGCTTTCTATTCAAATCTAAAAGTTAACAAAGAAGAATTAAAATGTACAATGAAACAAAAGTTTCTGAATATCATTTGAGAAAAATTTATGGAACTTTGTGAATTTTTAATTAAAAAAGGTGGTAAATTTTGGATCGAAGTGTCCATGGTTATTACGAATAATTTTTAGAAAAAATTTTAGATTCGCCTTAATCACTATAAAAGCAAACTTTTTGCATCACGGGCGGTGGAAAATGATGCATTTTAATTTTCAATGGTGTAAATTTAAGTTTCACTTCGCGAACCGATACGGCGACAATCCGGCGGCCATTCCGTCACTGTTATGTTGGTATCCCTGATAATATTAGCGAAGAGCTAAATACGACTGTAGCCGACTTCGTGGAATATATGAAAAGGCCCGCAATTATGAAAACACAACAGACAATGCATTTAGTCCACCTCACGGATAATACGGAACTTTGAGGTTAAACTACGAAAGCTGCATGTCATCATAATTTAAAAAAAACAACCCAGGTTTTGAATGGTTTGTTTGGCAAAGCGGGCTTGTGTATATTATCTTTATTTTAAAAAACATCCCAGGTTTTGAATGGTTTGTTTGGCAAAGCAGGGTTTGTGTAGCGGGCTTGTGTATATTATCTTTATTTTAAAAAACATCCCAGGTTTTGAATGGTTTGTCCTTCAAAGAAGGGTTTATGTAGCGGGCTTGTGTATATTATCTTTATTTTAAAAAACATCCCAGGATTTGAATGGTTTGTCTCCATTCCAATGCCTCAGCTAGACTCTGAAGTGATTCTGATTAGAGGTTCGTTAACATTATATTATTAATTCTGTTTTTCATAATTACGCGCCTTATCATGTATCCCACGAAGTCGGCTCAGTCGTATCTAGCTCTTGTTTGTAGGGATACCAACATAACAAACAGTGATGGAATGGCCGCCGGATTGTCGCCGTATCGGTTCGCGAAGTGAAATTTAATTTTACGCAATTGAAAATTAAAATGCATCATTTTCCGCCGCCCTTGATGCAAAAAGTTTCCTTTTATAGTGATTGGCGAATCTAAAGTTTTTTTCTAAAAATTATTCGTAATAACCATGGACACTTCGATCCAAAAATTACCAAAAAGGTTTATAATACATTTATCTAATAGAATGTGTTTTTTTTATAATCAGTAATTTTAGATAGAAAACATGTAAAGTTAGTCATCTTTGAAACTTTTTTTATGTTTGCAATAAAAATTTAAATATTTCTAAAATTATATGAATATTTCTAGTAATAAAGTTTGAAAGCTTATTTCATTGCCTTTCATAAACTCTTAGTTTTCGGAAACATTCAGAATTATTTCATTTAATGGTAATTTTTTTGACCTTACAATATTCTTGAGGCCTGAGGTGTTAAGCAAATAATATACAATCTTTCTGACAATCAAGAGTGACGATAGGTGTTTTCCCCCTGTACCCATCAATGATTTCACATGCAACAAGTAACTTGAATGACAAATGAACAAACTCATGAAATAATCTTAACCACCTTCCAGTTGACCTGATCATTTATTTCTCAATTTTGTAAAAATGTATTTCACACTAAAAGTCAGCCAATTTGAATAGGATTGTTTAGGGAACTTGCAAGTGGTTAAGTAATAATGTGGGAAATATTTGTTTTTGTCACTCATTCGCCTCATATTAGTGATTCTATGTATGATGGAATGCATGTATGTATGTTGTTGAAGCACAGATCTATGGCAAGGTAAGATGAGAGGCTAAATGAGAGGTTGGCTACTAAGAAACCTGTAATCAAATTGTGTGCCACGAGGTTTCCTGCTTTTGCGCAGCAGCAGGCTGTTTAGCCGGCCCTGTTGGAAGTCAAAGCACGCCAGGTCCAGGCTGTCTCCGAGGTAGCGCGCCAGCTGCGGCTTGCTGCGGAACTTCTTGCCCGAGGGACTGTCAACCATAAACCACACTCTTCTTACTGCAACTCTTGCTCATTGCCAATCCACACGCTTAACCTACTGCCTGCTCTGCCCTCTCGCCCAAACCACTCTGCAAAGAGAGCGGCCACTTGAGGCTTGGTCACATGGAGCAATTTCATCGGTGCCATTTGAATAGTAGTGAGAGTAACTCGATTAGCAGCTTTAAACAGCAACCATTCAATCAGAATATGTTCTATTCTGAGCGCGATAAACATGCAATTTTGACAATCGCTTGACCTATTTGCCAGTCAAATGACCTCATTGCCACTGTACGACATTAATATCGTCATGTACGACATCTCAAATCGCTATTTGTTAAATGTTTTTGGTTTGTTTCATATGCAATATTTTACTCAGTACTACCTTCACAGTTACAGCAGCTCGTGTGACTGCTACTATCAAGTTCAACAAGTGGCATCACTTGCCACGGCTCCGTGCG
Source organism: Limnephilus marmoratus (assembly GCA_917880885.1). NCBI lineage: Eukaryota > Metazoa > Arthropoda > Insecta > Trichoptera > Limnephilidae > Limnephilus > Limnephilus marmoratus. The sequence goes on along the minus strand of OU862918.1, from coordinate 26,975,128 downwards.
ACTGAGATTTATCAACACGTTCCCCTGCCCAACACGTTCCCCTGTCTTTTCGCGTTGTCCGAATGTCACGTCAGTTTTCTCAGTGACTGGGTCAAACGCTAGGCGAACCATTAGCGTGTAGTGGGTAATGCAGTCACCACACAACCAATCATTATAAACATGTGATACGATATGGCACTTAGGAGGTCTCGCTAGACATTTTAGCAAATCATCTCGCCGAGAGTCCAGAGCAGGCATAAACAATGATTGATTTTGACACAGTTGTATATTTCAAAATACACACACACAGGACACAGTTAAATTAGTAATCATTATTTTAGCATTCATATTGGGCAAGAAGTATAATTGAAGGGAACATGGCGGACTTTGTGACAGGTTTGGTAAATGTGGCTTCGCTAGTACGAGGTGATCACAGGAAACAGAAAACCAAATTCCTCAATAATTCAAGGATAATTTTTTTACCTTCTTGCCTGATATTTTAAAATGAATCCACGAGCTTATTAGGTTACAGAAATTTAATAAAAGATGGGGCTAAAGTTCGGTTTACGGGATAGTCCTAGATAATTTTTTTTTCTTTTTTTATACTAATTATGGGCCGGAAAATCCGAATCTGAAAGAATTAGGCGTCGGCAAGCAATATTAACTGAATAACATGACTTTAAAATTTTCTATAAACCCAAAGGAAAACACGTCATTTGAATGTATTGACATAACAAGTCACAGAAAAACAAGAAAGATGTTACACCACATAAAATTAAGTGTTGCCATTAAGCAATAATATCAATAACACTTTCTTTTCTATCACAAACCATGTTACACAAACCTAGTGTAGCCGCTAAACTACTTGAAATCTGGGATGTTTTTTTGCCGTGACGCGAGTAGGCGCTACGAAGGGGGCACTTTCTTTTCTATCACAAACCATGTACATTGATATTGGTGACCGGTGTACTGCTTATATTATTGATAATGGCAACACTTAATTTTATGTGGTGTAACATCTTTCTTGTTTTTCTATGATTTGTTGTGTCAATGCATTAAAAATGACGTTTTTTCCTTAGTGTTTATAGAAAATTTTAAAGTCGTGTAATTCAGTTAATATTGCTTGCCGACGCCTAATTCTTTCAGATTCGGATTTTCCGGCCCATAATTAGTATAAAAAAATAAAAAAAAATTATCTAGGACTATCTCCCGTAAACCGAATTTTTTCCAAAGATGGCATGAAAGTAATTTTATTACAAACGTAAACACAACATTGCGAGAACGAAATGGATTAAACGTGAATGGTTTTGTGTTAGAACTGACACAAAGAAACATAATTTTACCTTAAAGGAATCAAATCAAGTCTTTTCTTGTAACTTAAGTTTTCATAAAGTGAACAATATAGTAAACTTTTAGAACAACTGGCCACGATCAATACAAATATTAAAAAAAAAAAAAACACTTTGATTCGATCTAATTACTAAAAATACAACTACGGTGAAACCCTGATAAGATGATTGGTTTTTTCGGTCTCTCAGCCCAAAATTGGAATAATTTTTACCACATATAGGTTTTCCTGTTCAAGTTTGTTTTTTCCGATCCCTTAGAAAACTTCTTAAGAGGGTTTCGCTGTATTTGCATTCGGAGGGAATGGAAAGCAATGCATTTAAAATTACAATAACAAAATGATCATTTGCTTTCTCATGGGACATTTTGTTATGATCACGGACATATGAATATATCTGGACCTGCCCTAAGTGATAAAAACGTATTATTTCCCCCTCGCCATGAAACCAGCTGGAGCTCCTCCTTGGCGCCAGTTCGCCCCATGTGGAGGGGATAGAGAATCGCTTGAATCTAAAATGTGTGACGTCATCATTCTTGCCGTGAGCAGCGCGAAGCTAACATCTATACATTTAACGAAAAAATAACACGCCAAAACAGTAGCTTGTGCTATACAACATACCTACATATCAATGTGCACATAGCGAATGTGGGCGGTTCCTTAGTGTGCTCGTCGCTGGTTACAGGGGTAAGTAAATTATGAAACATTTGTAAAAGTGTCTTAACTAAACACGGCAACAAAATATTGCTATGTGAAAACGAGCGAATCTTTTTGGGGTGTACATTTGGCCTACGCAAATATTTTATTATCGTGGCAAGCAATTCGCGCTCCCATGTAAAAAGGTCTATTCATTCAAAGCAGATTTTGGTTTTAAGAACTAAATGGTGATATTATAATGCGAGATGCCTATATACTGTCAGATTGATTTTTCAACTAATCACAGTCTTCTTCCCCTCTTCGCCCCCCCATAGTTTGGTTTTACCCCTCACCTGTATCTTCTGGTCTATCCATTTGGATGTCTATGGTTATGATAGTTTTCCTGATATTTCATATTAAATATAAAGCATGTTTTTAGGCAAGTTTTTTGAAAATTAAAGATAATTTTTGAAGTTAAAAAAATATATTTTTATAATTTTTGGTATATGCCTTAACTTGCCTAAAAACGCAATTTGTATTTAATATAAAATATCAGGAATACCGACGTATCAATCATTGAAAAATATCTAAATATGACCAGAGAATTTCAGAAATAGGCTATTTTCGTCAATAAAAAGTCACAAAATTTCGTCAGGCACAAAATTCTCACCGTTTCGGGACATTCCACGGACGAGCCATACAGCTACAGGACGAAGGAAAATACTCACGCGCAAATGGCCGCAAACTCATACTCGTAATTGAAATTTTGAATGCAATATTTTCCATTGCCCTGAATGTTAATAGCTGTCTTTTATAGTAATGAAGGTGAATTTAAAAGATTTTTCTAAAGAATATTTCTTATGAAGCGTGTCCAGTGATTTCAAAAGTTCACCGAATGGCATTATAAATAAAATAATAAAATGGACTGGAGTTCCTTATTGTTATTTTAAATGCTTCATTTAAATTCCACCCAAATGCAAATAGTTGTCTTTTATTGGTTGAATCAAAGTGTTTTTTTTCTTTCAAAAAAATATTCACATAAAGCGTGGCCAGATGTTCTAAAAGTTTACCTATTGTCTGTATGCCAGATACCTTGTAAATTTATTTTGAGTCATCTAAATTATTATAAGGTACGTCAAATTATATTACGTAGGAATGTAAAATATTGTAATGGGTATTACACCTTCGGGTATAAAAAACATCTTATACAGCTGTATACAAAACATTAAAATTATAAAGATAGTAATGTTATAAAGGTAGAGAAGGACACACTGCAAACAAACTTGTATTTAAATTTCAAGTTACCATCCACAAGCAAACCAAAGTAGTTTAGGAGTTTTTCTTTAGAACACTAATAAACGATACCATGCACATAGTAAATAAATTACCTTACTGACCCGTATCGATAAAAAGTAATAAAACTACGGGAATACGGCTGAACTTATGTAGACTTCATTTAAAAATAATTACCTGTAGTAGTAAACGTCAACTTTTCCTGCAGACAAACCAGACTTTCTAAGAACTTCTTCTCTTTGCCAGCCTTTGGGCAAAGCAGCACAATCTGTTTTTTTCTTTTCAATCGAAACACTCATGACTTAAAAATACTTATAGTAACTTAACATAAATTTGCTGATGTAACTAAAGTACAATTTTATATATTATAAGCTCGATTCGACTGAACCCATTTTTAATTACAAAACAATGCAAACATAAATAAACCAATCCCAACTGCATAAATAAACGAAAAACGAACGCTGTCTCCCCGTCCCGAAAATCAATTTGTCATAGATGAAAACCATAAATAAACATGAAAATGAAAACCATAGACGAAAACTAATGAAAGATGGACGAATGGGGTATAGTAGCATAAATAAACCGTAATGTTAAGTTGGCTCACCTGGGTTAAAGATTTCGTGGGTGGACTGCTTTATTTTGAGATAATAAATATCCCAAAATATCCATAGATATTATTTTGACGTGTCAAAACTTCTGCGAGTGGCTTCTGTCAAACAAAAGTCAATTCGTGAAAACAAAAGCAATATTTTGTCCGCCGTTTATAAATGTATGTAGGTTTATTTAATATATCTGTTAAATTTAAACATCAAGGTGGTTAAAATTTCAAAATGGAATACCGTGATGTATGTTTTGAAATAGAAAATGATGAGTTCTACAGAGAGTACCTCCTCAATGATAAGCCTAATTTTGAAGAAGATCTTAATGCAACCGAAAAAGTTAATAAACTTACGAAAGGTATCGAGAAACTGAATTCAGAATTGGAATCCCAAGTTTTATCAAAACATCACGATCTTTTGACTCAAGCCAGTCATGCTACCAATCTTGAGAAAGTTATCGGCTCTATGCACATAGATGCCCAAAGCTTATTGACTGGGGTTGAAAAACTGCGTTCTCAGGTGCTCATACCTTACAATGCACTTGAAAGCCAAACAATTGTCCTGGGAAGGATTCAAAAGGTCTGTCACATAATGCGAGACGCTTCAAAAATCGTGCAATTATGTAAAATAATCCCAGATCTTAATGGAGATTCGAGTGCTCAAGCCAATTTGCTCTACAACATAGAACAGCTCCTTGGAGATAACGATTTTAGCGGAATTGATTTTTTATTGGAACATTTACAAGTTGTCGCAGCCAAGAAACAGGAGCTTGTTGAAAATGCTTCCCACCAATTATACGCGGGGCTGAACTCCGGAGATAAGCTTCTGTTGCTTTCAAGTTTTAAAGTTTTTAGTAATCTGCAATGCGCTAAGGAAAAGATTGATGATGTTGTCTCATCTGTCTTGAAAGATGTCAGTCAGGACATTAAATCGGCGTTTGATATTAGGAATGTGAGTGAGCCGAAGAAGCAGGGAGACCAGGGGAAGGTCGGGCCGGGGAAAGCTAATGTCATGAATATGCAGTCGTACAGAGTCCGCTTCTGGGAAAACATGGAAAAACTATTTAATGAAAACTTGTATTTGAGCTGCAAGAAGATTATCCTTTTACAAAAGGCCTTCAACGATTTGAGGAGTTTTGAAAGTTTTCATAATTTTGCCAAATCCTTTTGGGGACAACTTTCGAGCACTTTCAGCACGGAGTTGAGGAAGAGTTCCGGCTACGCAAACCAATGTGTCGAAGTGGACTATCCAAAGTTGCTAAAATGTTACAATGACTTGACCGTGAAGCTGCACTACAAGGACTTTGAGGTACAAAGGGATCTGCTGTCTTCGTGGGAAAATTACTTCCTGTCCAAATCTTTGGAGAAACTTCTGGACCCCGTGAGAGCCATGTGGAATACCAACCAAGTACCCAAGTCCGAGGACATGGATGCCGCAGTGAGGATGGTGTCTGCAGCTCTCAGTGTTTCCCTGGGCGACAAGCGGCTCAGTATAGCCCTGGCCACCAGTATCGCCAAGAGTGTCAAACAAATGAGTGCGGAAGCTGAGCAACGAGTTTGTTTAGATAATGATGTTGGACAAATCGTGGAAGCTCCGTCAACTTCTCAGCAAAGAAATGCCGACATATCAAATGCCTTGTATTACTTTACAACCCAAATTACACGTGTCATAACAAACATGTCCAGCATTCTGCAATCGGAGAGCGTCAGCATTATTCAAAACAGTCTCAAAGATATATCAAACATTTTAATTTTACAACCCTTTTGCACTTCTATAAATTCTGCTGTTGACCTGATTTTGGGAAGCATGCACAGCGAAACCGAACTCAACAGGAGCGATTTTCCAGAAAATGTTACATACTCTTTATACCTACGAGAGTTGCAGCAGTTTATAACTAGATGCAAAGAAATATATTTGTCTCTGTACCGAGATGTGGTGGCTGTGAATAAATGCTGCGAAGACATAGCTACCCATTGCATAAAGACATTTGTTCAGAATGTTTGTTCCCTGCGGCCAGTCTCTAACTACGGAAGGAACAAACTTCAGGTAGACTGCAAACAGTTGGAGATTGCTTTAAAACCTTTGGTTTCTGATCTAACCTCGCTGGATTGTTACAGAGAAGTTAAAGCATTGTCGGCGTTATTAAACTTAACCCCCAGTGAGATATTTGACAGTCAATCCAAAGGGGGATCTTTGCCCCATTCTTTAGTAATGATGATGCTGTTCTCATATGGAGGGCCAGATCTAATGTCGCCCCATCGGTGCGCCGGCTGGTCCCACCAGAAGTTAATATCCTGGCTGGTAGATCATCCCAATGAAAGGGAACGGTTAGAGTTCATTGCCGGTGCTTTGCAAAGGTACCAGAGCCACATAAGGCAAAATAACATTAGTAAATATGATGATGTTTATCCTATCTTGCTGCAACTGCTGGAAGATGGGAGGAAACAATGCAATGTTGAATTCCTGAACATAGTTCAATCATGCGTATAAGTGAAAGAAGTTCTATTTGTCATAAACATCACATTATGTAATTATTGTTGCTGAAACTGTCCATTCACGGTGGTGAAGACATCTGTACAACATTTCCCATTCAATTTAGTGTATATAACGGTAATTGTTCGGAACAAACGTCAACGGTTAATACGCACTTTTTTTGATAGAACTTTTAGATTCTTCTTAATTACCAGAAAAGACAACTATTTGCATTGGGGGAGGTTGAAAATGTTACATTTTTAATTTTATTTACGTAAATTGAAAATTTGCTTTCACACTGTCAAATCACTCTGTTTGCAGTTCGGAACAAACGTCAACGCACTTTTTTTGATAAAACTTTTAAAATTAAGATAATATACACAAGCCCGCTACACAAACCCTGCTTTGCCAGACAAACCATTCAAAAACGTAGGCTGTTTTTTAAAGTAAAGATAACATACACAATCCCGTTACATAACCGTTGACGTTTGTTCCGAATATTTACCAAAATAACTAACAACAGTAAACATAATTTTTACATAGCCTTGGGAACGAAGGTTGCCATTGAAGATTGACAAAAACATTACCAAAATTAGTATTTATTTTTTTCACAAATTTGCCATTCTTTAGAAGTGAAATGAACCCATGCTTTGAGTAACTAACCATTACGCCGAATCTGCAGGGGTAGGCAGAGGACGGACCGCTAAACAACTCGATCTTGGCACACACTCCTTGCCTCGTTCACATTCATATATCGTCTCGTACATGCTCTTCTATTATTTCTTCACAGGTCCGACCGAAGTATCTGATTCACTTGGTCGTGCCATGTCTTCCTCGGGCGTCCCCGATTTCTTGCTTCTGCTTTGAGTAAGCTGTTGCAAAATGACTTACATTATTTTAACATGTTTATTAAAAATAAAACACAACTTCTCTGATTATGCTTACGATTCTGAACATATGAAGGCCCGTTCCACCAAATTTTATTTGTTGCCTTATATTAATGTGTATATTATCTTGTATATTATTTAATAAATAAAAATCATAATTAAACCATGTTTTATTTTATATTAAATTGTCTTTATTAAATTCAAATAGGTGTACATACTTTTATGAAAAATATTGCAGTAGTAAAGAAAAAATAATAAACAAAGTAAGAATTAATATTCCTAATAATCTTTAAAAGCGGTAAATGTATTTTTCGGTAACCGAATAAACTAGAATAGTGACAAAACAGGACATGATAAAAGAATAGGTTTGTTCAATGTTCTGTTTTATCCTGGTACCGTTGTACATTTTTCAGTTGTTAAAGCTTAAACCTTATTGTTCTTGTCTTTGGGCTGAACGTGGATGATGATCTTGATGCCTTGTCCAGCCTTGGCGGCCTCAAAGGCCTTTTGGGTCTCCTCGATGGTGAAGTGGTGGGTGATGAGAGGTTTCACGTTGATCTGTCCACTTGCCACCATGGCCAGAGCGAGGGGATAGCTAAAATAATAACATAAGACCATTAACACATTTAATTCTGTTATAAAAATATGGTACCGCCGCCCCGGGAATTGTTTATTGGATAACCGGGCCCAGTTTTATGGGGTGAGGTTTGTCTAGCTAGGTCTTGGCGGCGGATGCGTCCGCCCACCTACTGCATGGCAGGCCAGATCGAGAGAAACTAGTTGAGGGAGACCTTTTGACCTCTCCAGCCAGACTTTCACTGTAGTTGGAGAGATTGATTCATATGTCTGTCACTCCTGGACCCCCAGTTTCCTCACACCTTTTTCCTTTTCAGAACTTCCTCCCCTTTCCTCTCCCACACAGCATCCCCTAAGATGACATAGGCCTTAAGGGAAATAATTTTTTTCATAGCCTCCTGTGTGGAGCTAATGTAAAAAAAAACAGAGTGCAATTCACACACGGTATAAGTAAAACCTTCAGAAAAAGAAAGTAGACAATAGTGGGGAGACTACTAAGCACCACACAAAGAGGAGACCGACTATACTATCTCATTCTCTCGCAGGCTAAATCCTATAGATGTATGTGTTTTTCTGTTTAATGTCGCTATTTTTTGTTTCGAGTTTCAAATCACAACGGTGCTAAAGAAATTTTCACTTAAAAAAAAAACATGGTGGATAAGTTCTCCAGAGTACTGTGTAAAATATAGTGCTTTATCTATGGAAAAAGAAAAAAATGGAAGATAGCTTCCATTGTATAATGTACATTACCTTCATCAAAAAGTTTTAGGACTTTATTCATAAAAATCGAAAATACAAGTTTATTCTTCAAAATCGATATGGTTCCCCTTCAATCGATTGGATCAACGCTTGATCCAATCCTCGAAACACTGCTCCTACTCAATTTTCGGTAAGTCCATCAGAGCTGTTTTCAATTTTTTTAATGACTTCCTCCCGGGTGCTGTAACGCGTTCCGTGAAGCATCGTGGTGCAAAATTGATGCCATTTTCAAACTTGTAAAAAGTCGAAAACACGCACAAAGGTAGATGTACTCAGTACAGCTTAACTTATACAAACGTCAAGCTATGAAGCTGAAATTTGAAGAGAAGTGTCAATGACAGATGTGGTAACCTAATAAAAAAATAAGAATTCCAATCGGATGACCAACAGCGCCACTCGGTTGCCGGTCTTTGATCACGGTCAGACAATAAAGCAACCATTTTGTAAGTGCGGTAAGAAATCACTGTCATCACTTGAAATTTCATCTGGATTCTATTTTATTCTAACACAATAAGGAACTCCAGTGAAAAATATTATGGCTTTAAAAAAATATGTTCATATAGATAGACCAATACGCTGATTCTGAATTTAAGTTAAATTTAATAATATTAAACGCAGAGTTTTAAAAAAATTATTAAAAAGTCCATTTTTAATCGGGTCGTAGAAACACGCTGTCAAGTTGGCATTATTGAAATGTTTAGTGTCTGAAATGTTTGAAACGTCACGACACGAGGAACAGTGACATCACCGTAAAGTCATTGTATGGGAATGTAGGTGACACAAGCCATCGTATTAATTTATTTGTTTATTTACACACTGTTTATAGAAATTTAGTTGTTGTGTTTATTGAAACATTATTTAGGCCTAAATAATGTTTCAAAAATAAAGGTATCTCTTATTAGTTTATCTCTATTATTGAAAATATTCAAAAACTACGGCACAAAAAAAAATAGTAATGCTACTTCTAGGGAGAATATTTCGAACACCGAATTCAAAATGGCGGCAGTTGATCAGCTGATTACCCGATCCCATAGTAACAGTGATGACGTCACACTATTCACTCTACATACGGTGGTTTCAGGGGAACTTGAAAAATGAAAACTATGAAAATTATTTTAACTATTAAAACTAAGGAGTCGTCGATTAATCACGTGAGGCTCTTAAGGGGGGGGGGGGGGGGGGGGTTCGGAAAAAATCACGAAATATCACCAGGGGGGGGATATAATGAGATATCACGTGTATTTATTTTTGTGACAATATTCTGAAAACTTCAAAATACTTTGTACTAAAAAAATACACGTGATTTTGGGGGGGGGGGGGGGGGGGGGTTAGACTGAAACCTCACCACATATCACCACGGGGGGGGGGGGTTAAAAAGTTGCTAAAAAACATCACGTGATTAATGGACCACCCCTAACTCTAACTCTAAAAATAAAAAAATGCAGTTATTTAAGTAAGGCCATTATTCATTAAAAAAAAATTAAAAAATTGGACTGGCGATCTCTATTCAATTACGGATTCCTTATTACCTATACACTTTGTGGATCGTGTATAATTAAACCATAAAGCATGCTGTGAAAATTTTAAACTCTTCTCTGGCCTCTGCGTTTTCTCCCTCCTACAACATCCTCACTCCTTCCTCTCATCAAAAAGACCCTCCACATAGCATCTTCAAAGATGACACAGGCCCTGAGGGAAATTGTTTTCCCCAGGGCCTCCGGAAGATATTGAAAAAAACAAAACTTGTGCACATTTCAAAACTAATTTTAAAAATATAATTGTAAATGTACACTATAAATGTCTCAAAACAACAGATAAACTGATATACCCAAAGTAAGGATTGTAATACTGAGAATTGGCAGTTAAAAAAATAAATAATTAGCCTCACTAATTAACAACTAATTTTAGAGTGATCGGAAATATGCAATATTTTGTCCAATGGCGGATTTCAACCAGAGCTACAAGATGGTGTTAAAAATGCAATAAAAATGGCCAGTAACCAGTTGTTCCCCCCAGACATGTTGTCACCCTTAAAAAGGTGTTTTGCCCATTACCCACTACTGTTTGGGAAAATGATGTTTCTGCAAATTGTACTGTATCATAGGCCATCGTGTATCATAGACCATTCCGTGATCGTAATTATTCCGGTAGTTCCAACTATTTAACAGGTTTTATAAACTGGTCCCCCGTTGTAAAATCCAAGTTTTTGACCTTGGTGAACCTGTTCCGTGATCGTAATTATTCCGGTAGTTCCAACTATTTAGCATGTTTTATAAACTGGTCCCCCATTGTAAAATCCAAGTTTTTGACCTGGGTGAACCTGTTCCGTGATCGTAATTATTCCGGTAGTTCCAACTATTTAACATGTTTTATAAACTGGTCCCCCGTTGTAAAATCCAAGTTTTGACCTTGGTGAACCTGTTCCGTGATCGTAATTATTCCGGTAGTTCCAACTATTTTACATGTTTTATAAACTGGTCCCCCGTTGTAAAATCCAAGTTTTTGACCTTGGTGAACCTGTTCCGTGATCGTAATTATTCCGGTAGTTCCAACTATTTAGCATGTTTTATAAACTGGTCCCCCATTGTAAAATCCAAGTTTTTGACCTTGGTGAACCTGTTCCGTGATCGTAATTATTCCGGTAGTTCCAACTATTTTATATGTTTTATAAACTGGTCCCCCGTTGTAAAATCCAAGTTTTTGACCTTGGTGAACCTGTTCCGTGATCGTAATTATTCCGGTAGTTCCAACTATTTTACATGTATTATAAACTGGTCCCCCTTTGTAGAATCCAAGTTATTGACCTTGGTGAACTTCTGCATTTTGAAAAAACAAACCAAAATCTAGTTTTTCCCAAATATTTCTATTCCAATGCAAATTTTGGATAAAGTGTCTTTTCGGATAAATTTTCTACATCTTTTTTATTTGCAATTATTTTGATCTAATGGGTATCGAGATATAACGTCGTATCAAGTAAATTGCAAAACTAGGTTTGGTTTTTTGTGAAAATCTCGTTTCCAATGCGATTTCGAGAAAAAATAAAGAAAGCATAAAATTTGATGAAAGAGGTGGGTGTTTGGGGTCGTCTAAATCATATGATGTTTTTTAGCAACTTTTTAACATCCTCCTCCCCTGGTGATATGTGGTGAGGTTTTAGATTACCCCCCCCATACCCAAAATCACGTGCATTTTTTTAGTACAAAGTATATTGACATTTTCAGAATATTATCTTTAAATACAGGTATAATCTGATTAAATTTTGGAAAATTAAGCATTAAAATTTCCAGAGAGATATTAATGTTTCTCTGGAAATTAAAAAAAACCCTTTTACCTAAAGGTTGCAGGTTGTTTTTGACTGGCATTTGGTTTAAATAAATACATGTGATATCTCATTATATCCGCCCCCTTCCTTGTGATACTTCGTGATGTTTTTCCAAACCCCCCCCCCTCTTTCGAGTATCACATGACGACATGGACGACCCCTTTTATTTTTTTAATATTTTTTTTTACTGACAAAAAGTATAAATACATAATATTATATTTATCCTTGTTTATCTTATAACCACTGGAGCGATTATGGTCGCAAAATGGACCACTATTATTTTTCTGTGATTGATAGCAGTCAAAAATTGAACCATATTTTCCTACCATTCATAAAACATTTATTGTAATTATTTAAAAAATTTCCATGACCAGCCATTTATTTTAAAAGAAGCTATTGAAATGCTTTATCTATTATGAATTTTTGATAAGCTGTTTACGTTAAAATTAAGTCCCTTTTCCATAGATATGCACCTTTCATTATCAAGGATACCACAGACAACATACAGAAATCGAAAATATTCTATGTAGACCCAAATAAGTACCCCTCACAACAGTTTCAATAACAATATCTTAATATTTTTGAATATCTCAATAATCTTTAATATTTCTTTTTATAAATCCTACAAATATAACGGTAAAATACAATTCATTGGCTATATAGCACTATAATAGTATACTATACTAGTCTCCATGTTAAAATTCGAAAAAAAATGATCTTCTGGGAAATCATGAGCAATGGAGGCAAATTTATTTATTTGGCGTGGTCGCTCCAGTGGATAATACATTTATATTATTAGATTATCTGTGGCGGGTGGCTATTTTTCATACTTGACTTTCAAAATAAGAGGAAAATTACTGTATTTTTTTTTACATTAGCTCCACACCGAAGGCACTGATAAAAAAAAAATCCTCAAGGCCTGTGTCATCTTTGGGGATTCTGTGTGGAGGGTATTTTAGGAAAAGAAAGGAGAAGTTCTGGGAAGGAAAGAGGTATGAGTGATGGGTAAGAATTTGGGGATAATGTGTCCACGAGTGACGGATGTATGATATCCATCCTTCCCACTGTGGTGCAAGCCGATGGGTCGAGAGAGTCCGGCTGGAGAGGTCTAGGTTAGGTCTCGCCTTATGCATTTGCCGCCAAGACCTCGACAAACCTCATCCCATGAATCTGGGCACCCCTGCTAAATCACCTAACGTAGCGAACTACTTGGGGTGACCTATGGCCTATGGCAGGGGTGTTGGTTATCCAGTAAATGGTTCCCGGGGCAGTGGTACCCATACCAGCCTCTCAAATGTGAACTCTATATCAATCTAGACATATCAGTCTACATCTGATTTCGAAAAACTATTTGAAAATCCGGGAAATGCCGGGGATTTCTGCTACTTTGTACAAAAAGTTAAAAATAGAAATCCAAAGATTCAATATTTTCATAAATAAGCATCCTTCAAAATAAATCAAAATAAATGTAGTAATACCATCTAGCACCTAGCATCTCAACACATATGAGACTCCTCAGGCTGAGATGGGTTGGGCATGTACAGAGAATGCCGGATACACGCGTCCCAAAAAGAATTTTGACTGGACACCCAGGTGGAAAGAGAAAAATGGGAAGACCCAGACTGAGGTGGGAAGACGAAGTAAGAGAGGATGCAGCACAGCTTCTCCAGGTACCAGGAGGTACAAAGCCGCTGAGGTCAGGAGGAGTTGGAGGCGACTGTTGCAGGAGGCCAAAGCTCGATATGGGCTGTAGCGCCATCGAAGAAGAAGAAGAATACGACATAAACAAACACAAAAGTCTGCAGCAAGGTCGATGATGTTTCCATTATGATTTTTCACAAATTATGAAGCTATTTTTCAGAGATAAAATAAATATATTTGCAAGTGACCAAATGACAAGCTACACTAATATTATTAAAATATACAACGTGTCCGGAAACTCGTAGTACAAGCGGGAAACTAGTGAATCTACATCACGTAGAGAACCCAAAAAACTTATTTTTTTCGGTCTGAGCATTTCGATTTTAATATTATTTTTTTTCTATTTTTCCATTTTTTCGGCAACTAAAGGGTTAAAATTTTTTTTGAGCCCGGTTTACCCTTCGTTGCATTTTATAAGACATTACACAGCTGAAATCAACCCCCTAGTGAAAATTTTTTTCAAATTTACCCAAAAAAATTCCAACTTCGGACCCGATTTACTCGAAAACGAAAGCTCAAATCAAAAAATGTTTAACCACAAAATCGACTCCAAATGTGATGTGGATTCTCCAGTTTCCCGCTTGTACTACGAGTTTCCGGACACCTTGTATAGGTATTATTTCCTTGCCAAGAAATTTTTTTTATAATAGCTGCATTTTTTAAACTTCAAAAGTGAAAAAGTTCAAGCGATTGTAGGAGCACTGACCATAAATAACAATAATATTGATAACCTAATGTTGAATAAAAATGGGACCCACGTCAATGATTTATACTCTATCACTAAAACATAACAAACGTCTAATTAAAAAATGTTTAATTGATATTATCATTTTAAGCACATGCCGTACGTAATAAAATGATTTTTTAATTTATTCCAATACAGAGTGCGTTATCATTTTGCACTGTGCGTAAACATTTGATAAAAGTTAATTTATCTCGGTAATTTAAATAAGTTATCATTTTTATAACAGCATAATCATGCTTGATATTTTATGACATAAGACGTAGATATAATTTCAAAGAGATAATATTAATAAATACTAATTACTGTTGCTGGTGAAAATTTTATTATATAATAATATCAATAATTTATGGTTTATTATTGTTTTGAATGATCGTAAAAATATTTCAGTATTTACACAAAATATGTATTTGTAATGAGAAATGTAAATTTTTTTGTTAAAACAACCGTTACTAATTACTGTACAGATTGACAGACTCACTTTGCAGTTAGGGTCGTCGCCACTGTATATATTTTGGATACAGAAAATTTATGGTTTAAAAATATATAGTTTAACACGGGCATTAGCCTAGTGTCGTAGTAAAAAAAAAACATAAAAATTGTACTTTCAAGAATTCTATGAATAATAATTTTTTTTTTAAAGTTTTGTTTAAATGAGATTACCATATAAGAGTCGTGACTGTCCGGAGTCAGTGGTGCTATGGCATCCTGATTTGGGGTTTGTTGTGAGGTCGAATGGGGTGGGGAAAGGAATCAGCCGAGCGATGCTATATCTTTTGTGGGATCGTTATTAGATAACGGACGTGATCTCCTGTCAGATTTGTGTGATTTTTATGGCTATTATTTGCTTTTTCTATGCACAACATTAAATGAATAAATAATCATGCATACTTGCAGGAATTCGTGTTTAAAACGATCTAAACTTAAATATGTAAAAATCCCACAAATCTGACAGGAGATAACGTCCGTTATCTAATAACAATCCCACAAAAGATATAGAATCACTCGGTAGATGTAAAAGAAGGTTGGGAAGTACCTGGCTGTAAACTATTCAGATCTCGTCACCAAAAAGCCATTTCAAGCAAAGTTCAATTCCCAATGGTGGTCTTTCACCAGGGCGATACTGACAGAATCTATTACTCTGTTCATTAGTTATTTCCTATTTTAGCAGCCTGGGAGATAAGTATGTCAAGTTGTACAGTAATTTTATCAATTGTAGAAGTGAGTACTTACTCATTGCAGTATCTGAAGATGCCCCGGATATCGACCTCCCTGGCAAGAGCATGCTGAAGTGGAACCTTCACTTCCGAAGGTCCCATGCCAATCATCACGGCCACACCGCCCGAGCGAGTAGCCTTAAAAAAAACAAACCTTTACAATGCTGGTCGCTTGAACACAATCTATCGCATCGCGCTATACTTTTTGACACAATGCATTTATTTATTTATTTACGGACAAATAGTCCAATTAACAATATAACAATAACACGAATAGAAAAAAAAGAGAGATCACAATGAAAGGAGATTACATATAGATGAAGAGCATTGACAAAAACCATATAATATAAAAGTACATAGAGAAGATAACTATAAGTAGCTTGAAGATGGATTTAAAAAGACTTTAAAAAACCGCATTGCGTAATGACTGCCGAAAGTCATTTAGGCTTACACCAAAAAATTCAATGCTTTGATTTGTGTTGACAAGTCTCGACATTCTGGATAAAGGAGAATGATATCCATAATTAGTAGAATGTTGATTGAGGAACAGCAATTCATTATTTCGGAGTCTACGGGAAGGAACGTTGAACTGGATGAGTTGTAACAAAGCAGGTGTGTCAGTAATACTGTTGATAATTTTGAAAATGCACATTAGATCAAAGTCCTTTCTACGTTTTTCTAAAGAGGAAATGTTTAAAATTTGTTCAATTTCATCATACAAGTATTCTCCTCTTTCAAGTCCTAACCTCCAAGCAATTCCTCGTAGGAAGCGATGTTGTACAGATTCGATGTAACAAATGTGGATAGCATAAAAAGGAGACCAAATGACACTAGCATATTCAAGGTGAGGGCGGACCAGCGAACAGTAAAGAGTTTTAAGTGTATTTATTTGTTTAAAGTCAGAGGTAATTCTATGAACGAAGGCGAGTAGTTTAAGTGATTTGTTTACGATGTTATTAATGTGATCCCGGAAAGAAAGTTTACAATCCAGAGTGACCCCAAGGTCCTTGATAGATGTGACAGTAGAGAGACAAACATTATTTAGTTTATAATCAAACTGAATAGGTTTTTTGGTTCTATAAAAGGACAAAATTTTGCATTTATCAACATTAAGTTCCATGCAGTTAACTTTGCACCAATCATTATATGAATCAATATCAAGTTGAAAAAGAGCATGAATCACACACGCGACAGCCTCGTATCTGTCATGGTGATGGACTCTGTAACGCTGTTTCAAAACATTGGCTAAAGAAGGAGGAAGCGCATAATAACCTAAATATAAATAACATCTCTGATTTGATTGTCTTTTATAACACACACTGTAATTTAGAACTCTTAGGCGAACCCTACAAGTTCAATAGATGTGTATTGTCTACGGTTGATCTGCGCTTAAACCGCTCAGGTGTGAACGGTCTGAAGGGATTGTATGGAGAGCGATCTTTTATAGTTTATAGGCTTAACTGCGAGAGTGCAATATAATGCCTATAACAACAAACTAACTTAAATGTTTAAATGTGCAATATTATTATTATACCATAACTATGTGTAATCAGATTAGTAGTACTATAAAGATAATATTAATTATTGACACAACCAATTTTTTTTTTTTTATTTTTTTTTTATTTTTTTATTTCATATATTTTTTATTAGTAACAGATATTTGGGTTTTTTTTTGGCTACCACACTAGGCTAAGCCCGTGTTGTGGTAGTCGTACATTTAATATTTTAACATTTCAAAAAATATTAAGAAATACTTAAAA
Source organism: Limnephilus marmoratus (assembly GCA_917880885.1). Classification (NCBI taxonomy): domain Eukaryota; kingdom Metazoa; phylum Arthropoda; class Insecta; order Trichoptera; family Limnephilidae; genus Limnephilus; species Limnephilus marmoratus. The sequence goes on along the minus strand of OU862918.1, from coordinate 26,957,840 downwards.
CTAAAGAGAAAAAAAAGACCATATTTTAAAGAAAAGTAAAAATGAAAATTCAAATTCAAATTTTGAAATACAAAAATTAATAATAAAAATTAAATGTTAAGAACTCAAGTGTTCTGTATAAATTAAAACATATAATTATATAAATCAAAATTAAAAACATATATAAATTTAGTGAAAAACTAAGAGAAAAAAATAACAACATTTTAAAGTAAAATAGAAATACAAATGGAAATTAAAATTTTGAAATGCAAAAATTAATAATTAAAATGTAGTGTTAGAACTCATGAATTCTTTAAAGTGCGTTCGTCCCCTTTCAAAAATCCAATGTTGTACACGTGTTATAAAAAGAAAATTAGAATTACTTGACTTTATGTCAGTACTCAGAGCATTATATATAAATTAAACTTAAGTAAAGGTATTAAGTTGTCTATTTGGTTTGATCATTCGCATGGCAGTGATAAAAGGTAATTTTATTTGTATTTTTTATTGTGTATTTTATTTAGATATAAAATCTGACATCTTATATCTAATGTTTTCTTTTCTATGACTACTACAATATTATTTACTACCTACTGACTAAAATTTGGACTATACAACATTAAGACATAATCCACAAAACTGCAAGACTTTTAGCCTCCTTAACATTTACAGGGAGTTCATTGAACATTTTAAAACCTTTATAATAAATATTATTTTGTGTTGCCGATAAATTTGTTTTAGGAAGCCTAAGATCGTTGCAGTTTCTCGTAGGATAACAATGAACTGTACTGTTGATTCTAACATTATTCAACATATAATCAGGTAACATTTTATTTTTTAACTTTAATAAAAACTAGGGTATTGAAAACTAATCTTTGCCACACACTTAAAATATTGAGTTGGCGTTGCATGGTTTTATCCTGGTATACCTGCTACAGCACAATATAGATCTCATGCCTCTGTTCTGAATTATTTCCATTCTTTTAATTTGTGTTTTATTGCTCAGAAAGATTACACTTGAGCAATAATTCAGATGGGATGCTACAGTTGTGTTATAGACCAATTTCCTAGTTTTAATGTCTAATTTTCCCTTTATCCTACTTAAGAAATTAATCTTTTTGGCAATTTTTTTAGTTACCATTTCAAAGTTAGAGTTAAGTTTTAACTTATTATCGATTATGATTCCCAAATATTTAATTTCTTCTACCTCTTCAATATTTTGATTGTCTATATTTAGGGTGATAAGTTCATTTTGTTTTTTCCCTAATACCATGAATTTACTTTTAGTTACATTTAATTTGAGTTTATTTATGCATAACCATTTAGATATTTCATGAAGTTCACTTTGCATCTTCAATATTATTTGCTATGATATATAAAAGTCAATTGGTACTTACAAATATGGCTACCCTTGCAGTGGACTCTAATCCACTACAATCAAGTGTTTTTTCCGGCTCACATCCCATTGTGGCGTGGATCTTCTTGACGATATCTTCGTCCTTATCTGTGGGCTTGACAAGGAGTGTGTGAGTGGCTCCCAGTTCTTTAGCCAAGGTCAAGCGGCTCTCCACAATATCTATACAAAATAATAAGTAAATATTCAGCACAATACAATGTAGAGTAGTTTTACCATAATAAGATTCTCATTTTGACCACGCTCAAAAATACGTCAATTAATATAAAGATACCAATTTCGTAAAACGAGTAAAGCCGTTGACGTTCAGATGGTGAACGGCTGTGGTAATGCAAAATAGCCGCCCATTTGATTAGATGGTCAGAATACTTTTCCGTGCCGTGAAGTTGAATGAATTAACCCGTCAGGTCTATTTGTTCGGTTTTCAGAATAACTCGTATAGGTCTCTTAGAAATTGTTGTATCTCCCTTACTATCATGTTCAGAAATACGATCTACACAGTGTTGGAAAGAGAAAATACCATATTTTATATTCAAATCTAAAAGCTAATCGCAAAATAATTAAAAAGTACATATTTATGAATCCAAAATTTTCGACCGCAATTTGGAAAAAAAAATAATGAAACTTCGAGAATTTTTTATTAATTATTTTTACATGAGACGACAAAAGAGTTGACGATAACGTTTATAATACATTTGCCTAATAAATTATTTTAGTTTTTTTTTTTCAGTTAAAAAAATGTAAGATGATCGATTTAAATTTTTTTTTATATTTGTATGCAAAATTTTTATATTTCAAAAATTATTTGTTTATTTCGAATTATAAAATTTGAAAGCTTATTTCATCACTTTTCAAAGACAGTTTATAATTTTCGGATGCGTTTAGAAATATTCTGTTTTTTTAGATTTTATTGTAAAACGGAAATATTTTTACCCTTCGATAAAATATTGTCGAGACCTGACGGGTAAAATAATATTTTCTCATTACATTTGTTCAAACAGAAAAAATACCAAATTATTAATAGCTAGTATTGGCCTGCCTCCCATTTGACATTTCCTGAAATATAATTAATTACCTGTAATGAGAACGTTAGCGGCACCCATAGCCTTGGCAGTGAGCAAGGTGACCAGGCCGATGGGACCGGCACCGAGGATCAGCACCGTGCTACCGATGGTCACCCCGGCCCTGCGACACCCGTGCACTCCCACGGACAGGGGCTCCAGCATGGCACCCTCCTCCATACTTACGTGGTCGGGGAGTCTGCCATTACAAACTTTTATTAGATTATGAAAAATCATATACACAAAACATGTTTTTTAATATAAATTGACAAATAACATTATGTATCAATAGTTGTCAAGATTAAGTCCGATATACGTCATATCAGTTTGGGAGGCTGGAATGGGTACCGGCGCCCCGGGAACCATTTATTGGATAACCAACACCTCTGCCATAGGTCACCTCAAATGGTTTGCTACATTTGGTGACTTATTAGAGGTGCCCGGGTTCATGGGGTGAGGTTTGTCTAGGTCTTGGCGGCGAATGATCTGGACACACTGAATCCTAGATTCCTACCCACCCCTCATACCTTTTTTTTCCGAGGACTTCCTGTCCTTCCTTTCCTTAAAAAGACCCTCCACACAGCATTCCTAAAGATGACACTGGCCCTGAGGGAAATTATTTTCCTCAGGGCCTCCTGTGTGGAGTTAATGTAAAAAAAATATATTTAATATAAATACAACGTGTCCGGAAACTCGTAGTACAAGCGGGAAACTGGTGAATCTACATCACGTAGAGAACCCAAAAAACTTATTTTTTTTGATCTACGCATTTCGATTTTAATATTATTTTTTTTCCATTTTTCCTTTTTTTTCGGTAACTAAAGGGTTAAAAAAAATTTTGAGCCCGGTTTACCCTTTGTTGCATTTTATAAGACATTACACAGCTGAAATCAACCCCCTAGTGAAAATTTTTTTCAAATTTAACCAAAAAAATTCCAACTTCGGACCCCATTTACTCGAAAACGAAAGCTCAAATCAAAAAAAGTTAAACCAAAAAATGTGATGTGGATTCTCCAGTTTCCCGCTTGTACTACGAGTTTCCGGACACCTTGTATACTTCAGTTTACAAACCAGGCAGATTTTAAATAGAATGGTTTAAATAGGTTTAAATATTTTAAATATCTTTGCATTTTATCACAAGACAAATAATAAAATTTAACAGAAAGTTTTTGCAAGATAAGAAGTATAAATAAACAGCTGTACTTTATTATGCACCTCAAACAGTCTCTTTAAAAACTTTGCAAGATTTTAATATATTTTTCAAGAATTTTAAATCATAATAATATGTTAGCAGAAAAAAAAAGAGTGACATTTTTAGTACATTTCTCATGAAAATAATGCTCTTCAGTATGAATTTAACAAGTTGCTTGAGAGAGTGTCTGTGGCGGGAGGGCATGGATTTGATATAATACAAATCTTCAGATTTATTCCGAGAAATGAAATTTTGCGCCTTGACCTTCAAAACACGAGGAAGGTCAATGTCTAGATCTGATTAGGAAAACTCTGCTTAAGCCCGGGCAACGCCGATAATATGAATATAAGAACTAGTTGCTGCTGAGTTTTGATTCTTTACTTGTATTTTCAGGAAAGCACAACCCTAAAACTTCTTCACAATATTTTTCACCTCTTACTTAAGATTCTTAAGAGGAACGGCTGCTCAGCCTTTTTCCTACAAATCCTAAATTTTGATTTGAGGCCAAAATACTCAACCAAACTTAAAAATTATTTTTTTAATCAAAAATTTTATCAAAAATTTAGTACAAATGAATATGTGCCACTTTATTCTATTGTATTTAAAAAAAAAATATAGGACATTAAAAAAACTATTTTTCATGATGAAAGAGGCAACTTTGGCAATTAACCGCTCAGGTGCCGCTCGTGCGCCGGCGTATCATGAGACTTTACACGCGATTTTGACCCTTATGTATAAAGAAAGTGTATGAAGAACACGGTCTGAATCGCTTGCTCTATTATCGCTCTTTACCATAGAGAAAACCGCAATGCGTCTGGTCACTCCATATAATTTATATTAATGGTTTACCGGAGCGCGGGAACGTGCGCAGTTCTTGCGCATGCGCGGGAAAAATTCCTTTAACTGCGGTTTTGACCTTTCTATTGTTCTAAATTTCTCAAGGACAGTGTCAGAATCGCGAGACACGAAATGTCACGTGGTGTCATAATGCCGCGTTTTGATTGGTGGTGCTTTTTGCTGGCATACCCCGGCATTCAACGAGTTAATTGTGAGTTAACGATAAAATTATTTGAGAAAAAAACTTTATTTACTACATGAGGAAACATAAAATAAAAAATTATTAAAAAAAGTATTTTCATGGGTATAAATTTAAATTACAAATGACCGATTTATGTCGGAACACAAATTGATCAATTCTCGCAAAAATAAAACTTAAAAATTGAATTCTTTAGTAACCTATACACGGTATCCGGAAACTCGTAGTACAAGCGGGAAACTGGTAAATCTACATCACATTCGGAGTCGATTTGTGATATAATTTTTTTGATTTGAGCTTTCGTTTTCGAGTAAATCGGGTCCGAAGTTGGAATTTTTTTGGAATTTGAAAAAATTGTTCACTAGGGGGTTGATTTCAGCTGAGTAATGTCTTATAAAATGCATCGAAGGGTTAACCGGGCCCAAAAGTTTTTTTAACCCCTTATTTGCCAAAAAAATGGAAAAATAGAAAAAAAATAATATTAAAATCGAAATGCTCAGATCGAAAAAAATAAGTTTTTTGAGTTCTCTACGTGATGTAGATTCATCAGTTTCTCGCTTGTACTACGAGTTTCCGGACACGTTGTATATATATCATAATTTAAAACAAAAATAAATAAAATAGCACATATCCGTATTAGATATATGCTATACCTTTTGGATAAAAAATAATTATTTAGTTTGTTTGGGAATTTGGGCCAAAAATCCAAATTTAAGTTGTTTATGAAAACGGTGACGCGGCAGTTCCTCAAGAGATTTAACAATGTTTCCGAGGCTGTTTGAAGGCATCGTGTGGGTTGTAAATAAGTAATATCTATTAAAGTAATTTTATTTTACGTACTTGTAGCAGTAATCGGCAGCGTGGGCGTAATATCTGGTGAGGTTACCGTGGACAGGGGGGGTAGCACAGAAGACCATATCGGGGCACAAGTTGTACTGCCCGCTACGGCAAAAGTCACAGTAGCGGCACGGTACTCCAGGCTCAATGGCTACGCGATCTCCCACTTTCAAGCTTGTTACACTGGAGCCCAACTAAAAGTAATCATGAATTTGAAGTTCTAAAAACAATGTCATGCAATCCCCAACTTTCAAGCTCGTTACACTGTAGCCCAACTAAAAGTAATTATGAATTTGAAGTTCTAAAAACAATGTCATGCAATCCCTAACTTTCAAGCTTGATACACTGTAGCCCACCTAAAAGTAATCATGAATTTGAAGTTCTAAAAACAATGTCAGGCAATCCCTAACATTCAAGCTCGTTACACTGTAGCCCAACTTTTTTTTTTTTTTTACAGTGAACCGCACCGCACAAGAATCTCAACTGCTCCCGTCTGGAGCCAGTGAGACTATGGCATCCCCAATTGGGGTATGTTGTGAGGCTGAAGGTAGTGGGGAGGGGAAGGAGGTGGGGAAGAGGAAGGTTGGGAAGTACCTGGCTATTCAGATCTGGTCACTAAACACGGCTAATGCCATTTTCAAGCAACGTTTCAATTCTGAATGGTGGTCTTACACCAGGGCGATACTGATAGTATCTTCCACTCTGGAACACGCCGCAAATATACTATATATTATTTTAAATGAATTAATTGTAAAATAACACAAATTAATCAAACGTTCGAACCCGCTACCTCCGGATTGTGAGTCAAGAGTCTTACCCACTGGACTACAGAGGTCGTAAAAGTAACTAAAAGTAATCATGAATTTGAAGTTCTAAAAACAATGTCATGCAATCCCCAACTTTCAAGCTCCTTACACTGTAGCCCAACTAAAAGTAATTATGAATTTGAAGTTCTAAAAACAATGTCATGCAATCCCTAACTTTCAAGCTTGTTACACTGTAGCCCACCTAAAAGTAATCATGAATTTGAAGTTCTAAAAACAATGTCATGCAATCCCCAACTTTCAAGCTCCTTACACTGTAGCCCAACTAAAAGTAATTATGAATTTGAAGTTCTAAAAACAATGTCATGCAATCCCTAACTTTCAAGCTTGTTACACTGTAGCCCACCTAAAAGTAATCATGAATTTGAAGTTCTAAAAACAATGTCAGGCAATCCCTAACTTTCAAGCTCGTTACACTGTAGCCCAACTAAAAGTAATCATGAATTTGAAGTTCTAAAAATCAATGTCATGCAATCTCCGATTTTCAAGCCCGTTACACTGGAGGCAGACTAAAAAGTGACAAGAATTGAAGAGCAAAAAACAAAAATAAGGTTATCCCCAACTTTCAAGTTCGATACATTGGAGCCTAATCCAAATGAGTCAAGAATTTGAAGAATAAGAAATCAATGTTATGCGATCCCCAACTTTCAAGCTACGAGTCTGACTGAAAGTAATCAACTATTTGAAGCTGAAAAAATGAATGTTACGCTATCCCCAACTTTCAAGCTTTTCAAAATTTGCAAGTTCAGTCAAAGTTCAAAAATCGAAAATTACTCCCAACTTTCAAACTGGTTTGAGCCCAGATTAGTAGTCAAGAATTTTTTATGCCGGAAGAAAGTTGGAAGTTACATTCAAGGCCATTACATTGGAGCCCAACTAAAAGAATTCAAGAATTACATGAATCAGAAAACCAACGCAGTAGTATTTTGAGTCGTATAATTTCGAAGGCGGCAATCTGACATTTTTTACTTTTTGTGAATTGGTTGTAAAAAAAAAAAGGTTCACGACTACCACCGCTATGGCAATAGGCCACTTGCATGGATTTCATAACGACTTGGAAAAAATCGTGTGGATTGATTTTTTTTACTAAGATTACGACAATGTTAGTAAAAATTTTTAGAAATGTACAGTTTTTTTTATTTTTAAATATATAAATCCATTATTTGGGCCCGTGACATCACTACATGAAAATGTCCCGTCTCCGAAAATGTTCCTATTAATTTTGTAAAATTCCACACTGATATATTTTTTTTTATATGGCAACACTTTGATTTCAGGTGAATTTTTGAATTTGACATTTAATGTTCACTAGATTTATTGTTTGTTCTCTGCGAACCTATCATTTGGTTTCACTTTTTGACAGATGTTATGAAGAGAACCCTGTACAATTTACGCTGTCTGTACGTGTTTTAGAGGTATAATGGTAGTGGTGCTGATTTTAACAAAATTAAATTTTATAATATTCTTATTATTATTATAATTTACAAGTACAAGTATATTACATTGGATTTAGTAATATAGACGTTGAACATTATAATGATTTATGATCAATAAGATGGATCAAGGAAAAAAATATTTATTATATGTAATATTTTTGGTATGCCTCGTTATTCTCCTGTGCCCTTTCTTGTGGAAAACATTCTTTTTTTAAAATGATTTTCAGCTATGTAATTATCGTTTTTTCGCACCTATAAAATTATGTCCCGTCTTTCCGGTTTATAAAAAATGGTCTGATTTTTCGGATTGAAATTTTCAAAACAATCGCCAGGGTTTCAAAAATACAATTAAAAAAAAAAATAATACGGAATGTCTTAGAATATTTGCCAAAACCGGATTTTTTTTTTAAAAATGTGACGCAAGTGGCCTATTATGTAAATATTTCTCGACTGGCTATTGTGTTAAATTTAGAGTATGGCGGGCATTTGCTGAATTGTTTAACTTCAGCTACACATACTTCCGGCAATCTCATAATTTTTAAGTTATGACCTCGGATAATTCAGCTCATCTTAAATAATCTGTGTCAAGGGTAAACTTAAAATAATTCATAATCTGCTCATTCATAGATGGCGCCAATTTAATTATTTCAGGATAAAACTCTTTTTGAAAGTTATGCTGAAAATATTGAGATGAATCATTTGTTTGCGCCCATATATAAGCAAAATGAATAAATAGTTTTGTTTATATAAAAAGCAAATTCTTTAGAGAAAGGTTCTACAAACAATAATGTATAATGTAAAAGGTTCTACAAACAAAAAACAAGAATGTATCGGTGATTGAATCCAATATTATATTTGTGTTACCCTTTCTTGAAAGATTTGAGTTTGTTTAAGGATGAAAATATTTATTCATATTCATACTGTGTACGTAAGGGTGAAAAAATTTATTCATCTTAATATTTTGCATGTTTTCCCTAAAATAATAATACTCGCGCTATCTATGAAGGAGGAGATAACGAATTCTTTTGAGTATCACCTTAATATGAAATACAGTGAAACCCACTTAAAAAGTTCCCTCTTAAGAAGTGGTTCCATGACAGTTCATCCTGCGACAGTTCATCCGGCCGACAGTTCATCCCGCCGGCAATTCATCCAGCGACAATTCATTCTGACAATTCAACCTAACCTAACCTATAAGTATAAGTATGTCGTATTTTGTTATTCACGCATGCTTCTTCGGAGAGTCGAAATTTGAGTATCTCTGGTGGAGATATAAACATCTGTGTACATAAAATTTCAAACAAGCTACCGTTGTAATTCGGTTTCGAATTCAACAATTTGTCAAAGGATGGCGTCACTAGGCGTATAAGTACTACGATTTTGTAAATTTGAGTATCTCTGTTAGTAAAAATATTTTTACAGCAGATTTCCACTCAAGATGCCTTCAGATATAAGTATATCGATTTTGGTTGTACGGTTGTATATCCTCTTTGCATACTTACTTAATAAAAATCTTCTAAATGATCAGGCAGGATGAATTGTCGCCGGATGAATTGTCGGCGGGATGAACTGTCGGCAGGATGAACTGTCGGCCGGATGAACTGTCGCAGGATGAACTGTCGCCGGATGAATTGTCGCAGGACGAATTGTCGGGTCACCTAAGAAGTTTTGTTTATTTTTTTTTTTTTCAGTCCCTTGGATACTAAATGGCCCAATTTATCCCACGTATTAAGTTTTCCTGCAAAGTTTTTTTTCGGTCCCTTCGAAAACTTCAGAGAGTTTCATTGTAAATGAAATTATCAAATGAATTTGTTTCCAAGCTTATGTAGCATAATATATCTGATAGTATTAACACGTTAGCGTCGGCAGGGTTGAAATTTAAGAACCCGGCTTTGAGTGCATGTCTGACACCGCGCCATATAAACATCTGTGTACATAAAATTTCAAACAAGCTACCGTTGTAATTCGGTTTCGAATTCAACAATTTGTCAAAGGATGGCGTCACTAGGCGTATAAGTATTACGATTTTGTAAATTTGAGTATCTCTCCCGATATAGAAAGATTGATGGTAATACTTAGTTGTATCACGTGGCTATATATTACATATGACGTCATTGCTTGTCTTGGTTACTTTGTCCCGATGACTAACGGGCTATTTTTGGAAACAGTTCCTATTTCCGAGTTCGGATTTATAAAATGGTCACCAACACTCTAACGGGCGAAGCCGAACCAAAAGCCGCCCGCAGGGCCTAGCAGGCAAACCTGCGGAGCGGGTTTTTAAAGATTTATTACCTTTGCAACTATTCCCGAAGCTTCATGTCCCATGATCATCGGGTCTTCCACAATGAAGTTTCCACACCTCCCTCTCACCCAGTAATGGACATCTGATCCACAGATTCCCACGGAATCCATCTTGATTAGCACCTCTGAAATAAATCATAAATATCAATTATACTTGTATAATTATACTACTTATTTGCCATAATCTTTTCATAAATGTAATACTAATAGTGATATATTAGTATTACAATTATATTTTGTTATACTTCTATTAGTATTACATAATATAGATGTAATACTAAAAGAAGGTAGCAAATGTAAAACCATGCAATGTCCAGTGTTTTAAATATAATGTCCTCCGGGTGCAAAGCCTTATCTTCTTAAATTATAAACTTTCTAATTAAAGTGTGTTTATCGGAAGTGGCCTGCCAGGTAAGTATGTTTCTGAATCTACTTGTAAATAGTAAAATTAGATAGAACCTAAGAATACACTACAGAATATTCTACATTTCGCGGGTGACAGGTTCCGACTTGCATCATTGAAGTGCAAGTGGTAACTACGTATTTGTTTCATTTGCGAGTAGGTCGTGTCACAACATGCATTATTTGTCGATTGTTACATCAAATTGTGTTACTAATAGTGTGTAAAACGCTTTACGAAATGGCACCGTTTAATAAAAAATCACCCATTTGGGAATATTATGAAATTTGTGGTGAAGATAATAAATATTAAATTTACAAGCATTTTTGTCATGATTTGGTATTCGTTCGAATGGTTTCCAATATTTGGCCGAATACCGAATAGTAGCCGAATATTCATGGCATCTCTACTTATATGTACAATTTTAATGGTTCTAAAAAGTTATTTTTTCTTCATTTATACAGTAACAGATTCTTGTAGGAATAAAAATAATTGGATGATTTATAGAGCACCGTTTTCATGAAAAATCACCACAAGCAAGGGCGGATTTAGGGGGGGGGGCACGTGTTTTTGTGTAAATAATTCTTACGCTCTATCTAATTTTATTACATACAAATAGATACAGAAAACATACTTACCTGGCAGGTCACAACGATAATCACACTTTAAACAGCGAAAGCACTTAGCTATAAAAGATCAGTTGGCTTGGCCTATTTCAGCATATCGCTCGCCATATATTCTCATTGGGAATGTATAGTGAACGATCTGCCGAAATAGGTCAAGCCAAATGATCTTTTATAGCTAACTATGTCGGCCCATTAATCAGAAAGTTTATGCTTGGAGAAGATACGGGTTTTCACGCGGAGGACATTGTATTTAAAACACTAGACATTGCATGATTTTACATTTGCTATCCTTCATCACTATTAGTATTACACTTATGAAAAGATTAGAGGCAAAAATAGAGTTGATATTTTATTTGAAAGACTGGGGAATATAGGACTCTTTGGTGCCGCATCCGCGCCCAAAAAGAGGAAGATGGAGAGATATGTAATTACGAATGTTAGAGGAGGGCGCTAATATTTAAAGAGATGCGAAAATGTTTAATAAAACGCAACTCATTTAAAATAAAGCAAAAATCTCGTGGAAGGTATCTTAAATATCATTTAACACTAGAGTACACCCTTGGGCTACTATTTTTGTTCATAATTTCGTGAAATCGCGTGATTTAACTTTGAGTCTCTAGCTAAGCTCCGATTGGTTGTTACTCGACGCATTCAGTGTGGCGTGAGCGATCGACGCTGGCGCATGTGCGAAAAATAACGATTTAAAGTTGTTGGGCTACGTATGTAGCCCATGCGTGCACTGGCGGAACACAAGGAAAGCTTGCTCAAAATGCTACAGTATATGTAATGATCACAAAAGTATAATTTGTCCTTATGTAATGATCACCAAATTTTAATTTGTCCTTCGTGTAATGAAAATTAAAAAAAAAGTTTAAAAAAAAAGTAAGAATTAAACCAAAAGTTGATTAATCTCAAATAAGTAAAAATTACGTGATTTTTTGAGAAGTCTGAAGTTTTGTTAATATTTTAAGTTTAAGAAAGAGAAGATATATTTTTTTATTTCGGTTTACTTAATAAATGTAATTTATAATAATAAATGTCATTTATAATAATAAATGTGTTTTATTTAAAAATTAAACGATTATCTTTCAGTATATTTCAATTCAAAATGAGCTACAAGTGAAGCCCACGCGAGCACTCATGAATGTTTTAGAGGCGCGTGTACTGTAGTGTTAACTTTTTACCCGCGTTGATCTACTCCGTTTTTTCAATACCCATACGCGGTATGTATATGTCATATTTCAAGTACCACGAGGCACGAGGACACATTCACTTCATTATAGATGTTTTTTACGAAAAAAAATTTTACTTTCAAAATATGCCTGAATATGTCAGCATCGTGATAGTTACACGAATATCCTAGCGAGCGGGAAAAAATACTGTGACATAGTAGCGCTGTTATATCGTCAGTCGAAGTTAGCGTAACAAGGGCTGATACGGGCGCGTGTGAGGCATGGCTTTTGCCGTATCAACTGTTGTTACGATCGCGTGGAAAAGGTTAAAGAAACATTGTGAATTTTTTCACAACTATAACTTGTAAAATAACTGAAACAAACATGTTTATAATAATTTTCGGAGCATACTTTGCAATTTTTTACTATCGAGGGAATTTCATATAATTTGCATTTCGGCGTGGAACGCGTCTAGATATTATGTGTAAGAGATCGGGAGAAATTCGGGTAGCGGCGCCTTAAGGCTGGAGAATTTTTATGAAACGACCTTTACAAAAGCTTGCAAATAAGAATTTTTTACATTTCTAATACAGAGTTACATTGTTTTATATTTGCAATACGTAACCCAAATTCTAGATATTTAAAAAATGCTGACAACAGACAACCCAATAAGATGTAACTTCATCAAACCTTTGAAAAGTAATTAAAAGTGATAAATTATTAAAAAAAAACTTGGTTAAAAGGGTAACATTAGGTTGGATTACGGGCTATTTTTTTATCACTTTTAACCTGTCATTTGCCAGGAGCGCGCCGGCGCGCGAGATACGAATTTCAAAAAAGAATATTAATTCAAATAATTTGGATGCGATTTTAAATTTTATTCCATTAATTTATAACATAAAATAAAGCTTAAAATAGCTTCCTCCATTCTTGTTATTAAGGTAATTTAAAAAAGGTAAGGTAAAAAACCCTGGCCCTTGACAGGTTAATGACTTTTCAGAGGGGTGTTGAAATGCCACTTTATGAGTATAATTATTATTTGGAAATAACTTACCGCATGGTTTAATTTCAGGAATCGCTCTTTGTTCCTGTGAAAAGGAAAAAAAAATGTGAACAAGATTGTAACACAATTGTAAAATAGTAATCCTAGGCAAATTATTTTAAAGAGGACATATTTTAAAGTATTTGTGCACACCGATAGTATTAAAAGTTTTAAAAAAGATTTTTAAACTTGTTTGGAACATCAAAACCCCAAAGCCCAAATAAATGCCCAAGATACCAAATTAAAATAATTATTTTCACCTAGCTTTAGTACCTACTCAAGTACTTATAGAAGTAAACTGTTTAAATTTAGACTCGTTATTTAGGTAAAATCTTTATATAATCAAAGGGTAAAATATATACAATTTATAATATCTACATATATTGTATGTATTTTTTACATTGCTAATTGAGTTAACTGTAAGAAATAAGGTGTACCTGGCTATACCCATCTTATTTGTACAAAAAATATATTTTAAATTTGAATTTGCATCCAAACGTAAAGCGTTAAAAAGGTAAATACTTAATTGTTATTTGTTTATCCATCGGGTGGTCTGGTTCAATAATGTACCAGACACAGTAATATCTCAATTAGATACACGTTTTATTGGTATGAGTACAGTCTGTCATATATTCGATTTTCTAACACCAACATTTTTATTACATGTTGATGAAGCAACTTTGTTACAAAAGTGTGACGAATTCCAAAGAAAATATTCAGATATAATAGGCCCTAGTTTTTCACTTCAATTTATTAATATTTACCATCTAGTTTTACCTCAACTAACTCAAGCATGGACTGATCACCAATTATGTAAGGAAATATTGAGCAAATATGGAGTGCTAGAATGCGACCTAACGGAAGTATTTACAGCAATGTTATTATTCTTTACAATTCCTGTCACTTCTGCAGCAGTTGAAAGGTCATTTAGCAAATTAAAAATAACAAAAAAATATTGAAGAAATAAGATGGGCCAAACTCGACTCAGACATTTATCGCTAATAGCAATTGAAAACAAAACCGCATCAAGCCTGGATTTAAACGAAGTCATTGATACTTTTGCGAAAACTAAAGCTAGGAAAAAATTGTAAATGTAATTGTTATTTAGTCAGTTGGTAGGCCCGACCTTTATATAATAAACCCTTGAATCTTCTCTATTTCGTTATATTAGCCAAACCTACACCAAGTATTAATTGTAATTTATGTTGTTACTGTTTAATATTTTTATTACCTGCCCTGCAGTGCACAAAAAAGAGCTTAAGTAGCTTAGCATTTTTAAATTATTTGTATATTTCATATTTTTATTTGATAAAACCTAATCAGTTTACATAGAAGTGGGGCCCCATTTTTTAATTTGCCCCAGGGCCCTTGGTTACCTAGCTACGCCACTGCGGGTGGTATATCTATGAGCCAAACTTAAATGCCGACCTGAATGTGATACGATCCATTCTCGCGCAGGTACAGTCACTTTACAACGACCGTAATCGAAAGAGTGCATAAAACAGACATGTGACAGAAAAATGCATGGGGGGAGGCATGCCACTTTTCGGACCCTAAACTCGCCTATTACGACTTCAGGTCGGCATTAAAGTTTGACGTTTACAATACACCACTGTGCAAGAAATGATTCTGAACCCAGGTGGTGGTATATTGTATAAAAGTATTCCATTTATTTCTGGGTAGTTTTTTTATCGCAAATATTAAGAGGGCATTACCAGAGAAAACCGGAAATACGTCATTTTCAAAAAAGTTTTTAGACGTATTGACTCTTTTCCACAAAAAATTATAAATGGATTTCGAAAGATTGTTCTTTTATCTAGCATTCGTATGTAATAAATTTTGAGAAAATTTTTTAATTTTTAGTATAATAAGGTTATTCCATAGGTCGTTGGCAGATTTGTTCAATTTTCAAAAAAGTTTTTGTATTATACCACACCCATTTCAAATAATAAAATCATGCAGTAAAATAAATCAATACATTATCTAGCAAACGTATGTTTTAGAATTTTAATTTTAGTTTCAATAAAATCATTAAAAAATATGTAAGGTGAGTTGGGGTAAGTGACATTTTGGGGGAAGTACATCTAGGCCTTCTAACTTCTTTGAATACAATATTCAAGCGCTGCCATCTACAGAGAATATGTTGTAATTAGCTAAATTCTCACTCTGACGTATAGATGGTGCTGCTTCATAAACACAGAGAGTTGTTAGAGAGCTTCGAATTTTGGCAGTTGGTTTTAGTCAGTGTTCGAGTTGTGAGTGTTGCCTTAATTTGTCTATAACTTGACAGAAACTTGTGCTAGGAAGCTACAAATTGGTGAGTACTCTATAATTGAATTGAGGTTTGATGTGTATATTTTTTAATTATGAATACCTTAAAGAATTATGATTTATAAGACTAGATTTACTTCCCCCATGAAATTACGTGCTGGGGTAAGTGCTACTAAACTGTATATCCACTTCCCCCTTATATTTTTGTATGGACGCAAATGTTACTAGTGATGTGCAAACTACTTTAAAAAAAAACGAAAAGTAAGCTTAATTAGTACCATTAGAAATATGACAAAGATTAAAAAAATAATCCATGTTTGAAAGGAACATGGATGTAGCTTTACTTAATTATCAATATTGTAATGTTTATGAGTGGGTACATTAATGTAACAATGCTGTTCTTTCAATACCTTTATTATTATGTGTTATTTTTTAACACATCATAAAATTATTAACCTCAACACAGGCTTGTCCTAGTGAAGTTAAATATATTGCAATGAAATTTATAAAACCTACCGTATAAACAAACATTGAATAAAATAGAAGACAGTCAAATATGTACGAAGGGTTTCACATTTAACCAGAGAAAATCGTAATGTATTTTCATTCCCGAAAGTTGATGACATATCCAATATTTATAACGCAGATATTGTATCTGTTTTGCCAAACCCCTTAACAGGGAGAAGAGGAGAATTCATTTTTAAAATGTCCTTAAATGGTTTTAATATTCAAAAAGAGATTTTTTATGAGATAAACTCTTACCTGTAAAAGAAATGTTATTTTTTTTTATTTCTAATCATTTTTAAGTTGCAAACAAAAAGTTCCACAAAGTCATTTTATGGGTTATTATTTCCACATAATAATAATAATAACGTAGTATTTATATAGCGCAGTTTTGTGATATTTCCCTTCAAGTGCGCTATTTGTGTGATATTTCACATATTATTGTGTTTTGCCAAACCCCTTAACTGGGAGAAGAGACGAAATCGTTTTTAAATGTCCTTTAATGGTTTTAATATTCAATAAGAGATTTTGTATGAGATAAACTTTTACCTGTAAAAGAAATGTTATTTTTTATTTATTTCTAATCATTTTTAAGTTGCAAACAAAAGGTTCCACAAAGGCATTTTATGGGTTATTATTTCCACATATTATTGTGTTTTGCCAAACCCCTTAACTGGGAGAAGAGGAAAATACGTTTTTAAAATGTCCTTTAATGGTTTTAATATTCAATAAGGGATTTTATATGAGATAAACTCTTACCTGTAAAAGAAATGTTATTTTTTTATTATTTTTAATCATTTTAAAATCGCTAACAAAAGGTTCCATAAAGACATTTTATGGTTTATCATTCCCACACATTATTGTGTCATTTTGTTATTCTAGAAAATCATAATGTATTTTAATTCCCAAAAGTTGATGATGTATCCGATATTTATAACAGAGATATTATATCTGTTTTGCCAAACCCCTTAACTGGGAGAGGAGAAGAATTCGTTTTTAAAATGGCCTATAATGATTTTTTAATATTTAAAAAGGGATATTGTATGAGATAAACTCTTACCTGTAAAACAAATGTTATTTTTTATTTTTAATCATTTTAAAGTCGCAAGCAAAAGGTTCCGCAAAGAAATTTTGTGGGTTATTATTTCCACATATTATTGTGTAATTTTTTTTATTCTAGTAACCAAAAAGATAGTTCCTATACCTATAAACATGTTAAGTTATTATTAGTAAATATTTATTATTATATAACATTGTAAGTAAATATTGTAAAAATAGTACTAATACATAAAAAAAAGTTTGTTTTGTTTTGCCCCATCACTAGCCATAAAATGTTGCACTTACCCCAATCTGCCAAATAATGTTTGATTTATGATGTATATTCCAATATATTCAATATTTTTACATAGCGAAATTGTGTGTTTAGTGCGTTTGATTGGATTGGCAACTAACAATTTTTTTTCATTTTGCCATTAATAAAAATATTGAAGTTAGATCAACTTACCCCGAAGGCGGGGTAAGTGGATCTATCAAGACTTTTTTTTTTTAAATACTGAAAAATCTAATAAAAACAGTAGATTAACATCTGGTGATAAAACCATTTGATTAAGGAATAGTTAAAATTCCTTGTATAAAAAATTGAATGCGATGGGATAATGCTGTGACATATGGGATTATTTTAAAACTTCATCTATTCATTTTATACAGTGCTCTTACCCCAACTCACCTTACGTACATGTGTTTCTTGGCGAAAATTGGTCCGTTTGTGTATTTATTTGCGCACTTACAAAT
Source organism: Limnephilus marmoratus (assembly GCA_917880885.1). Taxonomy (NCBI): domain Eukaryota; kingdom Metazoa; phylum Arthropoda; class Insecta; order Trichoptera; family Limnephilidae; genus Limnephilus; species Limnephilus marmoratus. The sequence goes on along the minus strand of OU862918.1, from coordinate 26,939,954 downwards.
TAATATATTTCAGATTTTTTTAACATTCTTATTAAATTTAGACATTATTGAAAAATGATAAATACTTATAATCATAAAATAACTACAAAAAGTGACAAAAAGTACATTATTTTAATAGTTTTATCATCACGCCTTTCAGCATTTTTGGGTGAAGGTATAAATAGCTAATTTGAATTGAAATAAATTCGATATTGAGTTATAATTTAAAAAAGCTGGTACGGAGAATAATTAATCTTTCTCATTGTAACCGCCCTGCACGATCGTAAGAACAACTTTCGACGAAATGTGGATTTTCGTCCGCTGGCTGGTTACACGCTCTTAAGATAAAGTCAGGTAGGTAACCCATTTCTTATCTTAGGAATGCAAATAACAACAAATTTTAATAATAGTGGAACTAAAACTGATTAGAATCGATTTAAAAATATTATGACGTTTTCGGCAAACAGCTGTTAAATAATACATATAATACATCAATGTATATAATTGACATAGCTAGAAAAATATTATACAAATAAGGCAAAAAATAAATAATTGGGAAATAATATTATTATTTACCAATAAATTAAATGCTGTCCAGATATATCCACGGCCATTATCAATATAAACAAAAATAGTAAAATGTCAACAAAAATATTATATTGACGTGTCAAAAGTTATAGGTTAACCGGGTTAACCTATTTTACGTAATAATAACGCGGGTTACAGTTTTCAAAATAAATTAATTTAAAATAAATAAGTAAATAAACAAACAAACAGGAACAATAATGCATGTATTATTAGAAAAATAATAGTTTTGCTCACCAATCTGATATCGTCAATTTTGTAAAGAACTGCTGTCAAATTATCTTCGGACATTTTTAGTTTTGTTTTATTAACTTTCGGTATTAATTAAAATAAATTTACTTCCCGTTTTCAATACAGAAACGAAGAAAATACAAAGAGACTAGCATTCGCGAGCTGCAGATCAAAATTGCACGGAATCAAGTGTGGACAATTTTATAATAGCCGCCGTGGAAGGTATCACAAACCTTTGGTCGGGATACCTTTAATATTAAGAAAATTATTATACAGTACACACTACCTGAAGTCCCCGGCGTTGCCCGGCTTGCGCTTTTACACCGAGTTTTTCGAAATCAAACTTGGACAGCGACCTTCCTCTTATTTTGAAGATTTAAGTGTGCAAAATTTCATCAATCTCGAAAAACAACTAGACTTGTATAAAATCAGATTCACGCTGCCCGCCCGCCACCTCCTGGCACAGAAACTCTTATTTAGATACTTAAATAGATTTTAGGTTGAAAATTGTTAAGGCATTATTATTATTTACAAGATAATTTAACAATAAAATGTAAATAATGATATCAAGGGCGGATCCAGGATTTTTTTCTGGGGGGGGCACAAGGGGCGGACGGGCAAAAAAATGTTTGATAGAGACAGTTTTCTCTACTGTGATGGAATCTCCAAAAAACAGTACAAAAAAATACTTTCTGGGGGGGGCTCGTGCCCCCGTGCCCCCCCCTAAATCCGCCCTTGAATGATACGATAAAACAGGTAAAAATAACTGGGTAAAAAACCGGTTCCATATCGGTCTCTGGTAACTGGAACCACAGTGAAAACCCGTTTCAGGTATCAACCAACCATTTCTATATATCAATATATTGTGTGTATTGGCGGCATTGGCGCATACTTATTGGTAGATAGGTACCCATTTACACTACCGACGTCCGACAGTGATGTCCTTGCGAAACGTCACTGAGATACAGCCCTTTGTTTTGCTGACGCCTACTTATTGTTTAGGGACACGAAAATGGGACTAGTGTAGTAGGTAAAGTACCTACTTACCTCCTTATTTATTCGAGAGATTTTTTCAGTTTTTTTTGTGTTGTTTTTGTAGCTACAATAAGTAGGTTTCACAAATCGATACATTTTTTGGAAGTAGATATGTTTTTTTTGCATAGGTAAATCGAAACAGTCGCCCCGCGTTTTCAATCTTATCGCCACCAGCGTAAGGGGGCATACATTAATTACCTGAGCAGTTTTTCTTCAAATCTAGACCCCCCCTCCCCTTGGTGAGATATGTTTGGGCCACTTCGTATATTAATTTCAAGTAACGCGAGATTTTGCTGGACACCCCCCCCCTTTTATACATTAATTACCTGAGCAGTTTTTCTTCAAATCTAGACCCCCCCTCCCCTTGGTGAGATATGTTTGGGCCACTTCGTATATTAATTTCAAGTAACGTGAGATTTTGCTGGACACCCCCCCCCCTTTTGAGCTCACATAATTAATGTGTGCCCCCTAAGGAGTGTGTGATTTCTTTCGAGTTTCCAGAAATTTATCAGAATTGCATCGCCTGATTTTGTATGGGGAAGTTTATTTGACGATTGTATATTTTCTCATTTTCAGAAAGTTTGAGTATACCTTATGATCAAAATAGTATGATAATTATCTGAAGAGGTTATATTATAATCGTATGTTTATGTTTTTATCATGAATTTACTATTATTATATATACTAAGTATTATGGCATCTAAATCGCAATGATAAGAAAGTATCATGTTGAGTTCAAAGTAATAAAAATAGCTCAGATAACGAGCCTCTTGCATATATTTTTAATTGGCTTAGAAAAAAATATTACCTTATTTTTTTACTATTATGTAATTTTTTTATAAAATTTTGTTTTTTATTAGTACAGGCATTTCAGAGCACAGGCGTCGGGTGGGAATGCTATCGTTGTTCTACCGGTATTTCAATGGAAGATGCTTCGAGGAACTAGCGTCAATGATCCCTTTGGCACCGGTTCATAGTCGGGAAACACGCCAAACGCGTGCCCAACATATGTACACGGTTGACATTTGTCACATGAGAACGGGTCGCTTCTTTGACTCGAACTTGTGTTCAACGTCTTGGCTGAGGAACGATTCGCCGGCCTTTGTGTTTTCTCCTTCCTACAACATGGATCTCTTAAAGACCAATGTTCATTCATTCCTCTCCTCAAAAAGACCCTCCACACAGCATCTCAGATAACATAGGCCCTGAGGGAAATTATTTTCCTCAGGGCCTCCTGTGTGGAGTTAATGTAAAAAAAGTACACTTTAGAAACCTTTGGAAAAATATTTTTAGATAAACATTTTTAAAGTTAATTTCTAGAACTGTACTTCATCCATCTATGCTGGAAGAGGTTAAATTTAAGAAGTATACTCATGGCAGATCCCATACCCTTTTTAGTCTCCTAAAGCGAGGATTTCTGTTTCTTAGAATGCACCAATCAACAGAGCGTCTCACCTGCTAACAATAGAGAACTCCAGTCCAATTTAAATTTTTTTTAATGACCTTCAACTTAAATAAATGATTTTTTTTTTAGAATTAGTTTTAAAAGTTAAAATACCTAATTGTCAAAGTTTTAATTTTTCAAGATCCCCCGAAAACAACCCTATGTTTAGTGAATCGTGTGACGCCATCACTCACTACTTAAAAAGTTATTTTTATTTTCAACAGGTGTTCATTTTGTATGACAGTTATATGGAAGAAAGTTAAAACATTATTCGATAGGTAAGTTAAAACATTATTTAGGTGGAATATTTATTATAATTATAATGTATGTATTGACTTGTGACTTGTGAAGTACTGTCTTTCAGAGCACCGGGCCAATTGAGGCCCCTTTCTCTTTCATCATGAGTTTAATAAGGTTGTAGAATGTAGATATTAGTGTTTGTTAATTTTTATTTGCAAAGGACATGGCTGCAATATGGGGGAGGATTATTTCGGAGGAGTTTTTTGAAATGGGATTTCTTTTTTACTGCAGGGCGAGGGAACAACTGGGTGGTTACCACTATTTGGGGGACAGGGGGAGGGGCAAGGGGGCTTTTGGGGGATTTTAGTGGGGTAGTGGTAGGTCGGGGGTTGGTATGTTGGGGGGTTGGGATTGCGTTGATCTGGACGAGGGTGTTTTGGGGAAATGGGGGGAATAGTTTGGGTGATGGAGAAGAGATTAGGGGGGGGTTGGGGGAACCGAAGGGTTGGGGGGTGGTCGGCAGACGAGAGGTGATGGGGTAGTTGGTTAGGAGAGCTGTGGGGTGGCGAACGGTTTGAGGGGCGAAGGGGGCGCTGGCGGATAGGGGGGAATGTATGTATTATATTTTTCAATATTATTACAGGAGAAAATTACAGATAAAAATTGTTTGAAATTATTATTTTTTTAGCTTTTAATTTATCGAAAACGAAGCATCACCTGCACAATTGTAGGCAAATAAGATACGGCGCCGATCAGCTGGTCGATGATGGCCATTTTGGATTTCGAAGTTCACAGAGTTGACCGTGGAGAAGGAAGCATCATGATATATAACATATTATACGATTTTTTCATACAGTTTAAAGTTTTTCAATATTTTAAATAATAGAGATAAACTAATAGAGATACCTCTATTTTTGATACTGAATTATTTAGGCCTAAATAATGTTTCAATAAACACAACAACTAAATCTCTATAAACAGTATGAAATAACAAATAACATGAAATGTTGTTAATACCGATGGCTTGTGTCATACCTACATTTCAATACAATGACTGGTGAAGAGTTACGTCAGCACTAAACATTCAATAATACCAACTTTACAGTGTGTTTTAACGAGACGTTTAAAAATGTACTTTTTAATAATTTTTAAAAACTCTACATTTATTATTATAAAATAAAATTTATATATTCAGAATCAGCGTTTATTGGTGTATATGAACATATTTTTTTAAAGCCGTAATATTTTTCACTGGAGTTCCTTATTATGAATTGACCATCGATATTTCAGCGTCACTTACAGACAGTTCATCAACTATCTTTTGAAGCATATCACAATACTATAAAACTGCCTCCATGATCTTTTTATACTTACATGTACCTCAAGTTAGTAATCTTCTCCGCTCCTGCTAAAAGAGCGGGTTTTCGCGACCATTGGGTCGTATAAAATGGTCGTTAACCCAGCTCCAGTTATTCTGCCCTGTTGCGCTACCTCCTTCTTCAGACAACGTTTCGGACAGCATTACAGTGTCCGTCATTAGAGCATAAGCGTAATCGAAGAGCAAGTGGAAGGAGTTGCTACGGGCAGTCCGTTATCGGCAGTACTAGCCAACTTTTTTATGGAGAAGTTTGAAGAAGTGGTACTCTATATAGCTTCAGCGGTTCCTAAAGCATGGTGGCGCTCCATCAATGACGTCTTCGCCATTTGGTCTCATGGAACAGAGAAACGGAACGAATTCTTGGACCATCTTAATTCACTCCACAGCAAAATTAAGTTGAGATGGAGATGGAAAACCAAATAGAAGAAATCCTGCCTTTTCTAGATATGGAGGTGATGCGAAAAGAAGATGCGGGCACACTGTGTATAAAAAACCAACTCGTATAAATCGGTAATGCTGAATCTGAATGCTGAATCGCATCACCACCTAGTGTAGAAGAGGGGATTTATCCATACATTAGTGAACCTAGCAACAAGAATATGTGAAAAACAAAAAACCGGATCAGAACCTATAAAGGTAACCGTTGCATTAGAGTGAAACGGTTAACCCAAAAGACAAATCGTAAGAGCCAAATCTACCGCAAGTGAAAGACAGAATTGAACAAGAGTCTAAAAGGCTGTGCTTTCTTGCTTTATGTTCATAATGTGACAGACAGAATTGCCAGGATACTGAGAAAAGAAAGCACCAAGACTGCCTTCGGGACTTCGACAAAAATATAATACAAAAAACACAAACATACAATACTTCTGAGGCCTGCAGACACCAAGTTTCTTCTTGAGACAGATGGAGTTTATAAACTCAGCTGTTCCAGATGTGTGACCATATCTAAAACGACATCAGAACACTTTCGAGCATGTAAACTCGGCCATTCTGACAAATTGGCAATTGCCGAGCATTTAATTGGAACTGGTCATTACTTTGGATTTTTTCCTGAAGTATTGAGATGTCTGAAGACACATAGTTATTACGGAGGCAATTAAAATTCATAAAAATCCATGCAAATTAATATTAATAAAGATGACGGGGCCAAATAGTTCTTGGTGTCCGTTAATTGACGTCTACACAAAAACCAAACACAGAAAATCATTTAAAATTATACTGCAGTACCACCTCTTAGAGGGTTGGTATCGCATCTTCATACATAACCACAATCTTTGAGTACACATCTGCCCTGATGATGAACATTGTAATGCTGTCCGTTGACAAAAGAAGGAGGTAGCGCAACACTGCATAACCCAAAAATAAGTCACGATAATACTTTTGGCGATGCAAGATCACACAATACTTACCTTAAACAAAAACTGTGACTTTGGAAATACCAATAAAGTTTTTAAAAATTCTGCATAAACCGAAAAGTAATCATGCAAGTGGCTCCTTGTTTCTATGGGCCAACATTACTTTGGCTAAATATAGCATTGGCTATTTTAGCCAATTTTAGCTCAAAGTTACGTGCCACTAGATGGCTAAGCTACCGGCGTTTATTTTGTTTTAGATCTTTCTTATTAAAGATATTGTTTTGTTTTTGTAATTTCATTGGTTGAATGCCAACTTTTTTTATCCAGAATCATCCTTTATTAGATGGTGCTTGAAATAATACAATGCTGTAGTATCTATCTATTAAAAACAATTTATTTTCAAATTACTGCTCAAATTTACATAGTGGTAGAAAAATCTTAATATATTTACGTATGAACATATTATAATATGAAATATGTATAAATATACAATGTATGTAATTATCTGTGTAAACTGTACTTAATCTCAGATATCATGAGTTTTGGCAACTGTCGTACCATATTCATTTTTTTATTTGTTTTAAATTAAATAATTATGGGAGGTGATTCAAAGTTGATATTTAAAACACGTTTATATGAAGAAAAAAAAAGTTCAGCTGGAATTTCAATCTTTTTTCCTCTCGGTTTATTTACCGTTGCACTAGACTTACGACCGTTGTTCCTAATCCTACTGATCAACTGTTGAGACGAAATTTTGGCTCTTCCCAATGCAACTCTCCGACCAACAGGCTAATCGTGCGTTATTAAACAAATCATGTAACCGATCGGAGATAGTGTTGAGTACCTCATACAAGAGGCACCTCAAATGTCCCATACAAACACGTAAAATATCCCCCCACCTCACAAAATATATTTGTACCAACTCTTTTTCCTTGTATTACTACAAATGTCATGTCACGTTGTCGCGTATGGGACAAATATTAAGGGGGGACAAATATGAGGTGCGAGGTGGTTGGTTTATTGGACTACATTTTTGTCACGTCACGTATGGGACAAATATGAGGTGAGGTGTGAGGTAGTCGGTGTATTGGACTACAACACGTATCGTATGGGACAAATGTATGAGGCGGTGAGGCGTGAGGTGTTTGTGTGTTGAATGACATTTTTGTATTAGAACCGTGAGGTGGTGTTAGGGTGAGCCATTCATATATTGTGAATACCGCACAACAGTACTGACTGCTCCAAAAATATATATTTTTAAAAATATTTTTTTATTGTAAATTATTATGTGAATACCGCACAACAGTACCAATTGCTCCAAAAATATATATTTAAAAAAAAAATTATTGTAAATTATTACCTATGTGAATACCGCACAAGGGTTCGAACTGCTCCAAAAAAAATTTTTTTTTTTAAATTTATTGTTATGTGTTAAGTGAATACCGCACAAGAGTCCCAAGAGCTCCCAAGGGAGGGAGATTGAGGTTGAGATGAGGTGGAGGGGGTTGCTGAGGGGGGGGATCAGTGGTGGTGGAGGGGGGGGAGGGGGCGGAAGGGGGTTGAGAGAGGGGGATGAGGGTAGGCCTTATTTTTCATATCCATTTTTCGTATTACAAAGACAACAAACCCGGGAACCATTTATTAGATAACCAACACCTCTGCCGTAGGTCTCCCCAAGTGGTTCGCTACGTTTGTTCACTTAGCAGGGGTGCCTGGGTTCATGGGGGTAGGCCGGATCCGGAGAGAGTGGTTGAGGGAATCCCTTTGACTTCTCCGGCCTTACACCTTGCACCACTGGAGGGATGGATTAATACGTCCACAGCATCCCCAAAGATACAGAGGGCCTTAGGGGAATTCACCTTCTCTGAAAGTCAGCCGGCCTGTCCAAAGTTGTTCCTATCACTGACAGCATTAATAAAAGGTAATCTCATTAGGTACTCAAAGACCACCATTCCGAATTAAAATGTTGCTTAAAATGGATTTAGTCATATTTGGTCACCACATTTGAATAGTCAGGTACTTTACTCTTAACCTTACTCTTTACTATCTCCTTCCCCTCCAGTCTCACAACATAACCCAATTAGGGAAGCCATAGTCATAGTCCCACTAGCTCACAGCAGTTGAGAATCTTTGGAATTAATTAATTTCAATCGGATATTATCTATGTCATATTATTGAATGTAATTATAGTGATAAACACTGATTAAGATTACAAATCTACTTTTAGATATGGCAATTATGAAAAAAAAAAAATAATAAAACTGCCATTCAAATTATGACACTCCAACCTATACAGGGTGTAACAGGACGTACCTGAGGGATTTTAACCAGCGATTCCTGAGCATATTTGGAGTAAAAAAATGTAAATGAAATTTTGGTCTCCGGTGACTTTTTTTTTTCTTCAAATTCAAACAAAAAAAAATCTTCCGCTTGTTGTCATTGGTAACTCAGCTGAGTAACCGACCAACCCCTCACCCCGCCTCCAACTGTCCAAAACCTACCATTTTTATGTTTTTGTAGAAAAAATAAATAAAAAAACATGAAAAATGTCACCGGAGGCCAAAATTTCATTTACATTTTTTACTCCAAATAATGTCAGGAATCGCTGGTTAAAATCCTTCGGGTATGTCCTGTTACACCTTGTATAGGTTAGAGTAGTGGTTCCCAACCTTTTTCTGACCAGGTGTCACCCGACCGAGCTTCACCCCCCCCCCCTCCAGGACGGACCAATTTTTTGAGGGGGGGTGTGTGACACCGCGTTATCCGCCCATGCTAGCCTAAGCCACTACTTATAATCAGTAGGATAGCTAGTATAGCATGGGTGGCACCCGGCACGGATAGCATAACGGGACGGGCGTAATGGGATAGGGTAGGGACGGGTTCTAGCAGAATATTTACCACAACGGAGGGGGTAGAACGGGGTAGGATGGGGTGGGGCGAAACGGAATACCATAATGCCCACTGACCACAAGGTACAATAATGATAAACTGAATATTGTCCTGATTTTTTTAATTCAGACTTCTCGATCAGGGACCTCAAGCGCGCTGACTTATTGACTGGCGGACCATCTTCTATCCTCTTGCGGACCACTGGTTGGGAATCTCTGGGTTAGAGTGTCATAATTTGAATGACAGCTTTTTTATTATTTTTTTCATAATTGCCATGTCTAATAGTAAGTAGATTTGTAATCTTAATCAGTGTTTATCACTATAATTACATTCAATAATATGACATAGATAATATCCGATTGAGATTAATTAATCCCAAAGATTCTCTCCTGTTACGCCCTGCATACTAAGAGCGAAATATTAATAAAAAAGTAACAAATGTACATTAAAAAAATAAAACACTCCAAAAACAAAATGTTTAGAAATTGTGACTGGTTAATGCCAAAGAAATACTAAAAATCAGAATTTTTTAGTTGATTAGAAACTTATTTTATTTTTAAAGAGAAAACAGAACAACAATATTAATTAAAAATGTCGACTTCAAGCTATAAAAATTTCACAAACAGCAAAATGATACTTCAGCTTTGGTAGCCGTTGCCAAATTGTGTTTAAATGAATGAGTTGTTTACAGTTTACTCAAAAACTTGGATCTATATTTTAAGACTTTTATAGTTTTTACTGCTCCGTAGGACATTCTAGAAAGCTTTTTAGAAAAAGTTTACAAACGGTTTTGTCAATGTAATTTACATATATTGTACGAAAATATGATGCAAAATGATTCGTCAACATCCCTGTCTTTGAGAGCAAATGTGAAAATTGAATGGAGTGACGTGATGATAATAATTATCTTTAAACCTAGAATTATTATTTTTTTTTTTTACATTAACTTCACACAGGTAAATAATTTCCCTCAGGGCCTGTGTCATCTGAGATGCTGTGTGGAGGGTCTTTTTGAAGAGAGGAAGGAGTGAACATTGGTCTTGAAGAGACCCATGTTGTAGGAAGGAGGAAACACAGAGTCTGGTAAATCGTTCCACAGCCGAGCTGTTGAACTCAAGAACGAGTCGAAGAAATGACCCATTCTCATAAATATGTCAACCGTGTACATAATGTTGGACGCGTGTTTGGCATAGTTCCTGACTACTGGCGCCGAGGGGATCATTGGCGCTAGTTCCTCGGAGCATCTTTTATTGAAATACCGGTAGAACAATGATAGCATTCCCTCCCGCCTGACGCTCTAAAGTTTGCAACCCGTTTGTGTAGTGTCGAGGGTTTTTTCAGGTATTTTGGAGCTCCAGACCAGAGGTGGCTGCCAAATTCAACCAGGAGGCTCACTTGAGATCTGTACAGGGTTAGCAGTTGTGTACTATCTGCGGGCCCTGTACAGTGCGCCCAGTTTTTGGGAAATTTAACTCCGGCTTCGATGGAGCCCTCATACCTGAGCTGGTCACTTATAATTACACCAAGCATATCAATGGAGGGCCTGTTCGGAAGATTACTTCCGTTGAAGGAGTCTAGTATTATGGATAGTAAAACTACCTTAACCATTTGAGCTGTGGGGATTTCTGGGTGTTAGGTTTTCGATTCGGCCGTTCGATTTAATAAATATCAAATCTACAAATACTCCACTTAGATTTCGTTCATCCCTTATTTTTAGATTTAATAAAAAAAAATCTTTAAATTCATCATCACTTTAATGTTTTTATAAAAAATTACCTACCTAAATTTGGAGCCATTGCTCGAGCGATTAAGTTATAAGACTTCTCATAGGCTATGCAAGTATTCAGTACTCGACGATTCAAGTATCAAAAGTTGCCGACATTTTGTCAACATGTCGGCGAAGCAGTCGCCCCCAACCAACCGGGGGCGTGGTTGAAGTCGTTGTGACTTTAAATAAAGTGTCACTTGTGTCAGATATTTTGTCACAATAATCGGTGACGATGCAGGTCTCGATATTTATAGACTGTGCATGACAAGTTGTTTGCGAGGGGAGTACACAACATGAGTATCGACCACGATTAATCAATATGGAAAATAAAAAATAAATGTTATAGATATTACTTTAATTCTGAATTACATTTACGTATATATTATGTAGACACAATATTCATTGCGTAATTCATTCATCCCATCCCCAAATACCTTTACTTTGCTTGATGGTGTCTTTGTTTTCACGCTTAACTCTGGTGGCCGCACTGGCTTCTCCTTTAGCGACGCAATGTTTCCTTTCTATTTGCTTCTGCTTATAATTTAAATTCTTTTTGACCTTGCTCGTGATGACCTCTGGAGCGATTGTTGACACTGTTGAAAATGACCTCATGGAACGAACGTCAGAAAGAGCTTTTTCAACCATTGCCAATCTATACTTTTGCGTAGTTTTATCAATCTTAGGTTTGCTGATAATTTCGGAAGCAGGTTCGAGTTGTGGCGCAGAATCTTCATCCACAGAAGGAAGTGTAGTCTGATTTTCTTCTGGGTTACTCTTTTTCTTAATGCTATTGATATATTCGAGGGTGCGTTGGTTTGCCGTACTCAATTTCGGTTGGCCAATATTTATAGGTGCGTCGTTTGTGATTACTGTTTCCTGTGTGGTAGGTTTTTGTACATTTATCTTTTTGGTTGTGTCTTCGTCGCATTTCAAAGAGTTTTCCAGCTGTTGGGACAAAAGAAATATAAATTAATCAAAGGCTACGGGGAATGAATAAAAAATACATATGCATGTATGTACATAGAAAGATTTGAAATTAAACAACGAAATAAATTTTCTTCATGTGTATGTACATCGCATAATATGGCGTGAACTTATCAAAATTGAAACTGACAATGTGTTGTGAAAAATAATACCAAAAGAATATTTAAAAAATTAAAAATCTGCCTATAATATTGTCGACCCAATGCCAAAGTCGAGAATCTGCAGTTTTGCCAGTTTTGTGTTATTTATTTAAGCTGGTTTAGTAATAATATAAATTGATTTATGATATCAATTCTAAACTTCAAACCTCAATATCTCCGAACGATGTTTTTGCAGATTCGCGACTTTGGCATTTACGCATCGATATGGTTCCATGACAACACAACACTGTGGTACTTCAACACATCTTTGAAAAGCGATATAATGACATTAAAAGTGAAGACAAAAAAAAAACCGTAACTCAACCTATTTAATACATCTCTTTTCGCGACTTTGCATCACTTTTCAAAGGTGTGTTGAATTCCGGTCACCCTGTAATATATTTTAGAAAACAATAACTTTAATATTTTATTTGAAATATGCATTAAAAAAGTAGGACTATGCAAATCAAGTTACTTCCAATGTTTTGAGACTATGAAAAAGTTAAACATGGATTTTCCCTTACCTCTTGTCTAAGTTGATCAATTTCAATTCCAGATTGTTCTGCATTATTGGATTCTTTTGAAAACGTTTCCTCGTCTGAAGCAACCTCTTCTCCGTCAGATTCCGAATCACTTTCCTCAGGTTTAGCGAAGCAGCTGGTAGTTATGAATCCATATTCCTGATAACAAATTTGTTTAACACATTAATTTTATGTTTTTGTGTCCCGGCAGTCAGAGACAAGATTCTATTACATGTAACACTATTACACATATTGTTAGTATAAAGATTATAATGAAGAAAGGTATATAGTCATAAAGGAAAGTTAGAAAAAGCACGCTTTGACTGATTTTGTAACTTATTTTTTAATGTTCTTTTGAGGTGTCAATTGTTTTTATGTAGTTATTTGCCGGGTTAAAAATGTAAAGATTTGGAAAGGTTTAAGCATAACGTTAAGATGAACGAAGAAAGTAGTGTAAGGAGAATATTTGACGCGAATGTGAATGTTAAAAGTGAATCATACTTGAGTCGGGCCATGTAAGAGTCAGAATAACAGAAGAGTATGTAAGAGTTATTTGGCGGTCCATCCTCTCTATTTGCAGCCAATGTGATGTTAGTTAATAATGAATAATTACCCGAGCAAGATCTTCGTTCATCTCTCCGGTGAATCCATATCCTGAACAAGCTATCTCTTTGTCCATGGCATCATCTTTCTCCAGGTCACTGAATTTAGGGTATAAGTGACTTTCATAACCAAACCGTTTCTTGAAGAAGTCTCGAACACAGGTCACATCACGGTCAAAGTATCTATGAAAAATAAAAAAATATATATTAAAAGGCATTCAAGGAAAAAGAGGACCTTAAACGATTGGGGGACATAATATTTATCGAAAGATGGTACTTCTCACTAATCTGTCACATCAAAAACAGGGCAAGAGTCGAATAAGGAAATTGAATGAAAAATATTATTATTGCTTAAAAAAAATGTATTTTCATATCAACGGTTCCCAAGAACACTGTCGGATCTGCTAAAAATTTAAAATCGTTTTGTTGGCTTATTTTAATTTCCTCTTAACCCTTTTTAGACGAGCGTCATATATAATACACGCCAACCGATCGCTTGCCTAAAAGATGAGTGTCATCTGTACATGACGTTTATGTATGAGAATTTGAAATGCCAGTCCACGGGTATCGTAAATTTTTTAATGACATCGTCTTTAAAAGCCCGTATTTTCGAAATTTTTAATGAAATGCCAAATATCAAAACAACAACATCATATTTCTTGATCTCAAAAACAGTAAAAATGCAGAAACGAAAACTACAAAATCACACATCCGACATTGTTCTTCGGGACTATCGATATAGATCAACAAACGCTGATTCTGAAATCATAAGTTTTACTATATATAATTGTACGTGGAATTAATAAATCGTCATTTAAAAATGATTAAAACTGTAAGAGAATATTTATTTTTTTTTTAAAAGAAAGCAACATTCCCAAATTACGAATAACCGGACAATATTTGAAAATCTCCCACAACAGCTGAGGAATCGCACGCGTCGCGAGGGTGGGACCAAACGCGATGCCAACGCTCGGTGCGGGTTCTGACAGAATTTATACAGCAACCCCAAATAGATTTATTACGATCTTATGCAATAACATCGCTGAAACTTATCATTCCTGATTTACATTGTATCAATCTACATTTCTATAGTATTAGTATGAATCATTGGGTAGTATAAATAACTTTCCGCATATAATATTTTAGTGTTTTGGATGTAGTGTTTTGTATTTTAGTGATTTTTTTGTATTTTAGTGATTTGTGTGTAAATGCACCACTCAAATTTATGAATTTAACCTCAATACAGGCTGCTAGTCCTAGTGAGGTTAATATTTTTGTAAAAAAAAAATAAGAACACATGTATGGTGAGAAATTATAAATAAATAATACATATTACTTCGAGTTTCTATTTATTTATTAATTTATGGACAACAGTCCATAACCGGTGACAGGCCGGAGCCCGGAATTTGCGGGCCTACAATGCGCATGCGCGAGAAAATAATAAAAATATTTGAATAATATTGTCGATGAAAAACTTTTGGTCTGCGATTTTGACCCTTATATGTACAGAATTTGTATGAAGAACAGTGTCAAAATCGCTTGCGCCATCATTACTCTAGGTGGTGTTGAAAGTTTCATTGACCTTGTCACCCTGGAATAATTTTAAAATGATTTTTTCCATGACAATCCGCTGTCATAATTTGCCGCGAATTTAACGGTCGCAATAAATGCGTTTATCGCGAATAAAATGTCGTAAAACCTCTTAATTTACGTAATAAATGCAAGTAATGTGGTTTTAGTAGATAGTTTATTGTGTTGTGAATGTGTTTCAGTCAATAAAATATACAATAGCTCAAAATTTATCAACAAAACATTCAATTCAAAATTCAAAGTGGTGGTTTTTTTGTGTTTTTTCGCGAAGTTCCGCGAATTTCCGCGAAATGTTCTGGCCTTTGACGGGTTAAAAACATAATAATAACACGAATAAAAAAACAGAGATTATGATGAAGGGAGAGCACATATAAATTAATAGCAATGAAAATATAAAAAGTACATATAGAAAAGTACATATAAATGAAGAAGCATTTAAATATTGCGTATCGACTGCCGAAAGTCATTTAGTTTTACACCAAAAAAATCAATGCTTTGACTTGCATTGACAAGTCTCGACATTCTGGATAAGGGAGAATGGTATCCATAATTAGTAGAATGTTGATTGAGGAACAGCAATTCATTATTTCGAAGTCTACAGGAAGGGATGTTAAACTGGATGAGTTGTAATAACGCAGGTGTATCAGTAATACTGTTGATAATTTTAAATATGAAAATTAGATCAGAGTCCTTTCTACGTTTTTCTAAAGAAGACATGTTTAAAATGTGTTCAATTTCATCATATGAGTACTTGCCTCTTTCAAGACCCAACCTCCAAGCAATTCCTCTTAGGAAACGATGTTGTTTGGATTCGATGTTACAAATGTGGACAGCGTAGAAAGGAGACCAAATAACACTAGCATATTCAAGGTGAGGGCGAACCAGCGAACAGTAAAGAGTTTTAAGTGTACTTATATGTATACTTATCTATGATTTTATCATGTTAAAATTCTATTCATGTTTAACCATCCACAACAAACTACTACGTTACCTGATGCATTAATAATTACATAGATCAGATTTAAAGTCAGATTAAAAAATAATGTAAAAATGTACTGAACTTTATCCACAATTTGTTTTATTATAACATCCAGTAAACACGCTACTCTAGGATTATTACTTGTAACTCAAATATTCAGTCAAAATGAAATTGCATATTATTTTTTTGAATTCTTGGATTATATTATTACTTAAAGAAACGGCAAATGGTTATGTTACAAAAAAAGTATTGATGAAGACGTTTGGTCAGTGTAATGACGAACTCAGTTTGCCCGTTGAATTGTCAGATTTTAGAGTTTCGCAAAAACAAAAGGGCGAGTATTTCTTGACGGGATTTATCAATGTCACAAAAGATTTGCCAGCAGGGTGGTTATACAAGGTATGATTCATTTGTTTATAAAACAACAGTCTTAATAACCCCTCAGGCTAATTTGTTCACTTTTGGGAACAGCTCACATAAATTTCAAAGAAATCGTTGTCTCCTTTATTGACATGGTGAGAAATACGATCTATGTTAGAAAGAGTAAACACCAAGCTTTATATTCAAATCTAAAAGTTAACCTCAGAAGAATTAAAATGTACACTAACACGGAACCAAAGTTTCCGAACGCAATTTGAGAAAAATTGATGAAAATTTGTGAATTTTTTATTAATTATTTTTATATGAAATGACAAAAAAAGTGAGATGGCAATAAGTTTATAATACAGTCGTCTAATAAAATGTGTATGTGATTTCAGTTTTTTTCATTATCATTAATTTTAGTTAGAAAAAACGTACCCATTTTAAAAACTTTTTTTTTTTACATGAGCTCCACACAGGAGGCCCTGAGGAAAATAATTTCCCTCAGTGCTTTTGTCATCTTTGGGGATGCTGTGTGGAGGGTTTTTTTTAAAGGAAAGGAAGGAGAGGAGAGTTCTCGGAAGGAAAAGGGTTTAAGGGGTGGGTAGGAATCTGGGGTTCAGTATGTTCTGGTCATCCGCCCCCAAGTCCTAGACAAACCTCACCCGATGAACCCGGGCACCCCTGCTAAATCACCAATCGTAGCGAACCACTTGGGGTGACCTATGGCAGAGGTGTTGGTTATCCAATAAGTTTGCATTCAAAAGTTTAATATTTCTAAAATTATATGTTTATTCCTTATAATAAAATTTTAAAGCTTATTTCATCATCTTTCAAAAACAGTTTTAGTTTTTGGATACATTTAGAATTATTCCATTTATTAGGATTTTATTGTAAAGCGGAAATACTGCGACCTTCTGACAAAGTATGCTCGATGCTTGAGGGGTTAAGTTTTATTTTTGCCAGATTCAAATAATAAGAAATTATATGCATAATATTTGGTCTGTAAATATTTTCAGATGGAAGTTTATAAGTGCAAAGATATCCACAATTTCAATTTGTGTGAAATATATTTGGACAGATTAAAATCAGAAGATGGCTGCACCATTTTCTATGGAATAAAGCTTGTGTATAGTGATGAATTTAGCAACTACATTCACCCGATGTAAGAAAACCCATCATGTTTGTCTTTGCATTTACGTACCTGATAATTTGAAAATTTAAAAAAATTCCTACTACATCCCATAAATATAAGAGCACAGCATTGCTCTTGCAATGATGGGAGGATTTAGCTAGCAACTGAACCAGAACTGTGGGAACCAGATGCATTTGTCAACTCAACCTCCAAAGGGTCTTTGTTTTTATTGTTGTCTTTGGGACCGTTCAAATATTACATAAGCAGATTTTTTGCAATTATTAACCCCTCCCCCACGTCAGCAAAAATAAGCAAAGCTCTTACCCCCTCCTCCCCTCCCAAGTAGGGATGTCGAAAGTAAAAAAAAATATCGATATATCGATGTATTGATATTTATTAAAATATCAATATCGACGTCGATATATCGAGGAAAAAATATCGATATATCGGTCAAATTTTCAAGAGATTTTGCATTTTTAAAATAATGGTGTATTCAGCTCGATATTATCAATAGTAATTTTTGTACACAATTTGCTTTTTTTAATGTACAAAAATCTCAATAAAAATGAAGGTATTTTTATCACTGTTCACTTTTATTACGTAATAATTACAAAAATATCAAAAACTAAAAAGCTGTCTTCTAACTTATATGTAAACTGAGACGCATACAAAGTTTGTATGCGTCTCAGTAACATTCTATTGGCGTATTAATCTGTCAAAATGGACTTTGTGTTTGGAACAAGGTATAGTCAATAATCAAGGACAATTGGGAACCAACACATAGGAGTGGCTTAGAAAAAAATGGCAAAAAATAGCATACATTTCTATGTATGTACCTACACACGTGAGATAGTATGGATGATCACAAATACTAATGCAAAGACAATAGATTTGTAAGCTATTAATAGTTAAAATTTCAACCGCCAGATGTCATGACCCAATACAGTTACTTTTGTGGGTATTGTGTGTAGAGATGAATTAAACGAACTTCGTATAAATCACTGAATAATTTATTACACAAAGTTACAAGTTTATTTAGGTACAAATGTGGAACGTAGCACTGAGTTCTGAGTTACTTGAAATGTAGGAGAATGTCGCGCCGTATTGACTGACTGGTGTCCGCCGGTTCATCATTTATATAGGCTCTCGCGCGGTGCATTATCAATGGAAAATTCGGGAAGAATCTCCATGCTTCTCGAAGGTCGGCACTAATCGCTGAGCGTCTGGAATTTGCTTATCAGCGCAATTTGATACCATCGTAGCTTCTAGCTTGTTCGTTAGTCACTGCGCGGTGCAGGGCTGCCACCGATTTATAGGGCTGCCACACTTTTTTCCGTTCGTTCCTATACGGTTTTGGATTCTAGTGACTTTAAATACATAAATTAAAAAAAAATACTGTTTTTGATACAATTTTCGATATTGAATATTTTATATCGATATATTAATATATCAGATCAAAATATATCGGCTAAAAATATCGATATATTGAATTAAAAATATCGATATATCGATACTTTTTAACAAGCCTACTCCAACGCTTACGTAAAAATTGGTACATGCATTCAATGTGTTTTGGTTTCTTTGTTGATTCATGAGCAGCAGTTATAACTCTAGAAATAAGGAATAGGCTTGGAGTAGAGGACTTAAAGATTTTTTGAAACTTTCGAATAATTTTTGGTAAAACTTAGATTTGTCTACTTGAAATGACATTTTAAACCATTCAACTTTGGCAGAAGTGGATCAATAGTAAAACAAATTTTAACTTAAAACACGTCAAATTGTCTATCGTACCGAAACCAAACAATAGATTGGCGCAGAAATTTGGACAAGTGAATAGCACACAGTAATTCTCATACTCGGTTCTAAGCGAGTAAACGAATCCATTACTTTCGGGAATCCCTGGAAATGCATTTCATTTTCGAACATAGACAAGTAGGGTTGCCATATGTGTTCAAACTAAAATCAATTAAATTTTGTAGAAAATCCGAAAAACTTAAAAAATATATATTGATACTGCTGGCGTAATCACCATCCAGACTCCCCCACCCCCCATGTCATCAAAAATAAGCAAAGCAAAGTAGTAGTTTTTACGGGCTTCTTTTAGCATAAAAAGTGTGTAATTTTCGTGTTTATTTAGGATGGAATGCCCGGTCAAAGCAGGGATATATAAAATAGAAGAATGCCCCCTGAAGAAGAACTTGGATAGTATTCTAACTTATGCGTCCGGAGCGTCAGTCACTATGAAAATTCAAGGGTTTTCAAATGACATTAAACTATTTTGTATTAACACAAGATTTGATATAACAAACAGGAGGCCTGATTCGCAAGTTGTAATTACATAGAGAATATAATACCATAAGAAAACAATGATACAATACATGTTTTAACCCTTCAGACTAATTTGTTAGCTTTTAGGAACAACTCATATAGATCTCGCAGAAATCATTTTATCTCCATTACTAATAAATGGTATTGGAAAGAGAGAATACCACGCTGTGAGTTCAAATCTAAAAGTCCACCTCAAAAGAATCTAAATGTACACCCAGTAGCGTAGCGAGGGGGGGGCGGTCCGCCCCGGGTGCCACCCGACAGGGGGGTGACACTCGACCGTGGAAAAAATTCACGAAGGATATTGTCACGAAAGTATTGTATACATGAACACGGTCTGTTATTTTCGTTCCTCGTGGAACGCCCTGAATTTTGTGTCTAGGTCATTTTATAGGCGAACATAGCCTATATTTGTGGATAAATCTGAAATTCTCTAGCCACCCCTCCCCCCCAGGACGGACCAATTTTATGAAGGAAGTCGAAATTAGCGTTTTGTCAACTTAACTTTGGGGGGGGGGTGACATCCGCCCCGGGTACCACCCATGCTAGCTATGCCACTGTGTACACCTTTATGATACCAAGGTTTCCGATCGCAATTTGAAAAAAAAAATTATTATCAATGGTGAAATCAAGTTTTTAGATATGTTCACAAATATTCCATTTACAGTGAAACCCTCTTAAGATGAAGTCATAGTAAATAATGCAAAATCATATGTTTTTGTTTTGAAAATTTGATCGCTTAGAAGTATTGTAGATGCTTCAATTAAATACTGCGTGTAGAACATACCTTGGCCCTTAAAAATATCGGTAATTTTTTTTATAAGTTTTTTAATAAGCCTATAAAAAAATAAAGTATAAGGTCTAAAAAACACACTTTCAAGTCCAAACTCTCCTATTTATAAACCCCTTTTCGGATATGGTTTTATCGTGTAATGTGGCAAATTCAGTTTATTTTATAATAATCGCAAAAAAAGTTGATATTTACATCCAATCTTCCCAAAATAAAATAAAATATGCATTTTCGCGTTGATATTTTACAATACGGCCGCTAGTCGACGAATTCGGTTATTCAAAGTGACCCCTATGGCGTCCACCGAAGGACTACTGTCCACGGCACAGTAGTGAACTAGTGGATCGCCTTAAGAAGTTCGATTTTTTTGGTCCCTCGGCCCAATTTTTTCCACATATAAGGTTTTCCTGCAAGAAGTTTGTTTTTTCTGGTCCCTTGGAAAACTTCTTCAGAGGGTTTCACTGTATTTGGATTATAATGCAAAGCGGAAATATTCTGACCTAATGACAGAATATGGTCGAGTCCTGAGGGGTTAATAGTAAGGTGGATTAACCGTACATACATATTAAAAAATATGTATTATTGTAACCAACAAAATATAACTTGTTATGTAGTATAAAATTAGTTTATGTTTGATTTCTGTAAAAATATTACTTTTAAAGCTAAACTTAACCTCTTACGTAGTAGGGTGGATCGTAACAGGGCCTTGCCTTATTTCGTATGAAATCTCGGAAAGCATCACTTTAAAGTAATATTTTGTGGATTTATTTTGAGCTATCTTTTATTTTATTTACCGAAACACATTCCTTGAACAATAAACTATCTATAAAAACAACATTACTTGCATTTACTTGATAAATTGATAGGTTTTCGATGTTTTTGTGACCTACCATGCTCTAACTTTGACAGTTCAAATCGCGGGAAAAAGTGACACCGAGATCCCATAGATAATTTATTACAAATCTGATCCCATAGATAATTTATTATAAATTATTCCGTGTGGCTAGAAGTATTTTAGGCACCTGTTAAGTCAAGAACGAGAATGGCCCAAGCGATTCTGACCTTGTCCTTCATACAGTTTCTTTATACATAAGGGTTAAAATCGCATTTAAAAAATTATTGAAAATTTTTAACGGCCTTTGACGTGTTAATGTTACTTTTAATAAGAGTGGTTGTAAAATAAATAAAATATCGAGTGCAGTTCACACGCGAAGAAAGAAGAAGCGAAACTTTACCAAAAACAATCTCAACCAATAGGAGCCTGTAAAAGTGTGGTCATAATCAAGAGGTCAATGAGCGCAGACCTTTCGTCATTTTCGTTTCATATCTCAACCAATATAATCAAAGCGGTCAATGAGCGCAGTTTGATGCTTCGCAGGTGCTGTGATGTGTCATTTCCGTTTATTCCGTTTGGGCCGGTATTCCGTCACAACGAAGAATACCGGCTGTGATGCAATTGAAATTTATCAAAAATATGTGTAATGGAACCATAGATAATATAATCAAATGAAGAAGTGAATGTGCTGGTTCGGATTGGGAGGCAATAATAGTGAGGTATAACTTACACTTCAGCATTTAAGTGAGAAGTGGATATCATTTGAGGGAAATCAATGATGACTGGCTTTCCGTCCTCATCGATCATGATGTTGAACTCGTTGAAATCACCGTGGATTACTCCGCAGTCACCGAATCTCACAATTAGATTCATCAAGTCATCGTAAAGAGATTCAACATCGGGAACAGATTGTACGTGTGTCCTGCGAAACAAAATAAATACATACCATCAATAATCAACATCTGGATCCCTATTACAAAAACAAAAATTTAATAACAGCTCGATACTCAATTTTTTCCATTTTCGCGAAAACACACACATCGACTCACTCAAACGACTGTCAACTAAAAACTGCGCGTCCAAAATGGTCGAAACTTTGGTGAGTAACTGTCAAAAGACGCGCAACTACATTCACTAGCTTTTATTGACGAGTGCTGCCATCTTTATGTTCAGGTCGGAAATTTTTCAGACCACCCTCGTGTATTTTGTTTCTCATCTTTTGTCTCACCATTATTGAATGTGTAAGAAAGGGTTGCAGTATTATTTAGATAAAGAACGTAAACTTTATACTTTTTTTAATGCTTTATGCCTACACGGTACCATAATCGTGGATAGTCACGGTAATAATAAGAGTGCTCATTCTTGGTTAGAATTGGGTATTACACAAATATTTACTTATGAAAATATTCTTTTGCATTTGGAAAGGTCAAATAAAAATTATTACTAATTTTTTTTAATATGCAGCTATGGCAGCTAATCTGAAAGGCTTGAGTCAGCAGTTGGCACTATGCAGTTGGATATCATGTCAGCCATTATTCCTATGCAATTTTAAGAGTACTTACAGTGGACCACCTTTGACCAGCTCCATCACAACGCAGTGCCTGTTATAGTCGATAGGTTTAGGAACTGGAAAGCCCCTCTCGTACAATGCTTTCATGTAGGCAAACTCCTTGGTGGCGGAAATCCGGGAGAGGTAGAGCCAGGAAGCCTTGTTGCGGTGCTGGTGATACTCGCGCATGTTTTTGACATTGCGGAAACAAGTGCGGCCAAGTCTAAAAAAAATGTAATAGAATGGTTGAACGAAAAAATGAAACGAAAAGTGAGAGATCCAATGCATAAATACATAATATCTTCCTGCCAGCGAGAGTTCAGGTGTAAAATCTCTCAGCAGAATTTTATCCCTCTTTGAAGGCTCAGATACCTGAAGACACTTTGTGAAACCAGCAGATACATATTGCCCAATACCGAATGCTAACCTTGTTAACCCCTCAGACTGATTTGTTCGCTTTTCGGAACAACTCATCAAGGTTTCATAGAAATCGTTATCCCTCTCTTACTATCATGGTTAGAAATATGATCTAAACCAATGAAGTTATATAAAATAAATAGACTTGCCATAGTCTCACAAACTCAAGATATAATGTGGCAATTAATCAACACTCTTCTGTTTTCAGCAATTTTCAATAATTTCTTAATTCAAAAGTTATTCATGTATGATAAAGATAGACGCTTAAAAGAATATGTGCATATGGACGAAACAAAAGATAGAACGCGGGCGGCATTTACGTATTCAAAATTCAAAAGTTCCGTCGAATACTGTCTCAAGGCCGACTAAAGTAGGAGGCCTGGGCATCAGTCGAATTTTGAGGTGTCAAATTTTAAAGTTATAATGAACAACGATAGTTTGCAAATGGCGTTGAGTGTTATTGTATTTGTTGTTTCTGCTGATTTGTATGTTGTTTTACCGCAAGCAAGTAACTAAAGAATCATTAGATTATTATTATAAAAAGTAAATTTTACTTAGTGATGGCATCGACTTAGTAATTTGACTGTTGCGCATCCAGACCTGTACTTTAGTAGGCCTTGAGTTCTCTAATGACGCATAAAATCTTTGGGCGGAAAGCAATTGTATTATTTATATAATCGATAATAATAAGTAATTTGCATGTATTTACAAATGAAATGTTATTCCTTCGCTTTTACTACTGTTTAACGTGTAATGGAAACATTTTCTCATCACACGGGAGGGAATTTTGGCGCTTTTTAATGCAATTTACTTACTGGTAGGACACGACCTTACTCGACGTGGGCAGTTTAGTACTAAAGTACTAGAAATCGAGTACAGTGCAATTGTCTTGCTGTTGACTTCCCACTTTGAGATTTCTACCACGCGTCTACAGTATATGTATAACGTCATTGATCTAAACCAGTGGTTCTTAACCTTGTTGGAGGTATTGACCCCCACCAGTTTCATACGCGCATTCATCGAACCCTTCATTGGAAAAATAAAATATGATTTTTAGATTTTACTTAGGTGCACAAAATTAACAAAACCATTAAAACATGATTTTCACACAAAAACATAATAATGAATATTTACTGCAAATCAGTGTGACTTCTGCTGTTGCTCTTAACCTCCGCCAAACTCGCGAGACAGACTCACCGAACCCCTGGGGTTCAACCGAACCCAGGTTAAGAACCACCGATCTAAACGGTGTTAGAAAGAGAAAACACACACATATTCAAATCTAAAAGTTAACCACAAAATAATTAAAATACACACCTTTATGAAACCAAAGTTTCCAACTGCAATTTGAAGAAAAATGAAACTTAGGAAATTTTTTTATTTATTATTTTCACATAAAAAAAGTGAGTTGACGATAATGTTAATAATACATTTGCCTAACAAAATATGTGTTTTTTTCATTATCATAAGGTATTTATAATTTTTTTTTATACTTGCATTAAAAAAATTACCTAAATTTTATATTGAATAATAAAATTTTAACCTTTTGAATGCCAGAAACAACACGGAAATTTCACGACCTTAAATTTTGAAATGAATGTTTTGTGGATTAATTTTGAGCCATCGTATATTTTATTGACCAAAGCTAAAGGGAATAAGCTAAACATAGGAGACAGCACAATGAGTGAGTGCTTACTCAGTTATGCAGGCTGGCCCTCCCTCTGTGGGTCTGCCGGTATAACCGATTTCAACAGTATAGTCTCATTCGTAGCTTGTCACCAATATTACCCAGTGGATTATGAGAAAGAGAATACTCAAAAAGATTCCTCTACCTGTGAAGTTTCAGGCAAATGGGGTTGCCTTCTTCATCAGCTATTGTATAAATGTTGGATTCTTTCCCAACTCCAATTTGATTTCCAAAAGATGCCACGACGTTGCGATTGGCGAGAGCCTTCAGCGCCAAGTAATCGTATCCAGAGTTTGTAAGCCGGAATCCATCATCTGAAAAGACATCAAAATAATTACTTTTAGAACATTAAAAGCTATAATTTCAAGAAGGGACGCCGACTAGGGCTATTTCAATCCCGGGAATTTTTTCAGAACCGGTATCCTAGTGCTGGCACCGGTAATTTAAATTTTCAAATTATTATTAACCGTTTCTCTGCCAAGAGCGAGATATCTCGCATTCTTGGCCGTGCCCAGCAGGCCGGCCATAGAAAAATAGCGAGTTATCTCGCTATTCTTTGAGCAAGATTTTATTTTAATTTTTTTTTTTTTTTTTAATTTTTTTTTCAAGATTTTTGCCAAGTCTTTTAAATATCCTTTCAAGGTGTAATGTTTTTAATTTATAAAAATAAGATTTAAAAATGATTTATTTTTATTAAAATTCATGGCCTGCTGTTCACAGCTACACTCCTACATACTGGCATTTAAAAGGTTAAAAAATAGGAGTTGTAACAAATGCATTATTTTTTGGGTTAGATAACATACATTGTTAACTAAATTCCAAAAATATAAAAGTACCTGCGCAAAAGAAAAAATCGAAAATAGGAGAAAATACATAATACAATATCAGTCAATCATGTACAGCAGTGGTTCCCAACCGGTGGTCTGCGAGATCTAAAATGTGGTCCACGAAACATTTATTCATTTTTATTTATATTCGGACCGAGACCAAGACAAATAGTGTCTCGCGTCGCGCTTGATAAGTATGTGTGTTTGTTGTAAAAAATTACTGCTTTTTCTGACTAAGACTGTGAGAAGTGGATTGAACTGATCAGACAGCACCCTCCGATATACAATGCACAATTTGACTAAAAAAAAAATTAATTAAACAAATTCACAAATTTAAAAAATTATCAATTTAATTAAATTTAGTTTATTTGCAATGATGTTCTTCCTTTTGTAAGCATTGTCTTTTTCAGTAAATTTAATACGTAAACAAACGACGACCTCCGTAGTCCAGTGGGTAAGACTCTTGATTCACAATCCGGAGGTCGCGGGTTCGAACCCGGCATGCGCAAATAAATTTTATTTGATTAATTTGTGTTATTTCACAATTAATTCATTTAAAATAATATATAGTATATTTGCGGCATGTTCCAGAGTGGAAGATACTATCAGTATCGCCCTGGTGTAAGACCACCATTCGGAATTGAAACGTTGCTTGAAAATGGCTTTAGCCGTGTTTGGTGACCAGATCTGAATAGCCAGGTACTTCCCAACCTTCCTCTTTCCCACCTCCTTCCCCTCCCCACTACCTTCAGCCTCACAACATACCCCAATTGGGGATGCCATAGTCTCACTGGCTCCAGACGGGAGCAGTTGAGATTCTTGTGCGGTATTCGCTGTAAAAAAAAAAAAAACTTATTTTATTCAGCCTGAACATATTATTATTGTCATCAATCAATAGGTGATTCTTCACTAATAGCGAAAATGATCCTTCTTGGCCTCTAGTTGTATATAATTCGGCAAAAGGTAATCTTTTTTTAGATTTGTAATAATAATATAAGAACAAATTAATCATTGTCTTCTTCTTCCTCCAATAGTAACTCTACTTGGGTTTCCATTACAGTGTAAATTAATGATAGTGCAACACAACTGACTCCATTGACAGACGCTGCGATACAGATACAGCTTGGTTGCGAGTTGCGATACATGCAGAAGAGACCGAGACACTAGTAGGTAATGTAAGAAATAATAAGAAAAATCTGCGGAGAGGATGTCTGGCAACCAGTTAAACAACTGTTATTTGCTCTGATTATTTCCGTGCCAAAGACCTGTATTTTGTGAACAATCAAAGGCGTGGAAGGTTAAAAAAGGAAGCGATCCCATGTAATTTGTCTTTATTATATAACTAAATAAAACCGTTTCTAATGATTTTCGTTGTCTTTATTTGTTAAAAATTATCAAATAAAAATAAATCTCTTTTAACAATGATTTTCTTTTCATTTATATCATTATATATAGAAAACTATCTTACTTAATAAAATGAATTCAAAATTAAACGAATTATAGGTCCCGCAAAATCGAAACATATTTTTTACCCACTTTTATGGGAAATACTCGGGAGCTGGTATCACTCAGCACGCCTGCAGTGACGTAGAGCGCTTGCAAAACAATAGAAGTTATGCCTACTTGGGTGCGTAACTTCTATTGTTTTACACGCACACAAGTGTTTCAAATCTGGCCTGTTGTTTTTGTCAGAATTACAGCACAACACTCTATCTAGACATAAAATACACCATCACACCATGACGTTTAGCAAGTATCTCACTCATACATTAATATTATCCTTATAACTATAACCCACACGCTCAAAATTGCCATCACAACACTACAGGGAACTCGGTCAGCCACAGCGCGGCGTGTGAAAGATGCAAGAAAATTATTACTTTTTTCATTTGGAGGAAGCAGACATAATGTACATTGTGCATCTCATCGTTTGTGTCACAATAGAGAACTCCAGTCCAATTTTTTTATTTTTTTTAATGAATAAAGACCTTCAAACTTAAATAACTGCATTTTTATTTTTATTTTTATAGTTAGTTTTAATAGTTAAAATAATTGTCAAAGTTTTAATTTTTCTAGACCATCAGAAAAGCACCATATTATGGATATGGTGGATTGTTAATATGATGATATGGTCTTCACCCACCGATAGTTTATTTACCTTCAAGTTGTCATATTGAATCAGTGATGTTATGTCGAGGGAAATTTCCCTAGATCTAGGGAAGAAAAATATTTTTTAGGGATAAGGAAAATTAGGACAAAATCTAGGGAAATTTCGAACTCTGGCAAAATTTTTATTACATATGACAATATTACTGGTATAATATATATATATATATATATATATACGTATATATATTTGTTGGGATTCCTATGAATCTTAATTATTGTTCATGTACTTACATGCAATGTTATTTTTAACACTGACAACTCAAAATGATATTAGAGAACGTACCCATACTACGTGACACGTTCGGGGGGGGGGGGGGGGTCTTCAAAATACCACGCTTGGTACAAATGAGCGGTGGGTTGCTTAGGTTTTTGGTCACGGTGGGGGGGGGGGGGGGGTAAAAAGTGCAAAAAGTTTGTCACGAAGTATGGGTACGTTCCCTATGTATCTAAAAAGATAAATGGGACCTCTGAAAAAAAAAATTATTTACGTTTTAAGTTCCGTTTTTTCGGTGATTGCGGTTGATTTTTATTTTGCAAAGTGTTTTTTTTTTATTTGGAATTCAGTTTCTAATTCAGTGGTGAGTGTATTCGTACTTTTAAATTATTACTTCACGTAGCAAAGAGTGTTTTATTTGGAAAAGCACAGTATTATTAGTATATTTACCAAGTTCCGATATCTTTCCAATTAATCAATCATATTAATTAACATATAACAGGATTAGTGTTACACAAAAAGGTGGCTACGTAGGTAATTGCGTAAATGTGAAATTCTAGGGAAATTTCACTTCAAAATCTAGGGAAATATTTTTTTTGGGCAGTTCATCCCTGTTTTAAAATGGTGGAATGATGGCCAATGAATACTATGACATTTCGGTGTGAGAATTCGTTTTTTATTCAAGATTAACTGCTGTTAATATAGAAAAACATTGGTAAAATGTCCACATTTCACCGCTACTGTTATTGTATTTAATCAAAGTGCAATATAAAAACAAATCATCTCTTTCATTGCAAATACATGACATCGTATTTTGTGTCGACTTTAACCTCAAATAGGCAAAATTTATTCCAGATTGTCCACAAATATAGCCCTTTTCGTAAATTGTTGAGGGCCTAAATTATGTTTCAACAAACACAATAACTATTATTTATCTAAATCTCTATAAACAGTATGAAAATAAACCAAAAACACGAAATGTTGAATTGCATATTCAAATGTCAATACAATAATACTGACAATACAATACACGCGATCACCAGGTGACAGTGGGTGAGTGTGACGCGTGACGTCACGATTCACCATTTCAGTAATGCCAACTTGACACTGTGTTTCGAGGAGAGGTTTAAAAATGGACTTTTTAATAATTTTTTAAAAACTCTGCGTTTAATATTATGAAATAAAAGTTATATATTCAGAATCAGCGTTTATTGGTCTGTATGAACATATTTTTTTAAAGCCATAATATTTTTCACTGGAGTTCCTTATTAGCTTTTTCATGTGTAAGAAAAAGCTGCAGCATTATTGTGACAAGGAACGTATATTTATTGCCTATTATTGTCGTCGTAGTACTGTAACCGTGGGAATACTAAAAGCAGTCAGTAATGGGCATATTACATGTTTCAATTCTGTCTCGCAATTAGGTTGTAGATACCAAATTGCACCGTGTAAACAAGACATTGAATGTTTCCATGACATTGCGCGTCATCTTTCCACCGTATTGAAAATATTCAACTTGTTTAATATTTTCAATGCGATTGGTTCTGTTGTCCTTCGTGCGCATGCGCGAATGCGGCGTTGCATGCGCGCGCGTATTGAATTGTCAAACTGTGACTGTTTATTTTGTAGTGAGTTGTCAACATAGAAGTTTTTAAATGGAGGGAAGAGCATACGCCTCTGTTCTTAGAGCACTTTAAGAACTATCCAAGCCTGTGGAACATTAAATCAGAGGGATATAATTCCCGCGCGCACGACCTGTTTTGAAGACATTCTAAACTTTATGACAGCAATGTGATTGTATGGTCCACTTCTGTCAAGTACGTCTAAACAGCACACCCTTTCAATTATACGCCGTTCTACCAAATCTCATCAATGTGGTTGATGTGTGTAATATCGCCATTAACTTTCGAAATCGCTGGTCAAGCTTAATAAGAATGTCGTATGAGATCTCGCGTAATCTCATACGAGACATTTTGCATAATTGAAATTTTGAATGCAGTATTTTCCATCGCTTTAATGCAGAAAGTTGTCTTATTAATTTTTGGAGATCGCTGGCAACGGTTAATATGCACTTTTTTTTTAAAAAACCTTTTGATTCATCTTAATTACATTAAAAGGCAACCATTTGCATTGGGGGAAGTGGAAAATATTTCATTCTAAATTTCGATTACGTAAAATTAAAATTAGCTTTCGTCTTGTGAAATTGTACGCCATTAGCTATTAGCTCATTCGCTGTCACTTTGGTATGTTGGTATTCCTGATACACTTGAATGTATAACGAACAGCTAGAAGATTTTGAAGGTACGGGGCACTTTCTTTTGAATCACAAACCATTTTACACAAACCTAGCGTAGCCGCTAAACTACTTGAAAACTGGGATGTTTTTCTTGCCTTGACGCGAGTAGGCGTTATAAAGGGGCACTTTCTTTTGTATCACAAACCATGTTACACAAACCTAGAATTTCCATGAAGTCTGCTACGCTTTGCTCTAGCATCTTTTCGTACAGTAACAAAAATACCAACATAACAAAATGGCATTTGAAAACAATGTTTGAAAATGGACGGTCTCGTTTCACAGAATGAAAGCTAATTTTAATTTTACACAATCGAAATTTAGAATGAAATATTTTCCACTTCCCCCAATGCAAATAGTTGTCTTTTAATGTAATTAAGGTGAATCAAAAGATTTTTTTAAAAAAAAGTGCATATTAACCATTGCCAGCGATCTCAAAAATTTACTGTTGTCTTTTATAGTAATTAGGGTGAATGTAGTATTAAGCATGTCGAATGATTTCAAAAGCTTACCAAGCAGCCATTGAATGGAGCGGGCATTCATTGACAACATGTTCGGTGGTCTGCATAATTAAGAGATAAAGAAGGTCTTACAATGTTTTCCGCGCTCGTAACTCAGCAACTTTTGTTTACACAGTTCCTTGAGAAGTTTGTGTACCCCACCATAACGCAGATTGGCAATCGACGCAGCAAGAGCTCCGGGCACCAGCTCGTGGTTCTTCATACCCATCTCTATCTACAGTGGACAAGTAAATGTGTAATTAAATACTTTTAATTCCATGTTATGATTTTTATGCCACTTTTTCGTATTGAGCATTAAGAAATATGATACAGTATCGTTCAACTGGTAAAATGATAACTTGAATTGCAATTGAGTTTAGAAATTAAAGAACATACAGCGGTTAGCACTCGAAAATCTTCCCTCGACAAGTAGCGAAGTATGGTTACGTTTAGTTTCCCCATGCTGAAGTTTGGTGATTTAAAAAAATATGATTATAGAGAACAAGAATTATTCCCTATTATAATATAATATTATTGAAAGAGAACTCGACACGACACGTGCTAGTAAAATGGAAATCTGTCAAGTTATCCATAGAAAGAAGTCATAACATAGACACCATAAATAAACCAATCATATAGACAAGGGTTGCCAATATATGTTCTAAAATACCCGCAATAAATGTTAAAAATCCCCAAATTGGGGAGAGTAAAACATCAAACTCCCCGCAAATTCCTCACAAGTTTCTTCATAATTTTGCCTCCAAAATAAAACTAAATTCTTTTGAAAATAGCATTTTTTATTAATTAAAATTGATTAAATTATTACACACATGATACAAGATTAAAAATAGGTTACAACCCAATAACCAATATTGAAACAAAAATAATGACATTTAACATTTAATTTCATGTTTATGGTTGTATCAAATTAGGATTAGCATCTCCCACACGTACACTTCGGAGCGACCGAGTGCCGCGCCATTTCAGGCCGCCGCGCAGAAAAGTAAAGACCGATGGGTTTACATCGCAATTCACCGTGATGCGGGCTCTACACTCGCCCATGAACCGCGGCCGTGAATCGCGGCCGTGATTTACGCGTGAACACGCCGCGAAAAATATAGAGTGTGGATGCGTTTGCGCTTCGCAAACCTTTTGACGCGGACCAAAAAACCGCCACGGGACGGGGAACGCCGCGAAGGGTGATCGTGATGCCGCGAAACCATCCACACTCGCGGTTTGCGGCCTTCGTGGGCTTTCGCGGCGAGTGTAGAGCCCGCTTTAGACTTTTCTGCGCGGCTGCGGCGACCTGAAGTGGCGCGGGACTCGGCCGCTCCGAAGTGTGCGTGTGGGAGATGCTAATATGGATTGGTTAATTTATGATCTATAGATCGTTTAAATCTATGGCAGATTTGCTGAGTGGGATTGGGATTGGTGGGATTAGTATATTTATGGGATTGGTAATATTGGTTTATTTATAGCTGAAAAGTATATAAATAAATATACTATTTCCTCGTTTTTCTTCGAGGCTGCTAAGGTAGGTTAAATATTATGATTTCCAATGTAAAGTGTAAAAAAATATCAAAATATTTATGATCGAGGTCCCCGTCCCATAGACCAATGTCAGAATGATAAAATTTGAAAATCGTTGTATTGACTTCTTATAAACTTCCTTTTGATGATAAAGTCTGTATTTTCGGAATTTTCAATTAAAATATAATATATTCTTCATGCTATATTTCTTGATCGTAACTTTGAAACGTAACTTTAAAAATTCATATTGCAAAACTACAAAATAGGGTTCATGATTTCTCGAGCTTTTCAAATTCTCGAGACCCGAGAAATTGAAAAGCTCGAGAGATTTTCGAGGCCTCGAGAATTCTCGAGGCTAATTTCTCGAGGCTTCTCGGGTTGCCGAGAAATTTACATTTACATACGTTTTTTCATATTATTTGGTACCAATAATGTCAACAAATTCAGTGGTTTTCCTCTCAAATAAAAGTATCAAATTAATTATAAAACTTATTGATTATATTCAAAAACATTAATGTTATGAATAAGCTAATTAAAAAAAAAATACAGAAATAATATTATTCAGATTCATAATTATAATGACAGCACCAGACAGCACCATTTTTGGCTGGTTATTTAGAACTTATAAACAAAAGTAGCTTCTATTAAACTAAACAAAAAATCTTTAACTCATAATTAAATTACAATCACAGCACCATTTTTGGCTGGTTATTTAGAACAAAAAAATCAACTTAAAACTTGTAAACAAAAATAGCTTCTATAAAACAAAAAAAATAACATGAATGAAAACGTTAATATCTTAAATTCAGGTAGAAAATAAATGTAAATTACAGTGGAGCGTCGATTATCCGAACGTCGATCATCCGAACGACCGCTTATCCGAACTACTACGCCCGCCTGACCCGCGCGTGCCTACTCTTAAAAATGTCTACGATGCAGACGAAACCGGGCTCAATTTAAAAGCTTTGGTTAGCAGCATTTAGCCAGGTGCCACTGCACTTGCCTCCTCATTTGTTGAAATGCCTTTAATTGCTTTTTCTAATTGAATTTCGAAGCTTTCGGGTTCATGTTCTGATGGGCTTACTTCTTCTACCACTCCCGACTCATTTTCGGGCAAAGTTGTGATGGCAGGGTATAAACGATTATATTATCTTTCAGCGTATCTGATCAAAAATGTCTTATTGTTATCAATGAAGTAGTTACTTTTATGCATGAAATTATCAGGGCTGTTTAAGTATTTTAGCAGCGATATTAGAGACGTATTACGGTGCTCTGATATTTTCAACTTAAGTGAATCTACTAATTTGAGGGCCAAAGGATCATTGATACTTTCTAATTTTTTTAGCAATACATTTATAGCCTCTGCAGTCAATAAATTGGCATCTTGCCTACTCAACGCCTCTACTGCAAGTTTTGTTGGTGTTAATATCATCTGCAGTTTTTGTAGTAGTAATATTATCTTCATTCCATTTTTGTGAGTTATCTAAATCTATCAATGCCTTTTTGATTGCATTTTTTAATTTCAAGAAACGTTCAATCATTGTCAGCATTGAATTCCATCTAGTTCTGACATCGAGTAACAAAACTAGTTCTACTCCGAATTCGGCTACTACATGTTTCTGCAGTGTGATTGATTTTAGAGGACTCTTTCTGAAAAATCTTATAATCGATCGGGTCTCAGTCATTACATTGTTTATGTCATCAATTATTTGCGGTCTAGGTTCTTCATTAGATATATATAAGATTCATCATCGTTATCAGTGCTGCTGGTTTCATCGGAGCTGCTGTGTTCATCGGAGCTGCTGTGTTCGTCATCGTTATGCAAGGCATTTCTAGCAGCTGTAAATTCTGACTATTTTTTGCAAAATGTGTCAAGAATAGCTAAATGGATGGCATTATTTACACAGAACCATTTCACAGGGGCTTTCTCTGCCAAATTTTTTCATTACGTTTGGCCCATCGCTTGTTACGGCAACAACATCACTCTCAAATTTCACTCCAAAATGTTTCAAGCGTTTCTCCATTATTTGTCTTACTTCAACGGCCCCACATTTACCGGGCGTATAGACTAACCCCAAATTATAATGTGTTGTTTCTGTGGTATGACAAATAACACTAAAATAGCGTTTGTTACGTATGCTTGTCCACTCGTCAATACTTACACTTAGCCGGTTACCTGAAGAACACATATCTGAAAGTTCTTTTATCATTTCTTTTTCCTTATCCTCATAGTATTTTAGTATTAGATTCATAACATCATTAACACACATGGGCAGTTTATATCTTTAACAGAAAGTGAATCACAAATGAATTCCCTTTTTGTGATTCCATTTATGGTGAAGCCGTCTTTTGCAGCCAGCCTCGCCAATATTTCACCCAATGATTGTATCGGTGAAGTTTTGAAGTTTAGTTTTTTGTTGCTGCATACTTTCATACCCAGGCCTGCTTTTTTCGGTGCACTCACACCTGAACTTGTAGATGCTTCAGATTCGGATTCTTCTTGGGTCCCGCATTTAGTAATATTGATTTTATGCACATGTGCTAAATGTTTCACCAACCCGCTAGTATTTGAACCTTTGCAAGCAATGGTTTTTGGGCACTTTAGGCATTGCGCATTTGCAGATTCCTTATTTTTTTTGAAATATTTCCATGCTTTTGATGCTTCCATCTTTACTGTTATAGTGATGTTTCGGTAAAATCTATAACAAACGCAATTCAAATTAATAATATGGAGTAATATGTCATATACACACAACACAACTGGCAATATTCGTCTCACAAATTTAAAATGACACATTAATTAATTTCAAATTACTTACATAAGAAAAACATATCAGAATAATTAAAAACTAAGCTTGTGTGTTGTTGTTTTACAAAAATAGGAAATATAATTAGACTAAGTAGTATAATTAATGTATCGTTAGTTATTTTATGTATTAAAGTTTGACTAAAAAATAATAGAAAATAACAGATACTCGTACCTAGTAAAATTTAAGATCATATTTAGATTATATTATTGATAAAAATAATATTAATAATAAAGTCATGTGTCAATAAAAGTGAAAAGATTTACCTGTTTGATTCAATTTATCACGTAATCTGTGAAACACTCACTACATAAACTATACTTGGCTAGAGTCGAAACACGAATGAATGTGTAAAAACGACACCGCAGAGCGCTTGCAGCGA